>CM076571.1:401909157-402333301 GCA_034641835.2 Pinus albicaulis | reverse complement strand
TCCTATTAGATCACTCTAGATCTATGCTCTTGGTCTGACTTTGAGCCATTATCATTGTCAAATTTTCCATTTTTTACTTTGTGAGCTCCCTTTGAGTTCTATGTTTGTCTGGGTTTTCTACACCAACAAGAGAGAGAAATTCTAGATCTGAAGCGTTGAGGACTTTCAAGAACCTATCCCATTGAGGAGAATTGGAAACACCTTTCTTGTTTTCCTCTCAGGTTCCCTTAATATAAAATTCTTTCAAAAATATTATTCTTGTCTTGTCTATTGGATGCATGGAGAAAAACCTTATTTTTACTGCATAATGTCTTTTTATGCATAGATCTAGATTTTTGCAGCATTTTCCTTGATCAACTAACTGCAAATCTAAAGATATTGGCAGTCATATTTGATGTTACGGCTATAAGTTATGCGTAGCTAAAGTGGTCTTTTTTCATACACTTCGACAAAAGATTCATGCGTAGCTAAAGTGGTATTTTTTCGTACACTTCGACAAAAGATTCATACTAACATGCCCTGTCCTCTGGTCTGCCTTTAAAAATTTTCTTTGAACATCCTTAGAGAGTTGGTCAAAAGAAGATTAAATTATTTTTGTTTGATCTTAGGCTGCTCTTACTATTTATCTTATATGTTTTCTTATCTGAAAGTAGAATTTTGATTGCTGGATTGTTGTATGAAAGGTTTCTTATTAAAAGTTTGTCCAAAGAATTCTATCGTTTGCCATGTCCTTTGGTTCACTTAAAAACAGTTATCTTGAAATATGTCTCTTGTTTAAAGTACGTGATAAAAAATTATTAATTTCTCTTTGTCCTACTTTTCATTCTTATCGTTAATGTTCACCTCATTATTCCAAAAACTTTGAAGATCCAATGGCCAAGTTAGATTTTCCATATTATACTCCCTGGTCCTTTTTATACTTATCATGACTTCCATTTGACTCCATTTCCCAAAGAATTAGATATTTCCATTCTATTTATGATCTTTGATCATTGTGTCCAACCAAAACAATCAAATAAACCTTGTACTTCATAACTAGCCTAAAATCAACCCTTAAAAGCAAACAACCACATATCCTTTGTAAATAACCTAAGAGATCCCTCTTTGAGTCTAGGAAGGCTAGGTCCTAGAACTCTAAATATTGGTTCCATGTTGCCTTGTCATTTGGTATGCCAATCTTCCAAATCACAGGATGACAACATTCTGGCGATCAGAGTGGGACCTTATGAGTTAGTGGCAAACTAAGTACTCCTTAGAACTCCATAAACCATAAGAACCACATAAAAACTCAGAAAACCCAAAAAAACGTTCTTGGATTGGTTTTATTGCTCATTTGGTGGTGGACCATAACTTATTTTACATTCAAAAAAGCTAAAAATTTCCACCTGGCGACTCCACTAGCCCCAGTAGACCTATTTATCCACTAGTTCTCTTAGATTCCCTTAATATTGTTTCAGATCAGTCCTAGGAAGTTTAAGAGGCCTAGTTCCATATCTTAGAAGAATACTAAACACTAGGAGAGGTCAAAAAATTTGAAAACAGTACTAAAGATTTTAGCATCTCTAATTTTTGAACTTGAAATCTGGCTTCACATAGGATCAATACCAGATCTCATCCAGACCCTAATCCTCCTCCAATAGTTGATGATCCAGAAAAGATTTTGTGGCAAAATTATAAAGCTAGAAATTTAACTACTGATAGGATCATCCAAAGAACAATTTATGTCCCTAAAAACCTTATAGTATTGAAAGATCCTCACTTTGACTTGTCTCATACAAGGAAGCTATTTAAAACCAAGTCTCATAGTGATATTGACCAATCTGACCTTGAGCCCATAGATTTGCAGCAAAACTTTAGCAGAGAAGCCTCTCCTTCCACTCCCAATTTTTAGCTTCTTCACCACTTCAGTTCTTTCCACAACAAATATGCTCATAATCAGCATGCTGGTCCAAGTGCTTCCACCACTCCCATCCATACATCCACTGTTCAAAACACTTCTTTTCATCGAAATTTTTCTTTTACAAATCCACCTCTTGTAAATCCCCCATTTTTTCCCACCATGGCTGCATGCTATGCTCCATTAGTGTTACCTTAACCTCTGGTTCCTTTACCAAATGCTTATCAATCTAGAATTCCTCATTTCACTAGAAATGAATCTACTATTGCCCAACAGCATGTAGATAAAATGGATGATGCCTTTGATTACATGGAAATAGAAGAAGAGACCATTAAGATGATAATCTTTCCCAAATTTTAGGAGGAGAGGCCAATAAATGGTTTAAAAGCTTAAATCCTAATAGCATAAATGATCTCCCTTCTTTATACCAAACATTCATAAACAAGTGGGAAGTTTAAAATAACCCTCTCCAAATCCTTTCAAAATATAGAAACCTAAAAAGAAACATTGGGGAAAGTGTCCAAGATTATTACACTAGATTCAATAGTGTTTACAATGCACTTCCCCCAAACATGAAACCTCCACTAGGCCTAGCCTTAGCTAAGTTTCTTGAAGGCTTTGATCCAGACATGGCATACCAGCTACGGGAGAGATACCCCTTGAATTTAAAAGATATGCAGAGGGGAGCTATTAGTGTAGAAGAAAATCTGATTGAGAAAAGAGCTAGGTTGAAATCAGAAAAAAGAGTTACTTATAAAGATGAAACAATGGCATCAACCTCACCATCTGATGCCAAAATTGAAAACTTAGTAAGAGTAATGGAAAGAATGCTTGAGAGGATAAACTTAAATTATAGAGTGCCTACAAGAGAAAACCAAATCAATTCCGAAAACAGAAATAGAAATCCAAATTTCAGAAGAGACCCTATTCAAGATAGGCAAAGAGAGAATGACCAGAAAATTAAGCCTCCCTTTCAAAAAAACTATGTAGATCAGGAAGAAGAAAGGGAAACTAAAAGATTAGAAGAAAATCATGTAAATATGATATGGTCTGACAGTGAGACAGATGTTTTCCTTACTGAAGAAGAGAAAGGTTTCTTCTCCTCATAACAAGTTGAAAATAATCATGAGGATTCTGAAGATTATCCATTGGGGTTTGAAAATGCAATAATGGAGGTACATAAACAATATGATCTTAGAAGCAAAGGGAAACTAGAAATTTAAAAAGATGAAAACATAGGTACTGCTGTTAGGAAAACTTTAGAAAATTCTCCTAAAAAGATAGCAAAGTCAATTAACACTTTGACTAAGAAAACTGACTCAAATAAGGACAAGAAAAATCAACAAAGTGTTGACCCAAGATTCCCTAGTACTTCTGCTAGTGGCCTTGAGAAATCTGTCCTAAATAACAGTCCTAATAAAACTCAGCAAATCAGAATTGCTGAAAATACTATGCTTGACAAAACAAATATAAATATTTCTAAAACATTAGTCCCTTTCGGCCTTGAAGGTGAGATTGTTAGGAAAAATACCGAGAGGGGGGAAATGCCGAGAGGGGGATGAATCAATATTTAGATCTGACTGAAAAATTATGCATTTAATTCTTTACTTAGATTATTGCATCATTCATTCATCAGAAGTTTAGTAAGCATTAAGCATGTGCAGTAATAACAGAATGAGCCATCACACATAAGAAACACACATGAACACCAGTATTTAAGGTGGAAACCCAATTTGGGAGAAAACCACCGCTGTTGTCATCTCTGTCTTCAATATTTATTATAAAGAAAACTTCTTACAATTTTTGTGCTGGCGCAGACTTATACCAGCACGCAGGCACCCACCAACAAATATTATTAAAATATTCCATAAAAGGTGGATCTAGATTTGGTTAATATTATTTTAATCATACACCAAGATCTAGAATGACCCAATATTTTGTTATAAATAGGAGGGTTTTTCCTACCATCCTTCACCTTTTGTTTCCTATTAGATCACTCTGGATCTATGCTCTTGGTCTGACTTTGAGCCATTATCATTGTCAAATTTTCCATTTTTTACTTTGTGAGCTCCCTTTGACTTCTATGTTTGTCTGGGTTTTCTACACCAAAAAGAGAGAGAAATTCTAGATCTGAAGCGTTGAGGACTTTCAAGAACCTATCCCATTGAGGATAATTGGAAACGCATTTCTTGTTTTCCTCTCATGTGCCCTTAATATAAAATTCTTTCAAAAATATTATTCTTGTCTTGTCTATTGGATGCATGGAGAAAAACCTTATTTTTACTGCTTAATGTCTTTTTATGCATAGATCTAGATTTTTGCAGCATTTTCCTTGATCAACTAACTGCAAATCTAAAGATATTGGAAGTCATATTTGATGTTACGGCTATAAGTTATGCGTAGCTAAAGTGGTATTTTTTCATACACTTCGACAAAATATTCATGCGTAGCTAAAGTGGTATTTTTTCGTACACTTCGACAAAAGATTCATACTAACATGCCCTATCCTCTGGTCTGCCTTTAAAAATTTTCTTTGAACATCCTTAGAGAGTTGGTCAAAAGAAGATTAAATTATTTCTGTTTGATCTTAGGCTGCTCTTACTATTTATCTTATATGTTTTCTTATCTGAAAGTAGTATTTTGATTGCTGGATTGTTGTATGAAAGGTTTCTTATTAAAAGTTTGTCCAAAGAATTCTATGGTTTTCCATGTCCTTTGGTTCACTTAAAAACAGTTATCTTGAAATATGTCTCTTGTTTAAAGTACGTGATAAAAAATTATTAATTTCTCTTTGTCCTACTTTTCATTCTTATCGTTAATGTTCACCTCATTATTCCAAAAACTTTGAAGATCCAATGGCCAAGTTAGATTTTCCATATTATACTCCCTGATCCTTTTTATACTTATCATGACTTCCATTTGACTCCATTTCCCAAAGAATTATATATTTCCATTCTATTTATGCTCTTTGATCATTGTGTCCAACCCAAACAATCAAATAAACCTTGTACTTAATAACTAGCCTAAAATCAACCCTTAAAAGAAAACAACCACATATCCTTTGTAAATAACCTAAGAGATCCCTCTTTGAGTCTAGGAAGGCTAGGTCCTAGAACTCTAAATATTGGTTCCATGTTGCCTTGTCATTTGGTATGCAAATCTTCCAAATCACAGGACGACAACATTCTGGCGATTAGAGTGGGACCTTATGAGTTAGTGGCAAACTAAGTACTCCTTAGGACTCCATAAACCATAAGAACCACATAAAAACTCAGAAAACCCCAAAAAACGTTCTTGGACTGGTTTTATTGCTCAGTTGGTGGTGGACCATAACTTATTTTACATTCAAAAAAGCTAAAAATTTCCACCTGGCGACTCCACTAGCCCCAGTAGGCCTATTTATCCACTAGTTCTCTTAGATTCCCTTAATATTGTTTCATATCAGTCCTAGGAAGTTTAAGAGGCTTAGTTCCATATCTTAGAAGAATACTAAAAACTAGGAGAGGTCAAAACATTTGAAAATAGTACTAAAGATTTTAGCCTCTCTAATTTTTGAACTTGAAATCTGGCTTCACATAGGATCAATACCAGATCTCATCCAGACCCTAATCCTCCTCCAATAGTTGATGATCCAGAAAATATTTTGTGGCAAAATTATAAAGCTGGAAATTTAACTACTGATAGGATCATCCAAAGAACAAGTTTTGTCCCTAAAAACCTTACAGTATTGAAAGATCCTCACTTTGACTTGTCTGATACAAGGAAGCTATTTAAAACCAAGTTTCATAGTGATATTGACCAATCTGACCTTGAGCCCATAGATTTGCAGCAAAACTTTAGCAGAGAAGCCTCTCCTTCCACTCCCAATTTTTAGCTTCTTCACCACTTCAGTTCTTTCCACAAAAAATATGCTCATAATCAGCCTGCTGGTCCAAGTGCTTCCACCACTCCCATCCATACATCCACTGTTCAAAAAACTCCTTTTCATCGCACTTTTTCTTTTACAAATCCACCTCTTGTAAATCCCCCATTTGTTCCCACCATGGCTGCATGCTATGCTCCATTAGTGTTACCTTAACCTCTGGTTCCTTTACCAAATGATTATCAATCTAGAATTCCTCATTTCACTAGAAATGAATCTACTATTTCCCAACAGCATGTAGATAAAATGGATGATTCCTTTGATTACATGGAAATAGAAGAAGAGACCATTAAGATGATAATCTTTCCCAAATTTTAGGAGGAGAGGCCAAGAAATGGTTTAAAAGCTTAACTCCTAATAGCATAAATGATCTCCCTTCTTTATACCAAACATTCATAAACAAGTGGGAAGTTAAAAATAACCCTCTCCAAATCCTTTCAAAATATAGAAACCTAAAAAGAAACATTGGGGAAAGTGTCCAAGATTATTACACTAGATTCAATAGTGTTTATAATGCACTTCCCCCAAACATGAAACCTCCACTAGGCCTAGCCTTAGCTAAGTTTCTTGAAGGATTTGATCCAGACATGGCCTACCAGCTACGGGAGAGATACCCCTTGAATTTAAAAGATATGCAGAGGGGAGCTATTAGTGTAGAAGAAAATCTGATTGAGAAAAGAGCTAGGTTGAAATCAGAAAAAAGAGTTACTTATAAAGATGAAACAATGGCATCAACCTCACCATCTGATGCCAAAATTGACAACTTAGTAAGAGTAATGGAAAGAATACTTGAGAGGATAAAATTAAATGATAGAGTGCCTACAAGAGAAAACCAAATCAATTCCGAAAAAATAAATAGAAATCCAAATTTCAGAAGAGACCCTATTCAAGATAGACAAAGAGAGAATGACCAGAAAATTAAGCCTCCCTTTCAAAAAAACTATGTAGATCAGGAGGAAGAAAGGGAAACTGAAAGATTAGAAGAAAATCATGTAAATATGATATGGTATGACAGTGAGACAGATGTTTTCCTTACTGAAGAAGAGCAAGGTTTCTTCTCCTCATAACAAGTTGAAAATAATCATGAGGATTCTGAAGATTATCCATTGGGGTTTGAAAATGCAATAATGGAGGTACATAAACAATATGATCTTAGAAGCAAAGGGAAACTAGAAATTTCAAAAGATGAAAACATAGGTACTACTGTTAGGAAAACTTTAGAAAATTCTCCTAAAAATATATCAAAGTCAATTAACACTTTGACTAAGAAAACTGACTCAAATAAGGATAAGAGAAATCAACAAAGTGTCGACCCAAGCTTCCCTAGTACTTCTGCTAGTGGCCTTGAGAAATCTGTCCTAAATAACAGTCCTAATAAAACTCAGCAAATCAGAATTGCTGAAAATACTATGCTTGACAAAACAAATATAAATATTTCTAAAACATTAGTCCCTTTCAGCCTTGAAGGTGAGATTGTTAGGAAAAATACTGAGAGGGGGGGGGTGAATCAGTATTTAGATCTGACTGAAATTTTTTTATCAGAGATCTTATTTAATTATTTACTTAGATTATTGCATCATTCATTAAGCAGTAAACATGTGCAGTAATAAAAAATAAGCCATCACACATAAGAAACACACATGAACACTAGTATTTAAGGTGGAAACCCAATTTGGGAGAAAACCACCGCTGTTGTCGTCTCTGTCTTCAATATTTATTATAAGAAAACTTCTTACAATTTTTGTGCTGGCGCAGACTTATACCAGCACGCAGGCACCCACCTGAAAAAGGTTACAACCTTCTCTCGTTCTCCAGTTACTACTAGAAGGGAGCCCCAACTCCCTGATTTTAACACCAGCTTGTACTAGCAGAAAGCTTCCACTTTCATGCTGAGGACTTCAACCCTCAAATCCACCAAATTTCTTCAATTTCTTCATCAGACTTGCGTCCGGTCTTCACTATTTCTTTACAGATCTTCCTAGAGATTCATCATTTCTAGATCTAGAGATCTTGAACCTTCGTCAACTCCATAGGTGCATGATAGATTCAGCTTTTTCAGAAAACAGAGTTCAATCATGCAGATATCTATTAAAGAGATTTATTCATTAACAACCCCTCGACATGCACACATTGAACTCTGATCCTCTTCTCATTTTATATTTTTAGCCTTTATTAATAACATGATTCAAAACCACTCAACCGCTGACAGTATTCCTAGATGAGATCAAATAGATAATCCAGTGGGGTTTACCAAAGCCCCAAACAGCTTCTCATTGTTATTATTTTCTTGGTCAGGCAATTAAATAATTAATTTGAGGCTTTTTAATATCTCAATCTGAGATTGAGATAATAATCCAAATTTTTCCTAAGGTTCAAGCCCTTACTCATCCCTCGGTAGATGTGTATATTAATCATATCACATATTTGGTGAATATTTTCTCAACACTTCTTTTAGTCCACACTCTGGTTACAATTTCTGAGCTTGACCATGGAAAATATCACCACCTTTGGAATATCATTCAAAGTGATGGCCCAATCACTTTTCGTCATAAATTATATTTAATTTAAACAAACCTTGGTTAAACCCACAAACATTAAAAATTCCCAATCAATATAATTTAAAATGGGCCCACATATATGATCAACGACCCAATCACATACTTGCACTGTACTGTGGTTATCCTTCACGTACCTTCCTCATATGGCCACCGTCTGATGGATCCCCTTAAGATTCACGACGCTTAACCATATCGCGTGGCATCCTTGGTCGGACTTTAACATGCGATGGCGCGTAGTGATGGTGGTTTTGCAGATTCGTTCAGGGACGTGTGTCGCTCGTTCTATGGAATCACTCCCAACCTCTTGAATACCGCTTTCCCGTCAAAAGCGGTGCGATGAAAACTGAAAACCTCCTTTACTGTTCCTCCTTCGTGGTTCCACCCTTCTACTCTAGGTTCTGTCACGCTTACTTTGTTATGATCCACCACTTCCCTTCTAGGTTCCGTTCGTAATTCCGAAGTGTTGTTCCAACGAGATTTCGACGGCCTATACTCACATAATTTAGTCACTGAGTTCTCTGTTGGTTGCAGGGATTCACAATTCCTTCATCAAGAAAACATTCATATATTATACTTGCTCAATTAAAATAAAGGCACAGACAATGCCGAGATCAATCCCCAACATTGATCCAAATTTACCTTCATCTTATATATATAACTCCACTGTCTACTAGTTTGGGATACACTGTCAACCGTATTAGCATCGGTTCCTCTAACTACATACAGAGCATCATTAATCCCCTCATAGGGTTTCTTAATTATCACGGATTTCAATTATCCTCCATCAGGATGCATACATATGTTCACACATGAATTAATTCCACAGGGACTCAAATATCCTTCCTACTAAATTCAACTTGCTCCTTGACTGATACTGCTCTCTGTAAATGCACTCTTTCTCTATTCTTCTCTGCTGACCTTTGTTCTCTGCTACATTGCTTTTCTCTGTTCCTAGTTACTATTTCAGATGCTCCTTCTTTGCCAATTCCTTTGCCATCAATGACAATATTTCCAACAGAGATTGCCAAGATCAAAATTAGCATACCCTTAGCTGAACTAGTAACCTAGGATGTATATAAAAACCAAGTTTTGAAAGCTTTGAATATAGGAAATGATACTGATACTATGAACTTAATAGATGATAAACCAGAACTGTTGTTTAGTCCTAAAGTAGAAGAAAAACACCAAGAAGGAGCCATTCCTCCATTTTATGTCAGCCTAAATATACATGATAAGATTTTTCATAATGCCATGCTATATTTTGCGGCCTCTCACAACCTTATGCCAAAAGTATTGATGGAGAGATTAGGCCTAGAGATTACTAAACCTTGCAAGGACTTGTATTCATTTGATTCAAGCAGAGTCAAGTGTTTAGGCCTAATCAAGGATTTATGTGTCAACCTAGCACAAATTCCTACTAAGGGTCTAGTTATCGACATAGTTGTTGCTGACATTCCCCCAAAATATGGCATTCTTTTATCTAGATCATCGGGAGCCAAACTTCAAGGATGCCTTCAAATGAACATGTCCTATGCTACGATACCTATTTTTAACCAAACTAGAAGATTATACAGAGAATCTCACATGAAATTTATGGTCAGAAACATAGATAGGCCAAACAACACTCCTGTTTATTCTATCCATTCAGATTTAGACTCCTTTATCTTGTACAATGATGATGAAATCGGACAAAAATAAAAGGAAAATGATATGGGATTGCACCTCCTAAAATAGTCAAATCTGTCCCTAAAAGAAGACTCTGACAGCCTTAACCTTAGCAGCCTTGAACAAAAAAAGAAAAATGAGCATGAGATAGAAACACTATGGAAAATGAGCTTTGATGGCTCTTGTAGCAAAACAAGTTCTTGAGCTAGTGTATGGATACACAATAAAAACCAAGGACATTCTTATAAGCTTGATTTCCAATGCACAAATAACATTGCAGAATATGAAGCCCTCCTCCTTGGCCTACATTTGCTCAAAAATTTAGGAGCCAAGAAAATATCAGTCCAAGGAGATTCAGAGCTGATAATTAGGCAAATAAAAGGGGAGTATTCAGCCAAAAACCCAAGATTAAGAGAATATAGGAATGTTGCTCTAGAGCTCCTAAAAACCTTTGAAAAATATGAACTCATTTTCATCCCTAGAGCTCAAAACAACCTTGCAAATGAACTTGCCTTTGCTGCCAGCAATTGCCAAATCCCCTATGAAAATGAACAATTCACTGTTAAAGTAAAAAACAGGCCCACAGTCCCTGACAATGAAGACTGTTGGAAATTATTTGAGGAAGACAAACACATTGATGATTTTCTGCAGTCAAAGAATGATTTTGCTGAATTAACACCTAGCTTAAGCCATGAAAAAGATTATCTTGATGAAAAACAAGTCCATAAAACAGAGCTTCCCTCTACTACTGATATAAATCAATTTGAATATATTTATACAGCATAATTACTGAACAAAATAGACCAAAAGGACCTTGAAGTTTTACAATGTAAAAATTATTCAATACCAGGAGGTCTTACACCATTAGGAGGGTTGTTTGATTTCAATGATGTAGCTAAAAAACCAAACATGGAACCTACAGAAACTAATGTTGTAGAACATAACATAGGCAACATAGATGAACTCAAAATTATTAAGTTATCTAGCACTCTCTATTGAGATTGCAACAAGATAATGAGCTTAGTGAAAAGAGTCGCCTTCACCAAGTGGGCCCGCAGGCTATTTTTGGCGCAAAGTATATTTTTAGACTATGTATATTTTTAGACATATGGATCATGTTCTATGAGTTGCAGGATGCTATTTTTGGATGGTTGGTCAAGTTGGAAAAAATATATGGACTTCTATTTTTAGACATACTGGGCAGAATCTAATTTTAGATTGCCAGTCTAAAAATAGATATGTCAAATATTATTAGCTCTTAATTATATTTGGACTATAAACATTATCTTATTCTCTTGGAGCACTTCAGTTAAGTGCATAGATGTGGCACAGGAGCTGAAAGAAGGATTTACGCTATTCCTAGGGGTTAAGTGGAGCTATTGCATGGAGACTTCAGTTAGAACTCATGTGAGAGAGTTTGGTGGAGTTGATTGAGGAGTTAATGGAGTTGTGTTCAGTTTAACTAATCTAAACATAGTTAAACTAGTTCTATTTAGTCTAACTTATTAATACACTAGTGAAGAGTGGTTTCAATTAATTATTAATTAATTCGCTAATTATAAACTCATTAATCAACTAAAGAATACATCAGTTAACTTCAGTGCATGGACAGTTTTAGTGGAGACTAGTGCAGAGATAGGTGAAAGAGTAGGTTAACTATCAGTTGTGACTATACTGTTGCATATTTGCAACTACCAGTGATTGGAGGAGCCCATGAGGATTGCATAGTACAAGCTAGGTGGTTATTGTTATTTAATGAGCTATCCTATAGCATTGATTACACAATAGAGGCTAGTAGATATTGGAGCATGTGTTTTGTTAGATCTAGCTTGATTAGTGTGTAGCAATTGGAGGTTGTGCTGAGAGATTGTGAGAAGATTTGTACAATGATTGTTACATGATCTCTATGACATATAATATACAGATAGTTGGGGGTTTTCATCTTTAAGCTTTCCCATGAAATACTGTGTTCATATGTGTGAATTTTTATGGTTTTAATGCGTGCATGCAATTGATTTTATTTCCGCATGTAATGATCAATGGTAGAAGAGATTCTGTATTTTGCATGAAGATAAAATAGTGTGTGATCAGGAGAATCTCAGTGAATAATATATCAGTTATTCAAATTTTCTACATGGTATCAGAGTGATATTGATCATTGGAGCAATTGCAAAACATTGAAGCGGTTGAGTTTTGTGCTGGTGGAATTCGAATTTGCAGTAGTGTTTTCTTGGTGCCAAATTTGAGATGTCTTTCAACGGATTGTGATTGGAGTATGCCCTGGAGGGCAGCTCAAATTATATTGCATGGAAGGACAGGATGGAGGTAGTGCTGGATGACAATAGATTGAAGGAGTTCATAGATGCAGAAATTCTAAAGCCTACTTCTAGTGATGCTGCCGTACTTGACGCATGGCAAAAGAAGACAACAAAGTGTCAAAGGATTCTGTTGGAGGGTGTGAAGGATCACATAGTGTCTAGCCTTCATGGTAAGGCTTCTCCATTCTTGATGTGGAAAGATTTGGTAGATTTATTTCAAAGAAAGAGCGACCAGAGGAAGTTGGCGCTCAAGGATAAACTCATAAACATAAAAATGGAGAAAGGCGACACTATGCCCAAGTACCTCACGAAGTTCATCCAATGCAAGGATGAGCTGGGAAGTGTGGGGGTTACTATTGATGACGAGGACTTGGTGAGCTTGGATCTCCTTGGGCTTCCGAAAAGTTGGCATTCCTATCAGGACTCTGTCAATGGCTGGGAGAAATTGCCAGGATGGGAGCGACTTTGGTCAGATCTTGTGCAAGAGGAGATAAGGCGAAGTACCAAGGACGGATCTTCATCAAAGAACTCTGATGAATAGAATTGCACTTTGGCTGCCAAAGAAAATAAGGGGAAGAGCAATAAAGCTTCTCAATCCAGTGCGAAAGGAAAGAAGCAAGACATGTCGAAGGTGAAGTGATTTCACTGTCACCAACACGGACATTATGCCACTAGTTGTCCATAGAAGAAGAAAAATAAGCAGGCTGCTGGAACTGCAGCTGGAGAGGTCTTATCCGCGTAGTTTGAGCTATATTTTTCATTGATCACATGCTTGGTCTCAAGTGTGATGGGTTCAGTGTGGTTTCTTGACAGTGGTGCATCTTTTCACATGACAGGAGATCAAGATTTGTTTACTAATCTAGATGAGAAAGATCTTGGAGTGCACATCGAGATGGGAGATGATGGTAGATACAGGGCGATTGGTATCAGTACCATTTACTTTGAGAGGGATTCTGGTAAACCCTTCATATTGAAGGAAGTGATGCATGTTCCAGGATTGAAGAAGAATCTGATCTCTGTGGCGATGTTAGAAGACAAGGGATATGATGTTGTCTTTAGCGAGGGAAAGGCTTTCCTGCGTAGTAAGGAAACTGGTGAGACCCGGAGGATAGGGGTTCAAGTTAAGAACCTTTATCAATTGCAGGTAGATGGCTACGCAGCAATGGCAGGAAAGGCAAAAGGAGTGGTGAGCTGGGATGATGGCGAGTTGTGGCACCGAAGATTGGGCCACCTTCACCATGGAGCTTTGAAGATACTGTAGTAGATTTCTACTGAGCCTCTTATGGGTACTCTTGCACAATCAGATCAGTGCAAGGGGTGTACCTTGGGAAAATTTGTGAAAGCCACCTTTCATTAGAAGGATATTCGCACCATGACGATCCTTGAGATAATTCACACAGACGTGTGTGGACCTTTCTTAGTAGCTTCGACAGCAAAGCACAAGTACTATGTGATATTTGTTGATGATTTTTCTCGTAAGTGTTGGATCTTCTTCATGCAGAAGAAGAGCGAGAAATAATCAAATTTCTGTGAGTTCGAGGCACTGGTTGAGAAATAATCGAGGAAGTAGGTTAAGGCTCTTAGGAGCGTTAGTGGTGGTGAATTCATCTCTGGCGAATTCAAGGAATTTTGCAGCGTAGAAGGAATTCAAAGAGAGCTCATAGCACCTCATAATCCATATCAGAATGGGGTTGTTGAGCAGAATAACAGAATGATCATGGGTGTTGCACGGGTGATGTTGCATGATCAGGGCCTTCCCATACACTTGTGGGCTAAGGCATGCAATACTGCATTATATGTGCAGAACCGTTGTCCTCACAGGATACTTGGCATGAGTACACCCGAGGAGGCGTTTTTTGGTAAGAAGCCTGATATTTCCCATTTGAGGATTTTTGGTTCACCTGTTTACATTCATGTGATGAAGGATGCCAGGAAGAAGCTGGAGCCAACTGCAGAGGTTGGGATATTTTTGGGGTACACTGATACACCCCACAAATATCGTGTGTATTTTCTAGACAGTCGCAAGACTGTTGTGCGACGAGATATCAAATTTCATGAGGAGAAAGCCATGAAGTGTTTGCTTGAGAGGGAGCCACACTTGCATGCAGATGAGGAGCTATTAGTTCCTAAGGACGAGTCTATGGATGTGGATCAGCCACAAGAGGAGGTTCATGGAGTGGAAGAGACCACTCATGTAGCGCCAACCATCAGAGGGCGGAAGCACACTATAGAAGCTGAGCGACTGGCTCAAGATGCAGAGATGATTGTAGGAGCACCTACATCACAATGCAAATAGAGACAGTCACCTGATCAGTACACTGGATACATGGCTCTCATGAGTTAATGTATCGTGACAAAGCCATCCTCTTTCGATGAAGCTGTGGAGGATCCCACATGGGTAGATGCCATGGTGGAAGAGTATGATTCGATTGTCAGAAATAGTGCATGGGAGATTGTCCCGAGGCCGGAAGGGAAATTAGTGGTGGGTTCGAGATGGATCTACAAAGTGAAGCAGGGAGATGATAGGAGTGTGGAGAAGTACAAGGCAAGATTTTTTGCCTGAGACTTTTCACAGATTGAAGGGATCGATTATGAGGATACCTTTGCACCTGTTGCAAGGTATTCTTCCATACGGACAATTCTTGCTCTCTTCGCACAGATGGGGTGGCACATTCATTAGATGGATGTGAATACTGTGTTCCTCAATGGAGTGATTGAGGAGGAGGTGTACATAGAGCAGCCTGAAGGTTTTGAGATATTCAGTAGCGTGTCGCATGTGTGCAGGCTCAAGAGAGCTTTGTATGGGTTGAAACAAGCACCTCGTGCTTGGATTCTCCAAGAGTGAGGCGGATCTAAACCTATACCAGATAGTGGTGGAGGGGAAGTTGCTGATCATTGTACTTTATGTAGATGATTTGATACTAACCGGTGATGAACAGTTGATACTCTCATGCAAGGTTTATCTTGCAAAAGAGTTTGAGATGAAGGACTTGGGCCTCCTTCATTATTTCCTGGGATTAGAAATTTGGCAGCGCAATGATGGATTGTTTGTTTCCCAAGGAAAGTATGCCCGGGAGATACTAGAGAAGTTCAACATGCATGGCTGCAAGCCTGTTTCCACTCCTCTTCCTCGTGGATGGAGGAAGGAGGATTCTACTTTGGCGGAGGTAGTGGATACCACTGTTTATCGACAGTTTGTGGGGTCGCTTATGTATCTGGTCAATACACGACCCGACATTTGCTATGTTGTGAACCAACTTTCACAAGCTATGGTTAAGCCTACCAAGCTCTACTGGAAGGCAGGCAAGCATGTATTGAGATATCTCAGAGGCACATCGGGATATGGATCATGGTACAGATAGGAGAATGAGTTTAGGCAGCATGGCTTCATGGATTGGTATCATCATATTAGAGATTGTGTGCAGCGGAAGATCATGTTACTTTCATACATTCCTACGGAGGATCAGGATGCTGATATCTTGATGAAGGCGCTCACCAAGAGCAAATTTGAATACCACATAGGCAGGATCGGGGTGGCAGATAATCCCTATCTTGTTGAGAGGGAGTGTTGCGATTGCAACAATATGATGAGCTTAGTGAAAAGAGTCGCCTTCACTAAGTGGGCCCGTAGGCTATTTTTTGCGCAAAGCCTATTTTTAGACATATGGATCATGTTCTATGAGTTTCAGGATGCTATTTGTAGATGGTTGTTCAAGTTGTAAAAAATAGATGGACTTCTATTTTTAGACATATTGGGCGGAATCTATTTTTAGATTGCAAGTCTAAAAATAGATATGTCGAATATTATTAGCTCTTAATAATATTTGGACTATAAACATTATCTTATTCTCTTGGAGCACTTTAGTTAAGTGCACATATGTGGCAAAGGAGCTGACAGAAGGAATTACACTATTCCTAGGGGTTAAGTGGAGCTATTTCATGGAGACTTCAGTTAGAACTCATGTGAGAGAGTTTGGTGGAGTTGATTGAGGAGTTAATGGAGTTGTGTTCAGTTTAACTAAACTAAACATAGTTGAACTAGTTGTATTTAGTCTAACTGATTAATACACTAGTGAAGAGTGGTGTAATTAATTATTAATTAATTCACTAATTATAAACTCATTAATCAACTAAAGAATACATCAGTTAACTTCAGTGCATGGACAGTTGCAGTGGAGACCAGTGCAGAGATAGGTGAAAGAGCAGTTTAACTATCAGTTGTGACTATTCTGTTGCATATTTGCAACTACCAGTGATTGGAGGAGACCATGAGGATTGTGCAGTACAAGTCAGGTGGTTTATGTTATTTAATGAGCCATCCTATAGCATTGATTATGCAATAGAGGCTGGCTATCAGGTGGTAGAGATTGGAGCATGTGTTTTGCTAGATCTAGCTTGATTAGTGTGTAGAAATTGAGGCTGTACCGAGAGCTTGTGAGGAGCTTTGTACAATGATTGTTACATGATCTCTGCGACATATAATATACAGATAGTTGGGTTTTTCTATGGGCCTTTAAGCTTTCCCATGAAATATTGTGTTCATATGTGTGAATTTTTATGGTTTTAATGTGTGCATGCAATTGATTTTATTTCCGCATGTAATGATCAATGGTAGAAGAGATTATGTATTGTGCATGAAGATAAAATAGTGTGTGATCGGGAAAATCTCGATGAATAATAGATCAGTTATTCAAATTTTCTACACTCTCCCTACTCATATCAAACAAGAATACATTGAAATTTTTAAAGAGTTTGGAGATGTGTTTGCATGGGGGTACAAAGATCTGAAATCATATGATACTAGCTTCATTCAACACAAAATTCCTCTTAAGGAAAATCAAAAAGCTTTCAAACAAAAAATAAGAAGGATAAGCCCTATTTTATTACCTTTAGTTGAGAAAGAGATTAAGAAGATGTATGATGTTGGCATCATAGTTCCCCTTAGGTACTCATAGTGGGTGTCCAACCTTGTGTCTGTTAGGAAGAAGATCGGGGAAATTAGGCTTTGAATTGACTTTATAAATCTGAACAGAGCCTCCCTGAAAGATAATTATCCCTTTCCTAAAATGGACCAAATACTTCAAAACGTGGTTGGATCTGAAAGAATATCACTTTTGGATGGTTTTTTAGGCTACAACCAAGTGTTAATACTCCCAAACACAAAACTTATTTTACCACACCTTGGGGTACATTCATGTATGTTAAAATGCCATTTGGTTTGATGAATGGAGGGGCCAAATTCCAAAGGGCCATGGACATATATTTTTCAAAAGACATAGGCTATTTTATAATCATTTACCTTGATGACATTACTGTTTTCTCCAAAACTGATAAAGAACATTTGATTCATTTGAGAAACGTTTTTGAGAAATGTAGAAAATATGGCTTATCTTTGAATCCCAAAAAGACACTCTTTGGTCTCCAAGAAGGAAAACTTGTTGGCCACATGATTTCTAAAGAGGGAATCAAATTAGACCCTAAAATGATTGAAGACATATTGAAAATCATCCATCCTATAAACCTCAAGGAATTGCAATCTTTCATTGGGAATATCAATTTTTTGAGAAGGTTCACCCCCAACCTTGTTGAACTTTTGAGGAATATCACAAATATGCTCAAAAAGGAAACAGGGGTTAAATGGACCTTAGAAGCAAAATAGTCATTTTAACTGGTTAAACAAGCTCTCACTCAAACAACAGTCCTTATTAGTCGTGATTTCACTGAATATTTCTACATTTTCTCATTTTCCTCTAAACATATAATTGCTACAGTATTCCTACAAAATAATAATGGAGGGCAAGAGCAGCCCATATCCATTTTTAGTAGAACCTTAAGAGACTCTCCACTCAAATATAATATCATGGAGAAACAAGCCTTAGCTTTGATAAAAGCACTAAAATATTTCCGAGTCTACATTTTACACTCTCATATCATTGCTTTTGTCCCACATATAGTTGTCAAGGACATTCTAAATCAAGACCCTAATGGTAAAAGGGGAAAATGGATTGCAATTATCTTAGAATATGATTTATAAATCAAGCCTACCAAGTTTATTAAAGAACAAGGGTTAGCAAAACTCATGGCAGAATCAAATTTCCAAGCATTAAATATAAACATGGTTGATGTTTTAGAAGAAACAGAAGAATTCTTAGCTCCTTACATTGAAAAAAAAAATTTGAATTCACCTTGGTATGCTGATATCATTTATGTGCTTCTCTATCTTAACACACCTCCCTCTCTATAAAATACTAAAGCTAGATTCTTGAAACAAAAAGCTTTAAATTATTGCATTTTAGATGAAGTATTATATTGGAAAAATGATGTTGGTATTTTACTTAAATGTTTGCTTGAGGATGATGTAGGAAAAATCGTGCATGAGCTACATGAAGGAGAATGTGGAGGCCACCTTTATTGGAATACAACAGCCAACAAGATCCTTAGAGCTAGCTATTATTGGCCCACCCTTTTCCCAGATACTCAAAAACTAGTCATTACTTACCATAAATGTCAAATATTTGATGGCAAGAGAAAGCTCCTACCTTTACCTTTACGTCTCATCAGTGTTGAGCCTCCCTTTCAGCAATGGGGTTTAGAATTTATTGGAGAAATCCACCAAACTTCATTTGCCCAACATAAGTGGATCCTTACTGCCACAGATTACTTTACCAAGTGGATAGAATCCATCCCCTCTAGGAATGCTACTGACTCTATCATTATCAAGTTCCTTAAAACTAACACACTATCCAGATTTGGTTGTCCTACGAAAATCATTATAGACAATGTTACTTCCTTCAAATCCAAAAGAATGTTTGATTTGTGCTACAAATATCATATCACATTATGCCATTCCACATATTACTACCCCCAGGGTAATGGATTAGTTGAATCCTCCAACAAAAATCTGGTCAAAATCATCAAAAAACTATTGGATCAAAATAAGAAATCATGGCATAGTAAGCTGGTTCATGCATTATGGGCTGATAGGCTAACCACCAAGGAATTAATAAATATTTCCCCCTATCAGCTGGTATATGGCCTAGATGCAGTTTTCCCTGCATCTTTGGGAGTTCCAATCATAAAGCTTCTCCAAGAAGTACAAACAGAATAAAATGGCATGCAGAGAAGACTAAATCAAACCATTCATCTACATCAGACAAGAGAGGAAGTGTACAAAAGGACACAAATGGTTCAAGAAAACATCAAGAAGATATTTGAAATAAGTACCAAATCAAATAACTTTCAAGTTGGAGACACAGTTTTTAAATGGGATTCAAGGAGAGAAGATAAAGGTAAACATGGAAAGTTTGAGAATTTATGAAAATGGCCTTATATCATTCACTCAATTATGGGTCATCATGCTTTCTTTTTACAAGGGCTGAATGGAGAATAACTTTTTGGAGGTCCTATCAATGGCAAGATGCTTAAACATTATTTATGTCAAGAATCCTAGATTCAAAGTTTTCACCTTGTTAGAGCTCGAAACTACCTTAGGCTGAAATAAGGTAAATCTCAAGGCAACATCAAACCAAGCTCAGCCTCGTAGCTAGCCCTACAAGGACAGGAGAGGGCTCTCTCCGGGTCTATCTCGGCAAAGGATCTTCAAAGGGGCTGATATGACCTATAATAGATACTGATTTTAGGCTAGTAAATAGATAGGAAAGTTTGATTTAAATTTTTTGGGTTTTCGTTGGAAAAATGGGAAAAAACAATTTCAGGCTCGGGGATGAGGCCAGATCTTTGCAGAATTAGAGTTGGGGCAAGGTAGGCAGTAGTCTTGATGCTTTTTGATTAGGTGTATGGATGGATCAGAATGACAAGGAGCTGAAGAGGGAAAGGGAGAACAAGGATCCTCTCCAAACTGGCGAAAACATACAAAACTAAAAAAATTCAAAGGCAGAGCACTGGGATCAATGGATTCAACCTCATTTACTCATTCATTTAGTTTCAGAAGAAAAATAAAGGGATGGCATACATTAAAAATTAAATAACTTACAAATAACTGAGATAACACACCATCAAAACTGAAATCCACAAGAATCCCAACAGGTGATGCAAAACCTCTGATCTTTCCTTAGCCAAAATGCAGAAAATATGTACAATAGTGTGCCAAACTTTTCCCAAGAGTCCCACCCTGAAAGTGTCTTAGAAAATACAATAAATAGACAAGTATAACCCCTTCCCATGCCTCTAGGGGTCGAGCTCATGCTTCTAGGAGTAGTTTGAACCAATTCTAAATAAGGAGCTAAAATCTAGGCAGCCGAACAACTTGCCTCTAAAAGGAAGGAAACTGATTCTTTTACTTGATTTTCACTTTTTTGCGAGTGAATCATCTAGAACAAGTAC
Organism: Pinus albicaulis; assembly: GCA_034641835.2. NCBI lineage: Eukaryota > Viridiplantae > Streptophyta > Pinopsida > Pinales > Pinaceae > Pinus > Pinus albicaulis. Next base: position 402,312,598 of record CM076571.1, on the reverse strand, counting down.
ATACATGCCAAAATTACATCATGTTTATCAAATTACATCAATCTGGGTCAAAAATTACATCAAGAGGTGAAACTGGTCCAAATTGGCTGAATTCCTAAGCTGGAAAGTGAAAAATAGGCTAATTTCCTCTACGCACCGCGCGCCTTTGGACCTGCTTTTGGAGCACATATCAGAGTCAAAATCAAGCTCATGATAGCTTTTTGGAAATAACTGGATGTGTGCTATCCAACCCAAGTGGAATTTTTCAATTTGGAGCTCATTTGCCCCTCCAAAACTTCATTCTCCCAAAAGTACTTCTTGTTGGTGCAAAAGGTGGCAGAAAGGTGATTTTCATGGTGTTTTTGGCCCTTTTGATCATCCAGAACTTGATGAAATGCTCCAGACATTTCTGAGCATGCATAAATTACCATGAAAAATCCAAAAATACAAATTTTTTCTCCAGAAAGTGTCCCAATCATAAGCGCGCGTCGTGACGCGCGTCGCGTTGGGCGGAAAAACCTGTTTTGAGACCAAAATTTTCAAAAATGACAAAAACTTCTTCAAATTTGCTCAAATTCGGAGCAAATATCCTCCATCATGCCTCATGCTCAGCCAATGAAGCCTCGGCCAAAATACGGAGTCTATCAGGCCTTTTTCACCGTTTCAGTTCTCTCCTGGTGCATGCAGTTTCAATTGTAAAATCACTGTCTTGGTTGTATGATGAATGTGTCCGTCATGGTGCAGAAAACAAGGTGTTTGAAAAGTCTATGATGATAAATATATGTTTTTTTCTCAATGCCAAGTGTGCCACATATGTATCAAGGTGCTATAGGAAAATCACAATGATAAAAGTACTGTCAAGTGAGTTTGAATGGGAAAACAGCCACTGCTTGGCTACATGGGGATTTAACAAGTGAATAGGAATGAGTGTAGTGCTGGGGGAAATAGTTATTAGGAACAAAAGTGTAAATGAAATGGCAACATATATATGAGGCAAATGAAATCAAGGACAAAGAAATAGCCCTTGCAGTGTTTGACAATTAGGCTTTGTCAATGGAGGATGTGGGATAGTGAATAGGAATGTGCTATAACAGAAATGATAAACAGTGAGAAAATGATATGGTAATAACAGTGAAAGCAATGAAGGAATAGGAAAGAGACCCTGAGGCTATGATAAATAATAAGCAGTGACACCAATGACAGTAGATGGCATGAGCATATATGTCAATAACATAAGATTTGAAACCCCAACAATATCACCAGTACTTCTTTCAAAACCCTATGGAGCAAATTTTGCAATGAATATAGGGTTTCAATTTCACCATAACAAACATTTGTTCTCTCCACATTTGAAACACCATAGCATATCCATGAATCAATGAGCAAGCTTGGATAACTTACTTGAAGGTGAATGAGGCGATTTGGCACGAATTTGGGTGAGGGAGTGTAGTTTTCTGGCCTTAGGGCTCTATGCGCCGCGCGCATGTCCAATGCACTGCGCGCTCTGTATGCATCACGCGCGTGTAAAAATACAAAGGAAATTGATGCCTAGTGCGCCGCACGCACTGTCAGTTCACCTCCTCGGCTTCAAAACAAGATTTTCGCCCTTCAACACTCCAATTCGATCTTTGCTTGGAAAACTTGTGAAAATAACTTGTTGCAAATGGTTTATATAGATTTGAAAAAATCACAGAAGAGTTGGATTTGATTTTTATTTCCTCCACAACCCACTTTGTAATGTTTTGCAATTTTGGCACTTTATCATTTAAGGAAACTCTGTCCTTTGGCTTTTTCATTGATTTTCTGAGTTTGGACTGATGAAACATGGTTGTTTTTGCAGGGATGTTTGGCGTTTGGACTTCAGAAAAGACCAGAGGCTGCATTGAAATTTTTTTATGGTAGAAAAATACATGATTGTTACAAAGAATGAATTTGACAGTTTCTTGTTCAAAACAGAGTTTTGAACTAGAAATGTCCTCAAATGTGTTTGATGATGAAAATTTGAACTAAGAACCTTTTCAAAACCATCCTCACAGCCTGCGGGCATTTATTAAATACATCAAAAGACTGAACCATAGACTCTAAAACTAAACAGAATCTTGTTGACGAAAATAATCATTTATGACCATGAATAACGTGACCTGAACTTCGATGACTTTTGAGGAGTTTTAATTAGCCCAGTAGGTACAAGCATGAGGGAATACAAGACAACCAAACCCTCTCATCATTCAATGGCATGCCCCTAGTGAAATGCAACGAAGTGAAGTGAGCGAGACACCTAAAAATGATATGCAAAAAGCAAAATGATCTCTGACGGAGGGCTGTCCAGACCGACTCTAACATTGGCTCCAATGGGGATGGTAGCTCCAGCTCCGTGGAGGTGCCAAGAATAGTAGATCTTTGGAAGAGTAGACAGTGCCTTCATCCATTGGGCTATGGATTCAAAACATGAAAACTGACATTACGTAGACCGACTTTGACTAAGACTGAAAGACCATAATAAAACCCAACTGACCTAAAACAATTTATAAACTGGAAAGATGCTCTGAATTGAGCTTATTTATCTACTCTAATTGTTCTTTTCACCACCCGATCAAGTGTAATGGAACATCCAATGCAACCATGTAAGCATCCTGGCTGCCGTTTGATTTCTCCACAAGTGCTCGCTTGTGAACAACAAGAAAGAACTACTGAAAGGCAACTCCCGTGAAAACTTGTAAACAAGTTGACCGCTTATAAATTTGCAAAGCATGAACTGACTGGATGACTTCAAGAATACTGCAAAAGGATCTTCTTAAACATAGCTATTGATTTCCATTAACACATCACTGCTCTGATCCTGGTAATATTCATAGCTGGACATTAATATTTTCCTCACCTCTGTGCTGTCTTTCTTTGGTGATTGCAGCAAACTGTCGAAAGGATCCTGAAATTCATGAAAAACCAAACTCCGTTGCTGATTCCAGACAGAACAAAAGTCTCCTTTATCAATCTCCTCATATGACTGCAAATCTTGACATGGAATTTGCAATGAAAAATCTGTTAAACAAGACAATGAAGGCGAACTTTGAATAAGATTATCATCAATATTCTTTCCTGGCACATGGTTAGCCACTGGAAAAGAATTTTTACAGCAAACATCATCCAATACTCGAGCAATAGGATCAACAAAAACTTGAGAAGACCGCTGCGATGTATCCATTGAAACTGTATGACCTCCTATTGACTGTTCATCTTTTGCTTTAGAGAGGTTACGAAGATTCTGCTTTATGAACTGAAATGCTTCGAAACAAAAGGGTATAGAATCTTCCTGCATCATCAAATCATGTATTTCATCTTCCATGTCTTCATCTGTAATCTGACCTTCAATTTCATTTTGTGGCTGCAAATCTGATGCTACAGGCTGCTCAAGAATTTCGTTATCTGTCTCATCCTCAACATTAACACTAAGAGATTGCTGATTTCTTACAGGCTGGGCATTTGAAGATTTACTATGCAATTTTTCTCTCAAAAATGAAATGATTCTAAACAAAATGGTATGGAGTCATCTTAAATCATTAAATCATGTGTGCCCGCTTCCAAGTCTTCAGCTGCAACTTGACAATCAATGACTTTCGAGGGCTGCAAGTCTGAATATGAGAAGTTTTCATTGCCCTCAAGACGATCCAGATCAAGACTTGTTGACGTTTGATTTCTGATTGCATGGAAGTTATCTCTAATGAAATGAAATGAATCAAAACAAAAAGGCAAAGATCCTTCACTTACTTCAAAATTCGATGCACTTTCCTCATCATTGCCATAGCTGATATGCATCGATTGATCACTGTACTCGAGCTGCCGAAAGTGACCGTCCTCTGAAAAATCAGCTACTGATTTGTCTGCAAGATCGACTTCTTTTTGGAGAACATAATCACATCGTACTGATCAAACTGAGGCAGTTCATCGGTATAAAACACATCATCAAACATACATATCATATCAACAGCTCTCTCTTCTTCACAATGATCTATAAAACAATCACTATGACAATTGGGATAAGAAACAAAATGTTTTGGGTCAGCCACTTGTTCTTGAATGTCATTTTCATTTTTTGCATTCATTTTCCGCACCATCTCTTCTACTGCGTTTACGAAAAGATCAAGCTTTTCCTCTGAAGGTGTCAGCTGCTCTAAAACATTCTTCTTTTCTTCTTCCTTCAACCTTGCCCTCAAGATCAGAAAATGAGCCTCTACATTTACTGCACTGTTCTGCATCTCATGAAGTGTTGCAATATTCTTTTCTCTCAGCTGAAACTCCATTTCTGGATCAAAGGCACCCGGGTAGTGCAAGAGAGCAGATCTAGGAGAAGGTCTTATATCAGCTGGCATCGAAAAATATACTTGATTAAATCTAGCGGAAAACTATTGTATTGTCTCTCCTGACTGTCTCTTCAGCTGGGCATACTTGTCTAAAATCAAGAAAGGGTTCTGTCCAATCATCCACCTATCAAGGAAAACTTTGACAAACTGCTGGAAATCTATGATGCTCGCATCAGGCAGGGTTTTGAACCAACTCTTTACTTGACCTTGCAAAGAAAGAGAAAAAATCCTAATACTAACATCCTCTTCATCAACTTCGAAAAAATCCAAAAAATTCTCAACATTCTGCACATGTTGCTCAGCGTTGACATTGTTACATTCACCGTCAAATCTTGGTAGATATAGGTCATAATTTGCAGGGAAAGCATGGAGAACAGAAGGTAAAACAAGAGGTTTATACCAATCTGGAATTTTACAAGGTGTAGGGGTATATACAAGAGCTATGGGATCAGTTTTGTTTCCTTTGGGCTCATCAATCTGAAGAGAGTCATCATAAGACGTGGGAAAAGTAAGGAGGCAAGGATCAAAGGGAAATTCATCATTTACATTCTTTGAATAGGTCGAGTGAATATTTTGATCACCTTTCTCATACAACAAAGTCTGAAAAAATTTCAGGACAACTTCAAGAACAACAAAGAAATAGTTTACAAGAAAGCAGACTAGATCCTGAATACCATTCCACTTTAGATACCTGAACTTTGTGTAAGATCCTTCCATTTTCTCACAGAAAGAGTCAGTCCTCTAGTGGAGTCTCTACTTTGAATTGAAGTCACCACGTGAATTATTTCATCCTTCTTATGTCTGATCGTTGTCCACCATCAACCATCAGATCTGAACTTGATACATGTACTGGGGCAATTGGAAGTCAAGTGTCACGTTCACAAGCTAGATCGGAGATCGACTGAAGCAGCGTTTATCTAATTCCGCTAATGCAAAGCAAAAGTGTTTTGAAGGCTACCTGGCTAACTTTAGGCTCCGTCTGTAGCTTATAAAAAAATTAACACCAAAAAGCAAACCATTTTCTTCCCCAGTATGGTCGCCACTATGTTAGCGCTCAAAACTACCTTAGGCTGAAATAAGGTAAATATCAAGGCAACATCAAACCAAGCTCAGCCTCGTAGCTAGCCCTACGAGGATAGGAGAGGGCTTTCTTCGGGTCTATCTCGGCAAAGGATCTTCAAAGGGGCTGAGATGAACTATAATAGATACTGATTTTAGGCTAGTAAATAGATAGGAAAGTTTGATTTAAATTTTTTGGGTTTTTGTTGGAAAAATGGGAAAAAACAATTTCGGGCTCGGGGATGAGGCCAGATCTTTGCAGAATTCGAGTTGGGACAAGCTAGGAAGTAGTCTTGATGCTTTTTTATTAGGTGTATGGATGGATCAGAATGACAAGGAGCTGAAGAGGGCAAGGGAGAACAAGGAGCCTCCAAACTGGCGAAAACATACAAAACTAAACAAATTCAAAGGCAGAGCACTGGGATCAATGGATTCAACCTCATTTACTCATTCATTTAGTTTCAAAAGCAAAAGAAAGGGATGGAATACATTAAACATTAAAGAACTTACAAATAACTGAGAGAACACACCATCAAAACTGAAAGCCACAATAATCCCAACAGGTGCTGCAAAACCTCTGATCCTTCCTTAGCCAAAATGCAGAAAATATGTACAATAGTGTGCCAAACTTTTCCCAAGAGTCCCACCCTGAAAGTGTCTCAGAAAATACAATAAATAGACAATTCTAACCCCTTCCCATGCCTCTAGGGGTCTAGCTCATGCTTCTAGGAGCAGTTTGAACCAATTCTAAACAAGGAGCTAAAATCTAGGCAGCCAAACAACTTGCCTCTAAAAGGAAGGAAACTGATTCTTTTACTTGATTTTCACTTTTTTGGGAGTGAATCATCTAGAACAAGTAAATACATGCCAAAATTATATCATTTTTATCAAATTACATCAAGCTGGGTCAAAAATTACATCAAGAGGTGAAACTGGTCCAAACTGGCCGAATTCCTGAGCTGGAAAGTGAAAAATAGGCTAATTTCCTCTATGCGCCGCGCGCCAAATCTCTATGCGCCGCGCGCCTTTGGACCTACTTTTGGAGAACTTCCCAGAGTCAAAATCAAGCTCATGATAGCTTTTTGGAAAGCCCTGGATGTCTGCTATCCAACCCAAGTGGAATTTTTCAATTTGGAGCTCATTTTCCCCTCCAAAACTTCATTCTTCCAAACGTACTTTCTGCTGGTGCAAAAGGTGGCAGAAAGGTGATTTTCATGGTGTTTTTGGCCCTTTTGATCATCCATAGCTTGATGAAATGCTCCAGTAATTTCTGAGCATGCATAATTTACCATGAAAAATCCAAAAATACAAAGTTTTCCTCCAGAAAGTGTCCCAATCATAAGCGTGCATCGTGACGCGCTACGCGTTGGGCGGGAAAACCTGTTTTGAGACCAAAATTTTCAAAAATGACAAAAACTTCTTCAAATTTGCTCAAATTCAGAGCGAAGATCCTCCATCATGCCTCATGCTCAGCCAATGAAGCCTCGTCCAAAATACGGATTCTATTAGGCTTTTTCGCCGTTTCAGTGCTCTCCTGGTGCATGCAGTTTCAATTGTAAAATCACTGTCTTGGTTGTATGATGAATGTGTCCGTCATGGTGCAGAAAACAAGGTGTTTGAAAAGTCTATGATGATAAATATATGTTTGCTTCTCAATGCCAAGTGTGCCACATATGTATCAAGGTGCTATAGGAAAATCACAATGATAAAAGTAGTGTCAAGTGAGTTTGAATGGGAAAACAGCCACTGCTTGGCTACATGTGGATTTGAAAAGTGAATAGGAATGAGTGTAGTGCTGGGGGAAATAGTTATTAGGAACAAAAGTGTAAATTAAATGGCAACATATATATGAGGCAAATGAAATCAGGGACAAAGAAATAGCCCTTGCAGTGTTTGACAATTAGGCTTTGTCAATGGAGGATGTGGGATAGTGAATAGGAATGTGCTATAACAGAAATGATAAACAGTGAGAAAATGATATGGTAATAATAGTGATAGAAATGAAGGAATAGGAACGAGACCCTGAGGCTATGATAAATAATAAGCAGTGACACCAATGACAGTAGATGGCATGAGCATATATGTCAATAACATAAGATTTGAAACCCCAACAATATCACCAGCACTTCTTTCAAAACCCTATGGAGCAAATTTTGCAATGAATATAGGGTTTCAATTTCACCATAATAAACATTTGTTCTCTCCACATTTGAAACACCATATCATATCCATGAATCAATGAGCAAGCTTGGATAACTTACTTGAAGGTGAATGAGGCGATTTGGCATGAATTTGGGTGAGGGAGTGTAGTTTTCTGGCCTTAGGGCTCTATGCGCCGCACGCATGCCCAGTGCGCCGCGCGCTCTGTATGCGTCGTGCGCGTGTAAAAATACAAAGGCAATTGATGCCCAGTGCGTCGCGCGCTCTGTATGCGCCACGCGCCCCTTGTATGCGCCGCGCGCACTGTCAGTTCACCTCCTCAGCTTGAAAACAAGATTTTCGCCCTTCAACACTCCAATTCGATCTTTGCTTGGAAAAATTGTGAAATAACTTGTTGCAAATGGTTTATATAGCTTTGAAAAAATCACACAAGAGTTGGATTTTATTTTTATTTCCTCCACAACCCACTTTGTAATGTTTTGCAATTTTCGCACTTTATCATTTAAGGAAACTCAGTCCTTTGGATTTTTCATTGATTTTCTGAGTTTGGACTGATGAAACTTGGTTGTTTTTGCAGGGATGTTTGGTGTTTGGACTTCGGCAAAGACCAAAGGCTGCATTGAAAATTTTTTATGGTAGAAAAATACATGATTGTTACAAAGAATGAATTTGACAGTTTCTTGTTCAAAACAGAGTTTTGAACTAGAAATGTCCTCAAATGTGTTTGATGATGAAAATTTGAACTAAGAACCTTTTCAAAACCATCCTCACGGCCTGCGGGCATTTATTAAAAACATCAAAAGACTGAACCCTAGACTCTAAAACTAAACAGACTCTTGTTGACGAAAATAATCATTTATGACCATGAATAACGTGACCTGAACTTCGATGACTTTTGAGGAGTTTTAATTAGCCCAACAGGTACAAGCATGAGGGAATACAAGACGACCAAACCCTCTCGTCAGTCAGTGACATGCCCCTAGCGAAATGCAATGAAGTGAAGTGAGCGAGACACCTAAAAATGATATGCAAAAAGAAAAATGATCTCTGACGGAGGGTTGTCCAGACCGACTCTAACACACCCATTATACATAACATAGTATAATAAAAATCAAATAAAATACAAAAACAATGAAAGAAAAGAAAAGGAAAAAGAGGGCAAAACAAAGGAGGTACAATCCCATACCCAAAAAACAGTCCTACTGAAAATGTGTGAGTCTAAATGCCACTGTTGATTCAAAATGATATCTTGTTCAATAATCTAGCCTAATAATGGCTGAAAACGCTTTAAATTTATGTTGATAAGTTAGTGGAAACAATGATTGTCAAGATTATTTCAGACTTGAATTATCAAGAATGATAGATTAGGAAAATATAAATATTTTGGTTCCACATGCTCAAAACAGAACCAAAGAGATAGATAAGGATACATTACTAATGACAAATCACAACCTTATCTTTCTAAATTTACTTTTATTAAAATAATTTTTGTGTACAGCGTGTTCCAAATGCCACAACCATGGTTAATCAGACTATCTAATCCTGATTTGAACCATGTTTTAAATTTCATATTAATAGCTAGAGAATCAATATTGCCAAACAACTTAATCTTGGGAGTCAAGTAACTTAGGTAGAAAAACAAAGGAGTTCAACAGTTTAATCTGAATTCTTGGAAGAAATAAGGATTGTTTCGGGGAAAATCACCCTAGAGGTTCGTTGGGTTACAACCTCCACAGAGCAGGGGCATGCTACTTAAGAAGGACTCACACAACCATACATGTTCATGAAAAACTAAATAGAGTAGATCGAGGAACTTACCTGTAGGTCCTACGGTTGAAGCAGATCCCGTGGGGTCCAAACCCCCAGCAACCGTCCTTCCTTCTTAACCTGAAAGATAAGAGGAAACAAGCACGAAGAACTGGTTGTACAGCATATATCTACTCTAAATGTTAGTGAAATCCATATGAAACATTAGATAAACCATTATAAATGCTTAAATAACAATATTCTCATATATGCAAGTGGACACTAATACGTATATTTCGGGAACAAGACGGTTCTTCTGTATTATAAATAGCATGTACAAAAATAACGAGTGGAGAGATCACCTGAATCCTTCCACGATCTTCGAGCAGACCGTCGTCCAAATCCGTCCCGCCCTTGCCTCGCTAAGATTCTTTCCAAACTGGTGCATACGAGATGACATATAGGAAGATGAGCATCTCCAGGAAACAAGGGTTTCCTATAATGAACTGGGAAAGTGCAGGAGGCACGGGAATTCAGACTTGGATAGGGAATACCAACAGAGTATAATATCAATAATTTCTCTCTCTCCCTTAGGCCATACACATGAGGGGCTTTTATACTCCCTCAAAGTAGTTTCAACAGTTGGAAACAGTTGGCCACGTGCTGGGGTGGTTGAACTACCTGAGTAACCATCAACCCAGCCCGAAAATAGGGAATTTTTATATATTTTTTCATAATTTTAATGGCATACGTGGAAAAGTGCAGCTGGACTCGCGTATACACGCGGAAAAGTACGGGCATAGTCGCGTATGGGGATTTTTACACTGTTTTTTAAGTGAATTTGTCCAAGTCTGTAGGAATGGGTGCCCAAAACCATCAAAGCAATCATGAATCATGTGAAGGTGAGAAATGATGCTATAACATATGCCCCCTAATATATGAGGTCAGAAGGGGTACATGATGGCCGAAATGTATTATGCACATAGAAAGAACTTTGCAAGGACAAGAGAGGACTTCACCAGATTTCAGCCTGCCAAAAACCAATGAAAGAAAACAGAGAGTCAACTCATGCTGAGGTGGGCATACCCATGCTCAGTCAAAAATACATCATATAGAAAGTATAGAATAGATCCAACATGTATACAAGTATAACTGAACTGAAAGTACACAATGAATCATCTGAGCATGGCCCGGAAGTATAAGTCTGAATCAATGTCCAAGTATCACATATAGAAAGCTGATCAAGGATGGTGCAACTGGATGTCTGATCATATAAGTAACTGAATCTCCAAGTACCGAATCATAAGAGGTGGAACAACCGGTACAATCACGCAACTCGGGAGCCAACATATAGGATGCTGTTGTACTGAACTGCAACATATAAGGGTGGACGACATCACTGGCAGAAACTGAATGGACTGTCAAAAGTGAACCGAGAAATGTTGATGCAACCCGAGGTCTTCACCGATCACTATGGCACAATTCTACACAATGGGAATAAATGAGTTGAAGTCGACCATGTGAGAAATCGTTGGATTACCGGTCAATGATGTATATCGTTAACCAACGCGAGACAACCCACCAATAATGAAAATGAGTGTCAAGGTGCCCCAGTACAATCTAACAAGTGCGAATGAATGAGTTGAAGTCGAACACTTGAGAGAATCTACCAATCAAGAGGCAATGATGAATCCCCACTGTCGATAGCGAAGAGTCTGCCACTGATGACTGCAAACCCTAAGGTACTGACAAAAAGACTCTAGACCTTATTCCTAGAGCAATGAGTCGGAGTCGATGGGAAAAGATCTGCTGGAAGGAAGGCATTAAGGCATCCCACATCAGTCCAGCGCGAGTGTAACCCGCAGGCCAAGATTTGGAAGGAATCGGATGAAGTAGAGTGATGGAACCAAAACCGAAGTACGTTTCCGACATGCACAAGATGAAGCTAGCGCACGAAAGAAACCCTCTAAACCAACCAATAATGAAAGCTGACACAGAGGCGAGAAATCCACCGATAGGGTCAAATGGAAATCAAGGTACTGCACGAATCCCAAGTGTGATAATGTATGCTGACGTCGAACACAGGGGAAACCACTCAGTCAAAGACCCATAATGATGATCAAATGCCGAGCACAAGGTCACCTATCAATGATGGAAATAGGGCCAGGGTGCGGCTCTAGGTTTGCTCTCAGAGCAATGTGTCGTAGTCGATAAGAGACAAACCCGCCAGCAAGAAGTCAATGGGGACCTTCTCAAACCAGCACGAGCAGAAGACCAAAACATATGATGTGATAGAACATGATACTGACAAGACCGGGAAGGCCGACTGAATAATGAGTCAAGAGACACCGCAGAATGGCCGACTCAGGTTAAACTTCCCTTGAACAAAAGCACGACTCATGATGACCATGGCAGTAAAAAGTGACACTGTATAAGTCTGTTATGCAGGAGGCACAACAAACTCTCCATATCATTGGAAGAGATAACCAACCGGGGGAGGACTGACAAGTGAAACATGGTAAAGGCTGAACCTAGGTCAAAACTAGAACCATCCCAAATGAAGGAAATATATATAAGTATATGTGCTTTGTTCAAGGGCGACAAACTGACTCTGTACTGCCATCAAAACAACGAAGATACATCCCGTTCCCGCTCTTTTTGTTATATTTGATTTTTTTTGTCTTTTTCATATAATAAGCCTGAAAAATAATAAAAGAATGCTATGGTACAATGGATAGAATGAGTATCAAAAATCAGATGCACTAGTTCCTGGGATTGGAACGATCCTATGCTCAATGCAAGGTGGCAGAAACTGGTAAGCGATACTCAAAGGAATGTTCCATCCATGGGTAAAAGGGTGTCAAGTTGTGATAGCTAAGTGCATGCAATGGTTTAACTTGTACAAATAGGCAAGGTCAAAAGTTGGCTTTAAACATCGAGTCCAAATGAAGCCAGCTAAAGGCCAGGATAAACAAGTAGCCAATATGTAATGCAGTAATACAACTTAACGACACTAGGGAGGCTCCAGGGTAATAGCCAGAAAAATTGATAGTGAAGAAGAAGAAGAATGAAGCCTCAACACGTAAGTCATAGCGGGACTAAAGAGGACTCCCGAGCCTACATAAAACGCAGCATGGGCAACAAGTGATAGCGAGGAACTAAGTAGGAATCCCATGTAAAGGAAGGCTCTACCACCAAGTCATGATTGAATAATCGGCGAGTGAAATGGGTGTAATAGTCATGACCTGATGGGATCGACCCTATGGCAAGTGATCAGTATGGAGGCTAGTATGCAAGATGCAGCGAAAAGTGATTTCCCTAACCTATATGCCAGTGAAGATCATATACCTACCGTGACGAGTCAGTAATCATGGATCAAAAAACCGGGAAAAATCTCAAATTCGTCAAAATGTACCTGAAAACATACCAAACTGGGCACTTCCAAGCATCCGGGTTATGCAGCTTAAGATAGATCGAAAAAATAAGCATAACAAATTTTTGTGAAAATTTTCAACTTTTTAGGCATAAATAGACAAATTACCTCATATTTGGTTCATTATTGCATTGCTGATTTGGAAAAAAGTGCTCTGGAGAAAAAAACTCCTTTCGTCAAATCAGGAACAACCGACCGTTGAATTGCACCGAATTTTTTAGGTAGGCTCCTCAATCATCCTTGCAAATCATTTTGTTCGTTTAGAAATTAAAATTTAGTGATTTCCACCATTAAAACCCTTGCTAAAAAACTCGGACTTGCGCATACGCGGGTTGGTAATAGGAAAGCCGCGTATACACGCGACTGTGCATAGAAAAAGTCGCGTATGCGCAGGCCCGAATCAAAAAATGCGTGGCTAATGTAGGATTTGTTGAATTTTGACAGGATGAAAATCTCATGGAGAGAGCGTGAACACAGTGCAATTGATCAAGAGGTCATGCAAGATCGAGCATCACAAAATATTCTTTGAAATTGCGGATTGTTCAAATTTTTCAAAATGCCAAATATGAAAAGCAATGTTCGGTTGCTAAAAATGCTCGTGAATTATTGGGAACCAGACCAAGACTTCTTCATTATTGATCAGATGCCAGTACGCATTGAAGTGGAAGACATATATTTTATCATTGGACTCTCCCGGATGGGAGAACTAGTAGACTTGCACGGGAAGCCCCTGGGAGGGCTAACCGTGGAAGATTATGTCCACTTGTATTGCGTAGAGGGTTCCAAGAAAGTTGGAACTCAGATTGCAATTAAATATTTGAGGGATTTGCACATGAAAATCCTCCTTTTCACCATTGGCAGAGTGGCAGGATCTTCCTCCCTACATCAGGCGTCCAGGACGCAAATGAGCATAGCAGTAGAATGCTTGACTCATGTGTATGATTAGTGCACAGCCTTATTACTGAACATGAAGCAACAGTTGACCTCAATCCACCAAGTAAAAACAAAACACTTTGGATACGGTACAATTTTGATGACATTCTTCTTTGAGAAGATACCAGCATTGAGACCCAGAGTCATCTCTACCATCAGCAGCCCGAGAGACCCAAGAATTGCCCGTTGGGCAGACATGATGAAGAGATTAGGGGGAAGTGAAGTTCCCCGGACCACTTGGGATGATGAGTTCTTCCTTTGGTGGGGAGAGAAAATCATCATTGTGGACGACTATCCCTATGTCGGGATGGACTTTCGTGGAGATCCGGATCTTGTTCTTCCACCAGGCACAGCATGGGGCACAGTCGGTAAGTTTGCAAAAATTTTGATTTATATAATTTTTTGGATTTTTTCAAATATGTATGAAAAAATGAAAAACAAACATGTTTTTGATTGGATTCATAATGACTGACAATGTAAACATGATCATGATACAGATATTGGACCGGTGCGACCTGAGGGTTTCCCGCACCACAAGCATCGCAGAGGCGAAGCAGATCCAGCGGATTCAGATAGGACCCTCCAGGCTGTGCAGAGGAACTTGGAGGGGTTAACCCGCCAAATACCTATGGCTGCCATGGAGGATCTGCCGGAAGCCGTCCAGAGACGGGTGGTAGGAGTTCCCCAAGACTGGGTACGATTATTCCGCCGAGTGGCCACCGCGGTCACGTTCTATAAGAACACGACTTCTGGGCAGGGACCTCAGGAGTAGACAGATATTATGTATTAGATGACTGTATATTCTTTTTTGAGACTGAACATGATCGGGCATAAGCCCAAATTTTGTATGACCTTATGGATCCAAATTTTGTAAAGTTTTTTGAACACTCTGATGATATATATACAACAATATTTGATGTGATGTGATAAATGTATCAAAATGTATGATGTTTTTTATGATAAAATTTTATTGTATGGAATGATTAATATGCCAATCAAGTGCCCGATTAGCTAATGAGTCAGCCAACCAATTGTCAGTGTTAAACACCATGTTGAAGCACACACATGGTGTATGAGGAAGATGAGCACACGCACAAGAGACTCAACACACAATGAAAGATAAGCGTGAGGCTTTCTTATTTTCCATTATACAAAGATGTACATTTATAGTACAATGGTGTGACTCTTGGTTTCACATTCCAAGGTTACTTGGACTCCATTGTGACTTTTTGCATTCCACACCTACCCATGGAGGATTAGGTGTTCCAACATCCCCCCTTAATCCGAAGGGGTATGTGTGAGTCCAAGAAAAGAGTTGTAATACAAATATGCAAAGTATACATGGCAACGCTTGGGCTGAATCAACTCTATGAAATGTTGGAAAAAAGAGGTGGTTTTAGGATGACCACAAACACTGGAACGCAATACGTGTTGCAGTTCCTAGAACTCTTCCAAACTGGCAAGAAGCTGAAGGCTTCTGCTAGAGGAATTGTCCCTCATAATAAAGGGAGACCTTCGACCTAAAAGAAGGGAGGTCTACTACCTGTGGTGGTTTTAGGTTGTCCACCAACCAAAGATGATGGTTTCAGGTTATCCACCAACCGAAAATGATGGTTTTAGGTTATCCACCAACCAAAGATGATGGTTTTAGGTTATCCACCAACCGAAGGCATGCTCATGGGCATCCGTATCTCTGGCTACATCTCCGAATCCCATGACGAATTGTGGCTCAGGCTCGCTTGAACAGCTGTGTCTCTGGCTACAACTCTGAACATGGAATGAGAGATTGTGGCTCAGGCTCGATTGATCTGACGTCGAAGCTTGTACATGACCACCATTTTCCCCCCTGTCAGGGACAAGGTGAGATGATGGCGAAAACTCAACTGCAAGTTTGCTCAATATCCGTGAGCAAGTTCTAACATGTGTCTTAAACATCTTCTTGGCTGTTGATGCCCATTGCCAAGAAGCAATCCATCCAAGATGAATCTTGGTTCTTGCAGGAGGCTTGTGTCTGAAGCATCTGTCTGAAGAATGGGTGTGCCGACCACAGTGCTTGCATGGATGAAGATCAAAACATTGATCTTTCATATGGCCAACTCGATCACAGTGTTGGCATTTCTCAATCTGTTGTGGTTGTGGAACAGGATCTGGAACAGCTGCAGGTGAACTGTCATACATGAATCCGACACTCTGAAATATGATGGGCTTGGTGTAGTCCGGAATATGAAAGGACACATCCTTGTCATATCCAAGACCAGTTCGGTGCTTGTTGTGGACAAGCTCTTCCCAAGGTCTGATGATGGGCTTAGGAAGTGCAGGCTGAGTGGCTGCATCTGCATGTAAATCTGCTCTAGTACAAGGAACTGAATGGGAATCAACTGGAACTTTACTGACTTGCTGTTGATGGGAGTCTTTCACAATGTTCTGAACAGAAACAGGTTCAGAATTGTGACTCTTTTGTTGAAGTTCGTCTTGTTGGAGCTGAGATTCCAACTGCAAAAACTCGATCTTTTCATGTGCATCTAGCAAACAACTGTGAATTTTACAAAGAGCATCCTTGCTCATTTTTATCATGTCATCAACATTTGAATGAATGAGGCTATTCAACAACACTAATGCCTCATTGATTTTGGCCATTTTCAACAACTTAGGCTCAAAAAAATGAAAGGGTGTCGACTTCAACCGAAAATGCACCCGTTTACAATGTGATGCAACAACAAATACAAATGACTCAAGGAATTCTCAAAGTACAAAGTGTGCTCCTCAAATGATGGAGGGAAATCAACAATGACTTATTTCAACAATTTTTCAACTCAAATACACTGATTCCAACTATGAATGAAGAGGCAAATTCACTCACAATGTGAGTTCAATACAAAATCTCTGCAAAATATTTGAAGCTGAAAACACTATGCAAAAATCTTTTTATGGCAGCTGAATTTTCTTCAAAGCGCTGTTTCCAATGATGGCAAACTTGTCTTCAAATGTGAAATTCTTCAAAAAAATCACCCTTCAATGCTACGAATCACAAAATGCAAATCTGCAATGTATTCAATTTATCTGCTCCTTATATGCCATTTTCTTCTTTTACTGCTGTTCTTGTCTCTCTCTTTCCTCTCTCTCTCTGTTTTTTTTTTTTTTTAATTAATTGAAAATTAATTAAAAAATAATAATTATTTGGGATTAAAAAATTGAGGAGGGAATAATAAAAAATATGGAGGGGGTTTTTTAATTGGGGGAGGGAGATTAATTAAAAAATGGGAGGGGAAGTTTATTAAAAAGGGAGTGGGTATTATATCATGGGGTGGAATATTAAAGTCGATTTTTAAATGGAGTGGGGGGAAAATCGAATTTAAAATGGAATGAGATTTATTGGAAGGAGGGGCTCGAATTTAAAAAAGAGCTTAATTAAAAGGCGGAACTGTATATTGGAGGGTGAGCAGTAAAGTGGAGTGGTATTATTAAAATGGGGCGGTATGGTAAATACAATTAAGTGATGAAAAAAAATCTGGAAAGCGTTGGAGGGAAGCGTTTAATAATGGAGCAGAATGGAGCAAAAGCGTTTAAGAATTTAGGGCGTAGATAGATGTACCGTGTGGAGCGCTGATTGGAGTGGGGCTGTAGGTGCGTTGAGAGGGGAGGCGGATTGGAGTTTGGGTGGGAGACTGTGCAGCAGTAGAGGGGCTGTGCGTTGAACGCAGAGCTGGAGGGGAGGGAGTAAGCGGTGGAGAGCGCGTGGATAGACGTGGGGGAGAGGAGGTATGGCAGGGCGGAGGAGAGTGCTGAATGTAAGCTTGAAAAAAAATGAAGGTAAGAGCGTAGAGGAATGGGGATAGGATAGGAGTGCTCACGCAGTCGGTAGGGAGAGCATAATGTGTAGAGGCCGTGGGTAATAGAGACGCAGAGAGGTGATGGCGCCGGGTATAGGGAGGTGAGGTGAGCGCAGGGTTATGAGATGCGTAGGGTGAGATGGAAATGGGTAGCAGGGTAGCAGGGTTAGTAAGGTGTAAGGGAAGGAGAAGCGCTGGCTGTAAGGAAGGAATGGGGCTGAGAAGCCGGAGGCTCTTCAATCGAATTTTTTTATTTTTATTTTATAATAGCAGAGTAGAGCAGGAATTCCATTTAAAAACAGCAGCAGATTTTTCTAAATATACAGCAAAATAAATCGCAGGAACTTGTAGATTTTCAAAAATGATTTTTTTCAGCAGCAGAGAAATCCAGAATGCAGAATTTTCCAAATTATTTCAACAGTAAAACTCAGAAATCTTTCCAGAAATTTCTTCTTCTTCAGAAACTCAATTTAAACACTTTTCAACAGCTCTTTCAAAATGATGCAGATTTTAATGAGTAGAAATTGCAAGACAAATGAGAATGAAAACCTTCATATGGGCAGTGCTGCCTTTCTTCAAAATCAGTGTCTGAATGCTTCTTCTTCTTCAAATTCTGAATGCTGCTCTTTCTTCAAAACCACTTTCTGAATGTGGCAAAAGTCTCTTCAAAACACCTCTGAATGGTAGCAAAAACACTGCTGCAAAATCACTGAGTGCTGCAAAAATGTCAAGAATTTTTGCAGATATGCAAGGCCATAAACACAAATGGCTCACTCAAATTGAAGCAGGGCCAGAAATCGCCCGCTCTGATACCATGTTAAACACCATGTTGAAGCACACACATGGTGTATGAGGAAGATGAGCACACACACAAGAGACTCAACACACAATGAAAGATAAGCGTGAGGCTTTCTTATTTTCCATTATACAAAGATGTACATTTATAATACAATGGTGTGACTCTTGGTTTCACATTCCAAGGTCACTTGGACTCCATTGTGACTTTTTGCATTCCACACCTACCCATGGAGGATTAGGTGTTCCAACAGTCAGCTCAAGGAATATGAATGAAAGTTAAGAATTGAAAATATCTTTGTAACAAACGCACCCTCAAGAACAATCGTAATAAAAATGGATCTCGAACCCGATAAGTATTGTTCAACTGCGACACCACCAGCTGAGAGTCCAAGAAAACTACCAACGAATCAACACCCAAAGATATTGCCTCCGAGAGTAGATAAACAATTGCAGTGTATTCTGCTATGTTATTGGAAGCAGGACCAATGCAGACCCCTCTTGATACTAACAGCTGACCGGATGGATAATGAAGTACCCAAGCCGCGGAAGCTAAGTTTCAGGTGTGTCTACTAGCACCATCGGCGAAACCAAAATGACTCATGACATCCAACACAACCTGCCAAAGCAGATCAAAAAACATCACCACCTCATCAAAAATTGAAAATCAATCAGATATGTACAAAGCAAAAACTACTATATACAAAAGCAAAATGCCAGGCCAAAGCCTAGGCATAATACTTCTTCAAATAGAGCCCATTTCGGGGCTCCGGCAACTCGTTCCCTTCGAAATCAACCAAGGTATACGCTCCTTTCTTAAGGACTTTTTTAACGATAAAGGGGCCATACCACATAGACTTAAACTTTCCTGCCCCCAGGGCATCTTTTTCTTGGGCATGGACCAAAACAAGGTCACCTTCCGAAAAAACCCTGGGTTTGACCGCCTTATCGTACTGAACTTTAACTCGGTTTTTATGTGCTTCATTCATCGTGGCAGCATCTTGACGCTGCTCATCGAGATGTTCCAGATGAAGGAGCCGTTCTTCAAGACTAGAAGTGTCAAGAAGAAGTTCAACAGCTA
Source organism: Pinus albicaulis (assembly GCA_034641835.2). Lineage (NCBI taxonomy): Eukaryota > Viridiplantae > Streptophyta > Pinopsida > Pinales > Pinaceae > Pinus > Pinus albicaulis. The sequence continues at coordinate 402,293,224 of CM076571.1, read as the reverse complement.
ACTTAAGAGAGGTAATCTCGCATTCAATGGGAAATACGGATTCCAACCCGTGCACTAGCTGAAACGGAGTAAAGCCAGTTGCAATTTTCATTGACGTCCTGTATGCCCAAAGTGCAGGATATAGCATAATATGCCAGTTGGATCTAGCTTTATCAATTTTCCTTTGAAGAATTGTCTTCAAGGATTTATTCACGGCTTCCACTTGCCCATTGGCTTGAGGATAATACGGAGACGAATGCTCTTGCCGGAAACCCAATTTGAGAGCTAACTCAGCCATCATACTATTTTGAAAATGATTGCCATGATCAGTGACAATCTCTCTAGGAATACCAAAATGAGAAATAACCTGGTTGAAAAGAAAAAGAGCTGCAGTCTCACCATCGTTCCCAAAAGTAGGCATAGCCTCGACCCACTTCGTAAAGTAGTCTACTGCTACAATAATGTACTTGTGACCTTTAGCCGAAGGCGGGTTACAAGTAGTATAATCAATTCCCCACTTTGTAAAGGGACCGACAGTAATTACTGGAAAAAGCGGAGCTGGATGAGCGCGCATTTTTTGAGTATAGACTTGACACGGATGACACTTTTTGACCGATTCAATACAATCTTTGAAAATCGAGGGCTAAAAGTACCCAGCATGCAAGATTTTTTGGGCTGTAGCAAGCCCAGATAAATGACCCCCAAAAGCTCCACTGTGAGAATCATTCAGCACAGCCTCAGCTTCTTCGAGAGTTAAGCAGCGTCTCAGGATTGAATCAACCCCTCGACGGTATAAAGCATCACCAATAATCAAATAATTATTGGCCAAGTGACGCAACTTACGACGCTCATCTTTCGAAAAAGTAGAGGGAAACTTCGCAGTCTAGAGATACACAATTATATCTCCATACCAAGGATCCTGTGAAGAGATAAGAAACAAATGTTCATATGGAAAGGATTCATCATAGATCATCTCTTCTCCACAGGGCAACTCGGAGATCAATTCTGCGAAAACTAATGATTTCTTGGATTTGGCAGACATAAACTCAAGATCAAATTCTTACAAAATCATAATCCATCTATTGTATTTGCCCCCAATTACTCGCCTACTGAGGACAAATTGAAATGGATTGGCTGCTGCCAAAACATAAGTTTTTCGAAGAATAATCTAATGCCGGAGTCGCTACACAGCATGAACTGCTGCTAAAGCTAACTTTTCTATCGGAGTGTACCGAAGTTCAGGTCCTACCAAGCCTCAACTAAGTTAGTAAATAACATGCTCTGCAAGATCATCATCCTTCTGAACCAGAACCATACCAATAGTAGATTCTGCTACTGCCAGATACAAAAGGAAATCCCTGCTATAATGAGGTGGACTCAATAAAGGAGCAGAGGTCAATGCTTTCTTCAAAGCATCGAATGAGTGTTGAGCGTAGTCGTCCCAAAGAAAAGGAACTCCCTTCTTCAACAATCTCATAAATCCCTTTGTAACTTCAGCATAATTGACGATAAATATCAGAAGAAAATTAGACTTTCATTGTAGACTTTGAAGCTGACGGATAGAGGACGGGGGAGGCAACCGAAGTATTGCCTCAACCTTGAAGGGATCTACCCTAATCCCTTCCCTAGACACAATGAATCCCAATAACCGGCCGGATGTAACCGCGAAAACGCACTTGTTTGGATTCAATCTGATCTTATAGAAACGACATCTTTCAAATATTTGCCGGAGGTGACCAGGATGATCCATCCTCTTTTGAGAATGAGCAGCTAAATCATCCAAGTATGCCTCGATGATCTTTTTGATGTTGTGGAAGGCATATGACATGGCCCGCTGAAAGGTAGCCCCAGCATTTTTAAGACCAAAAGGCATCTTCTTGTATGAAAAAGTACCCCAGGGACAAATAAAAGCAGTCTTATGCTGATCTTCAGGACGGATAGTAATCTGATTATATCCGAAGAAACTTTCCATGAAGGAGAAAATCTCATTACCGGCACACTCGTCAATGATCTGATCGATAAATGGTGTGGGGTAATTATCTTTAGGACATGCTTTATTTAGGTCTCTGAAATCAATGCACACTCGAATCGTTCCTTGCTTTTTATCTACGGGAACGGGATTTGAAACCCATTCAGTCAAAGGAACAGGGAAAATGAATCCCGCCTTAAGCAACTTCTCAACTTCAGCTTTGATAGCTGCTGCCTTCCTAGGATTGACCGGACGAATTTTTTGCCTCACCAGCTTAGCATTTTCATATGTCTTGATCTCATGCTGGACAATAGATGGGTCTATACCAGGCATTTCCTCATAAGACCAAGCGAATACATCCCTATACTCTTTAAAGAGCTTGGTGTAAATTTGAATCTCTTCACGGGAACATTCAGCTCCGATGAAGACATTCTCGATAATATTGGGATCCCTGGAAATGTTCACTGGGATAGTAGGAGAAATCACAACCATGTTCCCTTCAGCATAAAATTGTGTTGGTGCTAAAGGGTTTAAGACTGGGTGAACAGGACCAGGAGACTGAGGACTTGGAAAACTAGTTTCAACTTTGCTCAAGTCAGGTAAAAAGTAAGACCGATGATGCAAGTCATCCCACGGTCTATCTATACCAGTCATGGCTTCCAGGATGGCCTCTTCAGATGGAAGAGTGGTATCAAGGAAATCCTGGGCCGAAGAAGAACTAAGCGTCCAAGCCGGAGCCACATCTCCATCCAACTCTTCCAGTGAAAGAGGAGCTGGAATGGATTCTGCAGAGTCAACAATAGACTGATAAGCAATCTCAGTTGCAGAAATCGGAAATGCCATTCCACCCACTTGACCTTCCGCTAATGTGGCGGTAGGGGAAGGCAAGGTCCAAGGGTCCGAAAAATAATGAGTTTTGAAGAAATCTCTTCGAAGAGGAGCCTTGGAGGATGAAATTGCATTAATATGAACCGTAGGAGGAGGAATATCAAAAGTACCCATCAAGGAAGAATACATTCCAACTCCTAAATTCTCAACAGGCGCCTTAGTATTATCCAACTTAGGAACAGATGAGTCAGTAGACGCATTCGGGTCTACAGGAGGACAGTCCAGTTGATCCACTGTAACAATCCTCCCTTCGTGGGGGAAACATACAATCCGAAATAATGAGGATGCAATGGCATCCATCTCATAAATCCAGTTTCTCCCCAACAAAAGGTTGTAGTCCAAGCTTGCGTCAACTAAACCTCTATATTAAAATTTTTGCCCCCAACACAGATGGGCAAAGCTGGGACAATACCATGGGGTCTGTTAGAATGACCATGAAACGCAGTCAGAAGAGTGGTAGATGGAACATCTTTGGGAGATCCAATTGTCTTCCAACATGTGAGATACATCACGCATGTGGAAGCACCCTCATCATCAACTATTCGAAAGATATTGCACTTCCGGTACGATGATTTAATATGAAAAGCCATGTGATGGGGGAGTCTCTTCTTAAAATTAGTCATATCAAAAGTAATCAGAAGAGAATTTTTTGGATCAACAGCCCCAATGGCAGTGAGAAAAGCACTGCGCTAAGCCAGACAAGAATGAAGTACCTCTAAAGCTGACATAGCACAAGGACTCTGCGCCAGATCTTCCACAATCGAGTAGTTCTGGGCAGCCCTAGCATTCGGATTAATCGTTGATCACTTAGAAGATGCTTTGGGCATCCGAGGCATAGACTCAACAGTAGGCTTCGTAATGTGAAGCGGCTCAGTAGCATCAGGAGTATCCTTAGCTTTTGAAGACTCTTCTCCGCCATAATCACGGGATCTCGTAGCGATATTCGCGTGTGCACTCATCATGAAAATGTTCGATGGAATTTCCCCTTCCTGGGTGCCCCCAGAGGAAGCCCCAGGATTTTGGTTCGCGCCAACAACTAATTGTTGCCCTTGGGGAAAAGGGTTTGTTAACACAGCCTAGGAACTAGAAGAACCCTGCTGGGATAACAAGCGCTGCGCATCCTGAATTTTAGGGCAAAGGTGTGTGAGATGGTCTCCAGTACACAACTTGCATGGAAACTTCACTTTCTTCTTCTCCTTTGGACCCTCACCAACATGCTCATTGGTTTTATTTGCATTACCCTTCTCGTTCTTTCCCTTCTTCTTGTTATTTCATCCCATCTTCTTCCCATTGGATTATTGATTTCCTTTGGGATCAGAAGCTTGGACAGCATTTATGGACAAAGACTGGGAAGGCGATGACTCAGCAGGCACAGCCTGACCAAAAGGAGCAGATTGTAAAGACAACTACTGCAATTGAGTAATCACGCTGGCTGCACCACTACTGATCGATCCAATCAGTCCGTCACCATGAGGACTGGGCTTAGTTTTAGATAAATCTAATTTGGAGTGAGGAGAATTGGGCAAATATTTATGGAGGACCCCAGACTGAGAATAGATCAGTTCCAGCTGCTGGGCCCTAAAAATGGCCTGCTCCTCGGAAAACACCCCAGAAAGGGATACATCTTTCAAAATATCTGACTGCAGGGATTTGAGAAACCATTCCAAAATGAATTCACCTGGAATATGAGCTTTAATAAGCCTCTTCCTTCTCCTCCATTCCTGAATGTGATCAGAAATGTGGGTTGCGTCGTCCTGCTTAAAATTAGCTAGAGTTCAGAATAACACACGATACCTGATGTGAAATCGAAAATGGTTTAGAAATGTGAAGATTGGCTTCCTCCAAATGTAGCAAACCGCCCCAAGAAGGCCTGCTAATATACCATTTGGCAAATGCTTTCCAGAAGCTAGGGGAAGCGTTGAAATAATCTCAACCTAATCGAATCATCGATCGTGAGTTCAAGAACACCATAAATGGGTAGATACATGGAGCCACGATCTTCTCCAAGTTTGCCTTCAAACTTTGGAATGTCTAAAGGAAGTTCGTGGAACCGAGGCTACCCTGCACTATAACGACCTGACGATGGTCAACTTCTCACCGCATCTCTGGCAAGTTTAACGTTGCCAAAAAAGGTAAACGAGGCAGAGCCCGAGGATTCCATCCTTGATGGGATGGATTCCCAACATTCTGAAAAGAATACCCTAGATTTGATGAGGCACCAAGTTGCCAGAAAGAACTCGTAGAAAAAGGAGAAGAACCTCCCACACCGAGCCACAGCGCCCGTACCGCCCCCGTCGAAGTATGAAATGAAGAGGAAAGCTCCCCGATAGGGGTTCCGGGTGCATTTGCATCGCAGGAGCAGTGTCTGATAAGCACTCGACGAAGGGAAAGAAGTATTCCCTTGATGACCTGCGTAAAACTGATTCCCTGCCCCCGCTGTAGTGAATACAGGGTTCCAACCTGTAAAAGTAGTCGAACTTTGCCCTCGAGACCAAGGGTTGAAACTCTGGGTCTGTGAAGTGAACGGAAAGGACCCTAAAGAAGGATTCAAACTAGGAATATGTCCAGTTCCGAAGGGGAACCCTTGAAAAAAAGCTGATCCACTAGCCATGGAAGACATGGGTGTAGATCCAGCTGCAGCAGCGAAAAAGGAAAAAGAGGGACTCCCACTAGTGGGCATCCCTGAACAGAAGGGACCAGATTGAGAATTTTGTGCTTGGGTGAAACCAGAGCCAAACACAGCAGCACTAGAAGCAATCGAAGATGAAGCAATAGTGCGCCCTCCTTCAACAGAAAAAGGAGTCTGAATGCCTGCAGCACTCACAACAGAAGTTGCGTTCCCAGTCGTGGCCATCGAAAGGTAAGAATGATACGGAAGATCTCCCGGTCTCTCTGAATCAGGTCCGATGTATTGAACAATAAAGGGATAATCAGGAGGAAGAGGGGATGGACCTGACGTAGGAGGTTCAGGTACATCTTCAATTTGAAAATCTTCTTCCTGAGGAAATAAAACTCGCGAGGTGAGCGGAACGCTCCTCTCGGAACCGACACCAGAATTAGCTATGAAACTCGGCATCTTCGTGGGAGGATCTCTCCACTCACAGCGCACACGTTGCAGGAACCACTCCGCTAAATCACTCCTACGCTCGAAGAAGGCTCTGGACTCTCGGGAGATAACCCCTGGATTCTCCTCGATCGACGAGGCGCTTGATCAGCCACTTTAGAAAATTTTAATTAGACTCAAAAAATATAAAGCTAAGCAAGCTAGGAGCAAAGAGCACTCGCTAAAAGAAAAATCATTGAGATACAGTCAATTAAACAACCCTCAATTATTTCCGCTCTGGGTGATGAGGATCGAACACCAAAATACAAGAAAGCGAAAAATATAGGACCTCTCGAAAGCAGCCTGGGATAATTACAACCCAGGCCTACTAGAGAAGGTATCAGAAACAGTTATGCCAACCTCCTAACGACAGCCTTTTCCGGCTCAAGCACCCAATCTTCGCAAGGGCACCCCCCAAAAGTACTGCTGAAAGTGATGTGATGTCTGCCTCAGGTACCACGGGTATTCCCCCCCGCAGTCACCTGTGTGGAACCTAGGAGTGGCAACTATGGGCACCAATCCGTGTCAGAAGCTAGGCAGAATGGTCTTGAGGTCAGAGTCAGCTAATCAGAGAGGGGGTATCCCTCTTCTCAGCCTTCACTTCCCCTCGCGCTTGACTCTCTGGAGGAGAGCTTTCCCAGTCCACCTAACGGAGTTGGATTTCGCTCAATTAATCAACTTCTATGTTTTGTTTGAGTGGCCTTGGAGAGTTAACTCTCCACTCACCTAACCCAAGGCCCTACAACCTAGCTAGTTGGTGTATGACACTTAGAAAACTTGCTAGTTGATTTTAAATTATATCGCTTATTTTAATGGGCTGTTATGTTAAGTCAAAAGGATATGGAGATGAAACTTATGGTGTTTTGACGCAGAAAGAAATTAATAAAAACCAAACTACATGCAAATGCAGTTATTGTCTTTCGATGAAAATCAATCTCTATACAGGTTCTACGAGATTAAAAATTGTATTTTTCTTTTCACATAACACACTCACACTCACAAAAACTATGAAAATGAATAAATGCTTAAGTGCACCTGATGCAAATCACTACAAGCATGCAAATCCTAAGATGCAAAATCTCCTAAAGCAGAGTGAAATTTCCCAAAAGATCCTTCAGTTTTAACTCTTTTTGGTTGTCCAGAAAGCTAGTTCCCGAAATCAAGAACTCTTAATATGAAGACACCAAAAACACTTAAAAATAAGAGGAAGAAATCAATAACAACTCCTTTCCAAAATCGAGTCAAAATCCAAAGGCAAGAAACCTCAACAAAGCTTCGAAAGATATAGTGAAACGAAAACAAAAATGCAAAAACAAAAGCAAACAACAACGTAAAATGCTTTTTGAGCTTTTTAGTTTTATAAAGGAAGAGCTCGAAAAGACCAAGCAAAACTATCAAATCCCAAGCCAAACAATACTGAATTTCAAGCAAAAACTTCAACAATGCTCCAAATCTTATAGGGCTAACTAGTAGCAAGATCAATATTAGCAAAAGAAGACAAGAAAACTCAGCCACTCAGCCTAGAAGAATAGTACAACCTTACCGCAAACAAAAACTTCAAAGAACCAAGAAAGACTCTTCGAAAGTTGCAACAAGACCTAGCCAACTGAACTCAAGAAAACCAACCAAGAAACGGGCAAAAATCGTAGTGCCAAGCAAAACACAAAGATAGGAAAGAGTAAACGAGGAGAAGCTCTCTGTTCTGATGAAGCAGAACAGCCAAGAACACTCAGAAAGAGATCTTGGTACTCGAACCAGAAGTTCCAGCACCAGAAACAACACTTTGCCCAAAAGACTAGTTTTCGATCAAACAAGAGAGAGAAAAGACCAAAAACCACTTTCTTCACAATCCAGAGAGTACAAAGACACTGCAGGAACAGGTCTCCACAGACAGAAAGGACTGAACAGTCAAGAAATCCAAAATTTCAAAATCTGCCTAGGTATACGCAACTTCACAGTTTAGCAACAAGCGTGCATACGCGACTGTGCTAAAGGAAACACGCGTATACGCGACTCCCTTTAGACAAACTTGCGTGTATACGTGACTGTGTGCAGAAAAAAGCTCGTATATAAAGGTAAATAATGAAAAAACAAAAAGGATCAAGCCTGGACAAGAAACCAGGACTTCAGTCTGACTGAGAAAGAGTAAACTGGACTGAAAATAGAAGTTAAAACTGTTGGAAACCTACCAAACAGCTGAAACCACCCAACAGGGGAATCACAAGAATGCAATCCCCAGTGGAGTCGCCAGTTCTGTTTCGGGGAAAATCACCCTAGAGATTCGTTGGGTTACAACCTCCACAGAGCAGGGGCATGCTACTTAAGAAGGACTCACACAACCATACATGTTCATGAAAAACTAAATAGAGTAGATCGAGGAACTTACCCGTAGGTCCTACGGTTGAAGCAGATCCCGTGGGGTCCAAACCCCCAGCAACCGTCCTTCCTTATTAACCTGAAAGATAAGAGGAAACAAGCACGAATAACTGGTTGTACAACATATATCTACTCTAAATGTTAGTGAAATCCATATGAAACATTAGATAAACCATCATAAATGCTTAAATAACAATATTCTCATATATGCAAGTGGACACTAACACATATATTTCGGGAACAAGATCGTTCTTCTATATTATAAATAGCATGTACAAAAATAACGAGTGGAGAGATCACCTGAATCCTTCCACGATCTTCGAGAAAACCGTCATCTAGATCCGTCCCGCCCTTGCCTCGCTAAGATTCTTTCCAAACTGGTGCATACGAGATGACATATAGGAAGATGAGCATCTCCAGGAAACAAGGGTTTCCTGTAATGAACTGGGAAAGTGCAGGAGGCACGGGAATTCAGACTTGGATAGGGAATACCAATAGAGTATAATATCAATAATTTCTCTCTCTCCCTTAGGCCATACACATGAGGGGCTTTTATACTCCCTCAAAGTAGTTTCAACAGTTGGAAACAGTTGGCCACGTGGTGGGGTGGTTGAACTACCAGAGTAACCATCAACCCAGCCTGAAAATAGGGAATTTTTATATATTTTTTAATGATTTTAATGGCATACGCGGAAAAGTGCATGTGGACTCGCGTATACATGTGGAAAAGTCTGGGCATAACCGCGTATGGGGATTTTTACACTGTTTTTTAGTGAATTTGTCCAAGTCTGTAGGAATGGGTGCCCAAAGCCATAAAAGAAATCATGAATCATATGAAGGTGAGAAATGATGCTATAACAAGGATAGGAGTAGATAGCTTATTTCTGTTGTCAAAATAAAGATGTCAAAGAGTTTTCTAGTTCAAATGCACTCAAAAAAGGAAGAAAAAATGTTAGGACAAGTATGATTGGGTAGGTAGAAGTGTTGCTGGGAAAAATTATATGTTGCAGATTATTAAATCTTGTCACTTAAAAAAAAATATCAGCAAGTGAAAAGGAAGGGAAATCTGCCCAATGGATAAGGTATTGATCTACTGAAACTCAGAGATTCGATAAACTGAGGTTCTGGACACCTTGAAAGGAAAGCTACCCTCCCCAAGTGGAGCCATTGTTAGTCATCAGTAATTTTTCTGATATCAAAAGATGACTAAGTTGTAAATCCTAGATTTCTAAAAACAATTTTTAAGGAAACATTGTGAGTTCTAGAAATCTCACTCCCTTCATCATCCTAAAACCTAACTTCTTTGCTAAATTTTCCTATCTTCACCCTCTTGAAATTTTACCCTGTAGCTCTGAAGAAAACCCCATTTTCTAGCCCTGTTTACCTCATTTATCCCCTCACTTAAATCTTCATTCACTCCCTTTTAATGCCTCATAAACCCCCTTCATCCATCATTTTTTGTCGAAAGAACCCTTAAACAATGTAAAAACCATTTTTACATTGTTTAAACCTTAACGTTTTAACTTATCTGACCTTCTAAAAACTTATAAAAACCCTGTTTTTATAAATATCCACTCCCTTTACAAAACAGGCCCTTAAGCCCCTCCCTGCTTGAGCCCTAGCTCCTCACTCGCATAAAACCACGACCTTCTACCTGTTTTAGCCCCTTCTCCTTTTAAAAGTATGCCTTCACCCTTCTATCCTTGTATACCCTCGTTAAACCTTATAAAACCCGCCTAACCTTGTTGAAAAATTAAATGGGCTTCCCCCCCCTCTTCCCATTTTCACCCACATCCTTTGTCTGCTCATCTAGACCGTTGATTTTTAAACCAAGGCCTGATACAATGGTAGTCATGCCCCGGTCACCTCGTCCATTCATCACATAAAGCCTGCTATATGACAAAGCCACCATGTCACCAAGTAAGGCCCCACTTTCCATTACCCTCCTGTCGATCAACCACAGTCCGCCACCTGTCTCTAGGTCCCATCTGCCAAACCTGCACCCTGCTCCAAGGCGTTGTCCACACCATAGATATTATCACCTAAGATCTAATAGTTTCAAATCCATATCGCACAGATTTGGACACCAAAGGTTAAGACCCCCCAACCCACGCAAAAAAGGATGCATCCAACACTAACTAGAATCGTGTGGCCTCCACTCAAAATCGCTTACCACTCATCCCCTGTGCGATAAACCACCCTAGTTTTCTGAAACCACTTTCTTCCCCTCATGCCCAAAATTCAATTTTCCTCATTTTTTCTGCCTGGTTCCACATACGAAACCTCCCCTCTGCATCTTCTCTCCCTCTGCAAATCACACCCAACGCCTCAGAACCCTGAAAAATGCAGTTTTCTCCACTCTCGCAGGTTTTCAAAAAATTAATAGTTGTTTGTGTTTGTGCAGGTTTTAATGGCAGAAATTCCCTAGAGGGATATTCCAATGGTAATTTAACCTCTGAATGAATATACAGAGGTAAAAATCACCTAAGAATGACTAGGTGGGCTTGCATATGGTTGTACCCTCGATGAATCATGATCATCGATGGGTTATAAAACCCTCCAATGTACAAAGAAACCCTTCCTACACGCAGACAAACAAAAAAAAGAAGGAACGATGAAGGAATGAAGAACAGAAGGCTTAAAGGGCCAATTACAGATCGAAGGATAAAACATAGATTATCCCATTAAGACAGTGATTAAGGGTAAATGAATAAAACATTCATAAAGAAGAAACAGAGGATAAATGCAGTAAGGCAAAATTATTAAAACTAAATCAAGATTAAAGGCCTTAATACTGAGTTTATGATTAAAAAAGGCAACTTAACCCAAAGAAAGCCTCAAAAAACTCAACAAGGAAGCAATTACTCCTCCAAAAGATCATATTTCCACCTATTGCATGCTTTCTATACATAAAGGCAATTAGCAGTTATTGCACATTCAAAAGATAGTTTATCTGTCAAGGAAGTTATTGTAATAGTTTAAAATAGGCCTTAAAGTCAAACTCTCCACCTATTTTTCCTTAGAAAGTTAAGACAGAGTTATTAAAACACAAAAGTTTCTCCATATATTTCTACCTTATGCCTTGTATGCTTTTCAAGGTCAGAAATACACCTATTCTGTAATAAATGATACCCAAACCCTATCTTGACCTCACCTCCTCATTTGCAACATAAATACTGCATTTGAACTCATTGTATTGTTGGCATTTGATGACTCTTTGAAGTAATACATATTCTCTTGGAAGCTAAAGGAAAATTGATGTCTTGGATCTTGTGGATGCCCTAATTTTTTGTTGATGGAGGAGGCTAGATCACTAGATCCCTGAGCTTAGCTGTTGGTGAAGTGCTTCTATCTGTTATTGTCATTTCCTATTTTCATTATGTTTCCATCTTTCTTTGTTACAGTAGAGTAAAGGTTTTAGGCTAATAAATGCCTTTTGAAAGCACCTTAGTTCTTTTTACTCTTCATTGTCTAAATGTTTTCTTCTGCAAGATCTAATTGGAGGATTCTTAATTGCCCCCCAATTACATCTAGATTGTTATTTTAGAAACAATTCAATAGTCTATAACCAAGGAGTTTCTCTTTTGGCAAGTCCATATTCCTTTGATTAAAACTTGAGAAATGTTTCTGAAACTTCTTTGAAGTATGGTTAGTAGAGTCTAAACCATGGAAGTCTATGGTGTGCCTTGTCCTCTGGTCTACCTTTGAAAATTTTCTTTGAACATCCTTAGAGAGTTGGTCAAAAGCATATTAGATTATTTATGTTTGATCTTAGGTTTCTCTTACTGTTTATCTTGTATTTTTTCTTATCTAAAAGTAGTCTTTTGATTGCTGGATTGTTGTCTGAAAGGTTGCTTATTAAAATTGTGTCCAAAGAAGTCTATGGTTTGCCCTGTCCTTTGGTTCACTTCAAAAAAGTTACCTTGAAAGATGTCTCTTGTTTAAAGTACATGATAAAGAATTCGTAATTGCTCTTGGTCCTACTTTTCATTCTTATCCTTAATGTTCACCTCATTATTCCAAAAAAATTTAAGATCTACTAATCGAGTTAGATTTGCTCTATGATACTCCCCGGTCCTTTTATATACTTATCATGACTTCCATTTGACTCCATTGCCCATTGAATTATATATTTCCATTCTATTTATGCTCTTTTATCATTATGTCCAACCAAAGCAATCAAACAAACCCTGTACTCAATAACTAGCCTAAAATAAACCCTTGAAAGCAAACAAGCACATATCCTTTTCAAATAACCTGAGAGATCCCTCTCTGAGTCTAAGAAGGCTAGGTCCTAGAACTCTAAATATTGGTTCCATGTTGCCTTGTCATTTGGTATGCCAATCTGCCAAATCACAGGACCACAACTACTTTAAAGAGTGCCAACTCCAAAAGGAATAAAGGATAAAAAAGGCACTGCTCCTTATAAACACCACCTACAAAAGGAAAAGAGAGTATTAGCAAAAGGAAAAGGTCAAAAATAACCTTAGTAGAGTGGGTTTTATCATCAAATATTTTCAAAAGGGTATAAGGGACTGTTGACCGAATAAATCAATCTTGCAGACAAGATCGATCTCCCTAGTACCAAAAGGTTATCTATCAAAAAACATCCAAATAAACCTATCTTTCTCTAAACAAATGCGATTTACAAAAGAATACTATAAAGGTGTTAAGGTCTTACCGTAGATCCAATGCTTGTTCGAAGTTGTTGTCCCTCATGCACTTGAAGAAGTTATCTTTGTAAAATTGTAGTCACAAACAAACAAACATTAAATAACACCTGTTTAGTAAACATCATAAACCATGCCCATCATGGTGATCAAGGAATCCATGAAATAAACAGTTAATTAATAGCTTATTGAGAAAAATGAATTCACTTGTATTAACTTTGAAAGAAGGAAAACCTTACAACCTTAGCCTTGATGTTGAACAGGCCTTCGCGGGGTCTGAAAGTAGGAATCTCATCTACTCTGACAAGCCTTGCACTCTTCCAACCAAGAAAAATAGAGGTATGTGATCTTTCCTCACAACATATCATTTAAATGAGTCTGAATCCCAACAGCACTTAACCTCAAATAATTCTAAAGCTTGAACTCTCCTTGAGGCTACCCAATGCCTCTTTTTATAGTGCAGATGAGGAGGTTAGGATTCCACCTATGAAGGGATAGAATCCTCCTTCAAAGGGATAGGCTCCTCACATCAAGGGGTTAGCTCCTTAAGGTGTGGGATACATGAACCTTACAAGAGCGTACTCACCCCCAAAAAATATCATCCAAAAGCTTCTAGAATTGACCAAAAATCAGCTTTTTCTCTTTAATTTCTCACCCTTTTGACTTTGACAGGGGTACACAGGAATTACATAGAGAAACTGCGTTTTGGAATGCAGGTAAGCTTCAGATTACCTGCGTACCCCAGCCAGGAACACAGGTAAGCTTCAAATTACCTGCGTACCGAGGGTTTTAAAGTTTTTTATGGTTTTTCTCCTGTTTTTAGGGCTTGACATGAGGAGTAGAGGTTGTAAGACTTGCATAGGAGGTAAGTATGAGTGACAATGAGCTCATACAGTTAGCAGAATGTCAAGGTGACATTTTTTAGTGCAACAGATTTCCCCCTAAAGTGCGAAGTCTGGAATAGATGAAGATGAAGTCTGTCATATATGAAGAGTGAAGTAATTTATCATTTCAAGGATCACCTGTGGACACCCCAGTCAGAACCTGTAAAAACATTCAATGCAATATATATATATATATATGTAAACATATCATCGTTGAGGTAGGCATTCCCATACTCAGATCAAAACTAACTAGAAAACTGATTTAAATTGTTCTGATACAGGAATGATTTTGAATATATCAATAGTATAGACATGTGTAGACATAGTATGGATGCAACCATCTGTTTATGAATAGTCCATTGTATCAATGAATAACAAAATTCCTCGCAGCCTAGATGGAAGAAACTAGATCCAGTGTCTTGATTTCCATTTCTCGAACCAGTACGATTCTATCCATGTGAATAAATGTATCGAAGTTGAACATGGTAGAAACCACTTGATTACCAGTCAATAATGTAAACTGTTAACAAGTGAGAGAGTAACCACCAGTAATGTCAATGGCCCTCAAAATACTCAGTACAATCCATGAAATGTGAATGAATGAGCTGAAGTTGAACATGTCACTGAACCATACGATCGAAGGTCAATGATGCAACATGTCATCGAAGGTGAGAAACCTGCCATTGAGGCATGCAAATTCCAAGGTACTGACGATTTCTATATCAAATTCCTAGATAATGAGCTGTCGTCAATAGGAAATGATCCGTCATAGGCAAACCCACAACACGAAATCATAGATCAAGTTTTGAAGAAATATATTGGCAAGGACTGACTCAGGGATGGTAAAAATGGAAGACAAATATTTCCCAAATGAATGGTTTGTTTGAACTGTCCTCTTAAACACATAATGACACTACAGATGGTTTGGTGACAATTGACCCAAATCTAATACCCAGAAACCGGATGAAGAATTTCAATATGGTTTGATTAACTGTTAGGCAAAGGATTTTCCCAACCCAGGTGAAAAAAAGTGTCGTGTTCAAAAGTGGTTAACGGATGTCTGAATAGTCAAAATGTAACAAATAGGTTCGTTTTTCTCTCTTTCCCCCCACCATTTCTGGCAAGTGCCTCTTTATTTTTGACAAGCTTGAGGAGGAAAATTTTTTCTTGTTTATAAGCTCATCCTTCGGATGAGTCCAACTTAGTTTAAGATTCGAACCCTAAGAAGGAGTGGTTCATTCCTACTTAAAATTGAACAGGTCCTTTATTGTTAAATTTTAAAGAGTCCAGTATAGGAGAAACTTGGTGTTTTTCAATTTTAGGGAGTCAAAAGAAAAAAATTAAGAAAACTCCATCGGCGTACTTTTTCGTAAATTTAGTCTCTCTAGCCTGAAAAAGGATAAAATAATGCGGAAGAGAACTCTATTGACCGTAATTAGTCAACGTATAGCTTTTTCGTAAATATTCCATTTCATTCCGTAAAAGGGGTACACTTATACTGAAAGGACGATCATTTATTTATTTTAACAAGTTCGAATAATCAAGTGCTTGGAAATCTTTTCATTTTTAGAGAGTCTGAAAAGGGCTTAAAAGAGAACTCTAGGGTTTCGCTTTTTCGTAAGTTTTAACGAGTTTGAAAAAGGGATAAAAATGTACTCATGGTTTTCACTTTTTCGTAAGTTTTAAAGAGTTCGAAAAAGGGATAAAAATATACTCATTTGGCCGACTTTCAATTTAATTTATGAGTAGGAAAAGACGGAAAGAACTCAGAATTTTCATGTGTTTTACGAGAATGAAAGATAGCAAAATAATCTCGGGATTTTCATGAGTTTAACGAGTCTTGAAAATAACTGAAATTGACTCAAGATAGGTTTTATTTTTACAAAATCTTGAAACAGAGAAAAACTATGCTTCAGAGTGGTTTCATTTTTACACAAGCTTGAAACCGAGAGAAAACTGTGCTTGATGCCCCCTATGCGTAACTGCTAGAGCGCATGGCCCCCCAGCTTCATTTCATTCAACTAAGTACACTGCTGGTAATTAATAGCTAGATGGAATGAAGGTTAATTTACGAGATCATATGAAAGACTCGACCTAAAACTGTAATAAAATTATGCAAAAACTGAAATAACTAACCTAAATATATGACTTAACATTTACGAGATCTAGTCAAAGAATTGACTCAATTAGGGGAGGATTTGTTTCATTTTTAATGAGCTTGACACAGGAAAACAACTATGCTCATGGCAACGTGATTCATTTTTAACGAGGTTGACACAGTAAAAGGAACTTTCTTCTTGATACACTGATTCATTTTTAACGAGGTTGACACAGTAAAAGGAAATTTCCTCATACTTGATTCATTTTTTTACGAGGTTGACTCAGTAACAGGAACTATCCTCTGAAACTAATTTCTAATCTATTAATCTACTCTCTACAATCTACCTACTGATTCATTTTTTAATGAGGTTGACACAAGAAAAGAACTGTCCTCATACCTGATTCATTTTTTAACGAGGTTGACACATGAAAAGAACTTTCCTTTGGGAAGCTTGTTTCATTTTTTTAACGAGCTTGACATAAGAAAAGGAACTATGCTCTCGACTAACTGGTTCATTTTTTAATGAGGCTGACACAGTAAAAGGAACTATCCTCACACTCACTGATTCATTTTTTAACGAGGTTGACATAGTAAAAGGAACTCTCCTCATGGACCACTAATTCATTTTTCAACAAGGTCGACACAGTAAAAGGAACTATCCTCGGTGGCCACTGATTCATTTTTTAACAAGGTTGACATAGTAAAAGGAACTATCCTCGGATCACTTATTCATTTTTTAACGAGGTTGACACAATAAAAGGAACTATCCTCGGACCAAATAATTCATTTTTTAACGAGGTTGACATAGTAAAAGGAACTATCCTTGAAAACTTGATCATGGCTTCCAACTGGAAGAAACACATGTCAATGGACACACCTTGATCATGGCTTCCAAGAGGTCTTCATCAGAAGGAAGAATAGTTCTTTGGAAGGAACACATGTCAAGGGACTCAAAAGGGATCAGAACATTGCATTCAAATAATCCTATAGAGTTTTCCATGTCAATTACTGGATCTAACTCAAAGGAAGACGAGAAAACAGTGAGAGGCTCACTTACATCAGTAATTGAAAACATGGGACTAGTTGCCACATAATTAACCCGTGGTGGGGTAGATACCACTTTAGAATTAGTAACATTTAAGGGTGTCATATTATTGGTATTCGAAACAAGACTAGGGAACGAAAGATGGTGTATAGTCACAATATTTCCATTGTGAGGGTAAGACAGCACGCGAAAGAGTGTCGATACTACATCTTTCATTGCATAGACATAGTCTTGCCCAAGGAGTAAATTGAAATCCAAGGGGCCTCGAACTACCATAACATCAATACAGATATTTTTACCTTCCAAAGTAATAGAAAACTTAGGAAGGATCCCTAAAGGTTCACTAATAGTTCTGTTAAAAGCTTTCAGATTCTGCGTAATAGGCACAAGCTGAGGGGAACCCAAAGCCTTCCAAGCAGTTGAGGATAAAATACTAACACAACCACATTCATCTACCTGTGTGCGGTGTATGTCCCTACCACCAAACTTCATAATGATTTGGAAAGGGATGGAGGAAGGAAGACGAGGTTCTCTTAGTCTATTCCAATCAAAGGAAAAGACCTCAGTACTTGGAGGGGTTTCTATAGAAACAGGTGAAATGCCCCCTAGTGTAGAAGAATCTGATGTAACAAGAAGAACCTCAGTGGTATGAAGTTCATTCTCTACAGGGAGAATGGGATCGACCGAATGTGAAATCGAATCAACCACTTGATCAACTAATGGATCATCAACTTGAGTGATATGAGTTTCACTCTCCAAGGGAAGAGTGGGATTGACTGTACTTGAAATTAGATCAATCACTCCGTTAGTTGACGGTAGGTTGGGAGAAATTTTATGGTAACCTGTTGGAAATTCTTGTTGTGGAATAGTAAGGTTTTCCAATATTTTTGAGGCTTCATCCATGTGAGGGAAAATGTGAGTTTGATGACTCCCTTTGCATAACTTACAAGGAAACCTAACTTTACCCTTTTTCCCAAGAACCTGACTATCATTGGTTGATGGATCAACGGAAAGTTTATGGGATTTTTATAACCATACTTCCAAGACCTTTGGAATACTAGGACAATTGATAAGGAAGTGGTCACCCTTACAAAGCTTGCAAGGGTATTTGGGGTCACGATGCATGTTGGAGGTTCCCTCAACATTACTAACACTTGCAGCCTCAGTTGGTTGGTTGACTTCTTTCTTATCTTTCTTCTTCTTCTTCTTCTTCCCTTTCTTCTTATTCGTAGCCACCTGGTTACTAGCATCAAGGCTTTTACCAAGTGAAGAGGAAGAAATGGAGGAAGAAATATTAGGCGAAGAAGGTAAAGGGTCAACAAAAGGTTGGTGATGTTGAGATGGTGAACTCTGTTGAGGTGAAGCATCCAGTTGCGGTGGAACAATTTGAGTATTTGGGGCCAACGAAGTTGAAAATAACCATATCGGTAAACCTATTGTAAATCTAGGTATTGACAAAGTAGCCATATAAGGAGGACCAACATTCCAAAGCAAGGAAAAGTACTAGGATTCTCGTTAAGAGGGGTTCCTTGGTTAGTAAATTCTGGAACAGTTTCCATTATATTCAACTTCAGTGAATTTTATTAACAATTGAAAACTAAAATTAACAATTCACAATTCACACCTAACAATTAAAATTCACAATTCACACCTATGGTCTCTAAAAGTAAAAACAAACAAATTGACACGCATTATCTAATCTAGGAGTCAAACAACACACAAATAGTAGATTCCCGCACTAAAAACACTAGTTGGTGATGAAATCCAACATCGTAGAATTTTAATGTAGAAATGGCGGTTGGAACAGTTACCCCGACAACCTGCTTAATGAAACAGACTGGCACAAGTTTCTTCACAAAACCATCTCGAGTGAAGAGAGCCCCCCCAGAGAGTACAAGTGAGTATAGTCGACGTCTGCTCCAGGTACAGTGAGATCTTTCCTTCGCCGTCACCTTAGGAAATAATCTTAAGTTTATGGACACTAAGGTTACCAACATCCAAAAATACAAATGGGGGAACAATCTACGATCCGATTCTACGCGCAAGGGAAAAGTAACAAAGCTCAATCCCCTTGAAGGCTCCTCGACATGGTCAATCCGAGGTTTACCAACAAGTGACCCCAGGCTCCTCGACAATGGTTAATCCGAGGTTTACCATTTTTAATGCGTGCAGATCTTCTATCTTCCCCGATGAAACAGAATTGACTGTCTCAAAGGTTTGGACATGATCTCGTGATTAACTCCTTTAAGAGAGGCTTCCGAGAATGTACCAGTTACAATTGGATTTATTTCCTACCACAAGATTTATCTACTTTTTTTTTTTAGTTTCTTGGGAAAGTTAACTACAACCTATTCCAAAGCACTAATCCTGAGCTAGATTAGTGGAAAGAGCCCTAAAAATGTAAAAATTACTAGATGAATTTTAATTAAGCACTATGTTATTTATGCTGTTATTACTCAAAAGGGTAAATGGATATGAAACCAATAGTGTTATGACCCGACCCAAAACTGAATGCAATCGAATATGATAATGTAATCTTTTTAATTCGATGAATCCTAACTAAAGTAAGGAGAGAGTTTCCATTCACTTCCAACAATGCAAAAAAATTAATCACTAAGAGAAAATATAACAAATTATCTAGTTCACTAATTTCATCAAGAAAAACTAATGCAAATCAATTCCAAAACAATTTTTTATTTTTGTGTTTTTAAAACAAGCATAGAAACATCTAATTTCAAATCAAAGAAAACTGATCTAAATCTACGATTGATTTTTCAGAATGTAAACTATGCAGTTGTAATCTATGCACAATTTACTCATATTATGAAAATGAGAATTCTAATTATGCAAATGTGATCTATGCAAGATAATTCTCAAACACAAGATGATTCTAATGTAATCTAAGAACCAATCTAATTTAATCTAAGAAAATTGGTTGAGAGTTCCAAAGATCAAAAAATACAAACACTCAAAGGAAATTAACACTCATACACAATTTAGCTCCCCCCGGGCGAATGGGGGGAATTTTTTATTTTTTTTTTGCAAAAACAAAAGCAAAAAGATGCAAAATTGTGAAAACACTAAGACAAACCTCCAAGTAATGACCAAAGGAAATCAAATTAAGAATTTCTCAAAAAAGAGACTCAAAACACCCAATTAACTTAACATAGATTAATGAGATAAAAAAATTGCTGAAAGAAACTCATAAACAAGGCTTTTTGACAGAAAATACAGATTTGGGTAGATGCTAAAAATCCTAAATCAAATCTAAAATAAACTGAAAGAAGAAATCTAAGTTTTTCAAGACTTTTAACAGGGTCTGCAACAATGTGCAGTCCCTAGAAAAGTTCAAGAAAAACAAGAAAGACTTCAAAAAATTTCAAATAAAAGTAAATCTAAGTTACCCAAGCCCATACAAATCAATCAAAAAGAAGAAAAAAACATTTTCTCAAATCAAAACAAAGGAAAATCATAACAAGTTCTTTCCCTAGTGGTGTCACCAATTTGTTGACCAGATAAATCAATTTTGCGGACAAGATCGATCTCCCTAGTACCAAAAGGTAATCAAGCAACAAACAGCCAAATAAACCTAGCTTTCTCTAAAAATATGTGATTTACAAAAGAATACTATAAAGGTGTTAAGGTCTTACCATAGATCCAATGCTTGTTCGAAGTTTTTTTCCCTCGTGCACTTGAAGAAGTTATCTTTGTAAACCTGCAGTCACAAACAAGAAAAAATTAAATAGCACCTGTATAGTAAACATTATAAATCATGCCCATCATGGTGATCAAGGAATCCATGAAATAAACAGTTAATTAACAGCTTATTGAGAAAAATGAATTCATTTGTATTAACTTTGAAAGAAGGAAAACCTTACAACCTTAGCCTTGATGTTGAATAGGCCTTCCCGGGGTCCGAAAGCAGGAATATCCTCTACTCTGACAAGCCTTGCACTCTTCCAACCAAGACAGATAGAGATATGTGATCTTTCCTCACAAAATCTCATTTAAATGAGTCTGAATCCCAACAACACTTAACCTCAAATAATTCTAAAGCTTGAACTCTCCTTGAGGCTACCCAATGCCTCTTTTTATAGTGCAGATGAGGAGGTTAGGGTTCCACCTATGAAGGGATAGAATCCTCCTTCAAAAGGATAGGCTCCTCACATCAAAGGGTTAGCTCCTTAAGGTGTGGGATGCATGAACCTTACAAGAGCGTACTCACCCCCAAAAAATCTCATCCAAAAGCTTCTAGAATTGACCAAAAATCAACTTTTTCACTTTACTTTCTCACCCTTTTGACTTTGATAGGGGTACGCATGAATTACACAGAGAAACTGCATTCTGGAATGCAGGTAAGCTTCACATTACTTGCGTATGCCAGCCAGGAATGTAGGTAAGCTTCACATTACTTGCGTACCCAGGGTTTTGGAGTTTTTTATGGTTTTTATCTTGTTTTTAGGGCTTGACATGAGGAGTAGAGGTTGTAAGACTTGCATAGGAGGTAAGTATGAGTGACAATGAGCTCATACAGTCAGCAGAATGTCAAGGTGAGATTTTTTATTGCAACAGGGACAGAATTATCATTCAAATCATTTTCCTATGAAAAACTGGGGGAAAAAAGGGCTCCAAGTGTTGAAAACAGGGTTTCTGGCAGAGTTCTCAGGTGAAGAAATTATCGCACTATGCTCCTGAGCAGCTGTGTTGCACTCCTGTACTTTCTCCTTGTGCTTTTTTCTATTCAGCACTGCGTTCCTGTAGGAAACTCCACATGCAGCCGCTGCCCGAGCTGCACGACACCGTTCCGAGCTTGCACGACACTGTGCAAAGGTGACCCGACCACTTCGTTGCACACTTGTAAAAGGGTATATCGTGCATCCTCTGCCCGAGCTGCACAACTGTGCGCTCAAAGGGGTGGCACGATAGCCTGTTTAGGACCACCCAAAGGTGCCATGAAAACCCGTTCAGGGCCGCCCGAGGTGCACGCAGTCTCATGCAAGAGTTGCCTAGCATCCAGGAGGTGCACGCAGTCTCGCGCAAGAGTTTCCCATTGTGCAAGAGGTGCACGTATACGCATTCACAAAGTGACCCGACTCATTTGGAGGTACACGCAAACCTGTTCAAGGGTGACCCGACCTGTTCAGAGCTACACACAGTCTTGTGTAGGAGCTACCCAGCGTTCAGGAGTTGCACGCAGACTCGTTCAAGGGTGACCTGACACTATGTTCAAGACTGCCCGAGAGGAAGTGTGTTGTGCTCCTGCCAACAATGTGCAGCCTCTACCCAGGCACATTCAGGAGCTGCACGAATTTTCACTTAAGAGGCACCCGACCTACCCACAAGGTGTTTGAGCCAATTTCTTCAGTTGTGGAGATAATTTGAGAGGTGTTTGAGTTTTTCCCTCATTTTACTCCTTTTCTAAGGGTATAATTATAAAGAAAGTTGGAGGTTGAGCTTAGAGAAGGAGTTAAAACCCTAAAATAATATTTCATCTCCCCATTACTGAACAATTAACATCATTGAAACTTCACCATCTCCTCTACCCTTTTCACATTATTCCACAAGCAGTGTCAGTTCTTTTCAAGAGGTCTAGAGGCAGGGTAAAAAACAAAATGTCTGAAGAAGAGAAGGTTGACAGTGGTGAGCCAAACCAAAGGTCTAAAGGGAAGCAGAGGAAGTGTGGGAAGCCAAATAGGTTTGAACCTATAAGCACTGAAGAGCTGATAACCTCTCCTACTATATTTGCATGTTTTCAAGAATTAGGATGCTATGAATTCTATAAAAAGTACAAAATATCTATAGTCACCCTTAGTTGACCAAGCTCTTTGCCCTAAACCTTCGTAACCACCAAGTATGCCTAGCTGGTGTGAAGTTTGATTTGACCACCTGTTAGCCATCAGTGAATTTTGTTTCTGCAAATGATGGCTAAAACAAGTCTTATGGTCTTCAAGAAACAAATTTCCTGCAAAATTTGTGACTTCTTGTAGCCCCTTTGTGTCCTTTGTCCAAAAGGTCCTTTTCCCTGATATTCTCCCTTCACAAAACCCTTCAAAATCTTGTTGTTCCTAAAAATAAAGAATTTTTTTTCCTAAAAACCTCCATTTTCATGATTTCATTCCCTCCATTTTTCATAAAATGCCCCCTTTCCTCTTCATTTTCCTAAAAAACTTCAAAAAACCCCTTTTAAAGCTATAAACCATTTTTATGGTTTAAAAACCCTCCCTTTTAACTATCGGAACTTGGAAAAACCATGAAAACCCACAAAAAACACATAAAACCTTTGAGAAACCTTTTCCGCCCTTTTTGAGCCTTTAAGCCCCCGAGGGATTAAGCTTTTCTGCCCTTTCTACCATAAGACCCAGTGCTATGACCAAGCACCTAAACCCCTCTAACATTATCGCATCGGCGTTTCCTCTATATACCCGCATTTTCCTTTGCAAAATTTTCTATCCCGATGCGATTATCCCTTGTTCCTGTGGCCCCTGGTCACCTCCTCCTCCAAGGGACCATGCCCCAACACCTTTGTTTTAAAAACCCTTATCACATCAGATTTCAATTAAAAGCCTGCATTTATTTATTTCCTTTTCTCCCCGCCTTATCACTCCTCAAATCAATCCTAGCCGTAGATCATAGGCCTCAAGCCTTGATCTAACGACGCTAATGCATCCCCCCTTTCTCCTTTTCCTTCATTCTTGTTTTCCACATTATCGCTTCATCAAGTGATTTCCACCATAGATCTATAAATATCAATGGCCATCACATTTCCTTTTTTCCTTTTGATCGCCCGACCCCTGCCTATTCCTCCACCCCTCCGCATCAAATCTCACCGTTGATTCAATCAAATTCAACGGTTCTCCTTTGACCTGACATCAAATTCCCTCTGGACCCACATCCCACTACCCTGCTGCCTCTCCAATCTCCTCCCGCCGGCTGTCCTCCACCATCCGCCCTCTGCTCGAGCACTTCTCTCCATCGCGCTCCCCCGTAGCCATTGGATCTTCCCCCCCATATCCATCGGTCTACGATCAATATCACAAAACTTTTGCGCCTGAGGTTTAACAACCAAAACCCACGCGAGACCGCTAGTTTTGTAGAAGCCACACGTCGTATTATGATTGGATCGCATTCGATCAAATGAAAACCACTTACTGCCCGAGGGTCACGCGAAAACCATTCGCATTTCTCACAAAACTGCCAACCCCCTATTTCGTGCCATATGCAATTTTGAACCCTGTTTTCACAGGTTTTCACCCCTCCATCATGAGAACTCCTCCTTTGCCTGCACAACCTGCTCCTCTGCCTCCGCCAACCTCCCAAGCAGTATTTTCCGACCCCGCAAGATTTTATATAACTTGTTTTGTGGTTGTTGCAGGTTCTTTTATGGTTTTTTTGGACGAAAGCCCTCCTACAGTCCATAAAAGGATGGGCGAGAAGGTGACAACCTTCGCAAGTCCAAATAGAGGCCAAATCATGTAGAAAAGGGACTAAAGGGTTGAATTTGAAACATTAATCGATGTTTCATGGACATCAATTATACCATAAACCCTCCAAAGTGCCAAAGCCACCTGCACACATAACGAAGAAATGAAGATTAAAGCTGAAGGTTAAAGATAAATAAACCAAATATTTAAAGACTTAACCAATGGGTTAAAGACTAAAACACGGTTTTAAAGAGAATACAGTCAGCAGAGAAAGATTAAGATCTCCGAAGATGATAACAAAAGCCGAAAAGTAGTGTCAAGGCCTAATCAATGTTTCAAGCCACTAAAGCAGACAGATCAGCAGAAGAGAGGCTTTAAATGCCAAATATCAGAATCCTTTACTTCTCTGAAGACCAAAAATGCCACCTACAGGCCTATTTTCTCAAAAGAATACATAGTTAATGCACAGTCAGAGATATTTTCCAAAAGACAGCTCAAAATTTATTGCCAGCCTACCAAATGCCTCCAAAGTCAACAAAAGTGACTAAAGTTGATGAAATTTAATGTAATAATCAATTAGCAGAGTTAAAAAATTTGAAAACTTCTCCATTTGGCCCTTCAAAGGCTGAGAAGCTCTCACTTTGCATTAATTGAATAGATAGCCCTTTCTTTCACTCCACCTCCTCATTCTTGTATAAATACTTATGAAGAAGACAATATATAGGTTGGTCTTTGAATACTCATTGAGTGTAAATAGCTTTGAAGCTGCTAAAGCTCTGTTTTGTAACAAAAGAAAGATAGGCTGAGATGAAAAGTCTGAAGCTGTAACGACCCACTGGACTTGAAGATTGTAACTCGTTTGAACATCAAATACAAGCTGATTTATGGGATCCTGGTCTATTTCAATGGTGATGTTTCTTATTGTAAATTGTTATTTTTCTCATGTTTTCCATTATGTCCATTTTCTCTGATAAAAAACAACAAATATAGATTACGATTTACTGTCCATTACCCTAAATATCACCGATAAATCTTTATCTTTATGTTTTCTTCTAATTGTGTATTTGAGGATAATTCAATAGAGTCTGATCAGTCAAGGAATGTTGGTGAGCCCTTGTCTTGCTGAGTAAAACATGAGATTTTGTCCTTGAAAGTTCTTACAAATTTTGTTAACTAATGTTGAACTAGAGAAGTCTATGGTTAGCCCTATCTTCTAGTTTATCTCTAACAATAGCTTTGAAAATTTCCCTAAGAGTATGCTAAAAGCAAGATAGGTTCAAAGTCCTTACCTGATCTTAGGCTATTCTTCGTTTATCTTAAATTTTGTCTTGAAAATCTTGCTAACTAAAGTTTAACTAGGGAATTCTATGGTTAGCCCTGTCCTCTAGTTTACCTCCAACATTAGCTTTGAAAAGTTCCCTAAGAGTATTGCCAAAAGCAGGATAGGTTCAAAGTCCTTACCTGATCTTAGGTTATTCTTTGTTTATCTTTAATGTTTTCCATTGAGAGTATGCTGAAAGCAGGCTATATTCAAAGTTCTTACTTGATCTTAAGCTATTATTTTTTTTCCTTTGAGTATGATGAAAGCAGGCTAGGTTAAAAGTCCTTACTTGATCTTAAGATTCTCTTTGTTCTCTTATATTTTGTTTCTTTCACTACACTTTAATGTTTCATTTCATAAATCAACTTAAAGAGATCTGTTGACATAGATGACTTGCCCCATAGACCACTCTTGAAACTTTTTTTCCAATTAAATCCTTTCTGACTCCATAGCCCAATGGATTGACATTTTTTCTTACTTATCCTATCAGCTGAATCATTTTCAAACTACTCACAACTTTACCCTTCAAAATACTTCCTTCAGTTTAATGATATTCATTCCAACCAAACAAACCAAAAACCTTGTGCTTCATAACTAGCCTAATATCATATTATAAGCCTTAAAGATCATATCTTTGAAAACACACATATAGAGAGATCCCTCTATGAATCTAGGATGGCTAGATCCTTTGATTCCAAAGTGGTTTTGATGTAGGCTTTATAGCATTTTTTCTTGCCAATCTTGCAAACTATGGAGACCTAACAGAGTGGCGACCATACTTGGGAATATTATTGAGTAATATATAACTCTACAACTCAACTAACCTTTTTTTCTAAATAAAACAAGTGTCACCAAGACTGGTTATTTTTTATTGTTGATGGTGAACAACAACCAAACCTTAAAAAAAAAAAAGAAGTAAAAAACCTTCACCTAGCGACTCCACAACTCCCAAAATACCAAATGAATCCACTGTAGAAGACTCTGAACTAGTTGGATAGACACAGTGAAATATTTTTTGATTTACAAACATGATAACAAGGATACAACGAAGATATGCCCCAATGAGTAGAGATCATATCCTTGGGTTCCCACATAAGATGCCCCAGGTGAATTGGGATGAAAACCTACCTATTTTTCAAGGTGAAGAGTTTGATGACCCTTTGTTACATCTCATCAAATTTCATATACACGTATGGAGGTTAAAGGTGGAATGGCATGAAGACTACATTATGAAAATGTTCATGTTGACATTAGAAGGAAAAGCAATGGACTGGTATGAATGGTTGAGGGCTGGTAGTTTGTTTTCTCTAAGAGACCTCCACATAATATTTTATTATCATTATAAGGAAAAATCCCCATATCTGTCATTGGATGGCAGTTTTTGTAATCAATCTGAGGGCCTCATAGAATACGTTGCAGGCATTTATGAAGATTTGGGAAATTGGTAGCTCGAAGATCTCATAGCAGCCATCCATGAATTTCATACCCAAGACAACTATCATAAAAACCTAGATGAATTAGTTGAGGAATAAATTAATCAAGAAACAGAAGAGAATCCTCAAGATGCAACTAAAAACATGACTAATAATGATTCATCATCCCTTTTAGCTAAGGCTTAAGAAGACATCCAGCCTCAAATTCAGTCCTCACAAGAGATAGAGAACTGCTGTACTTTTGATCAAAGAAACACAGAAGCATCTTCCCCTTTTACCAAGATGAAATTGATCAAATTTTAAACAAACATCCAACCTCTGAAATTATTTATAAAACGAACACTCTTCCCCATTCACATTGCTGTAAAAAGTTAGAAAGTTCCCCTGGTCAGAACAAAGAAAGACCTGCTGATAATCTAGTATGTTTGATTGGTGACAATACATACATTAATTATTTTCCTAATTTTGATCTGTCTGATGATGATGTTCTCCAAACAAAAGTTGATTTTTCAGGACCATCATTAGTAGATTTATGGGAGGAAGATCAGTTCTACCAACTCCAAGAAAGTAATGAGCCAAAGCATACTATTTATGATACTGATGAATAAAGCTCTAAGAATGCAGAAGAGGGTGAATAATCTTTGAATCTTTGCTCTGCTTCATTACATCTCCTCAGTAACAGTTTTCATGTGATTGGAAGTCAGCAGCCTTTCAGCTTCAATGTTGAAATTAAAAAGAAAGAGGAATTTCCTAAGCAGGATGAATATAAGCAACCTTCTCCTGAAAGGGTTGAGGTAATCAAAGAGACCCATGCTCAAGAATATCATGACCTCTTCACAGTATTCAGTTCATTAAATCATAGCATACCAAGACTACAAGAGGAAAATGTTGCAGTATATGATGAGTCCTCCAGTTCAGATCACAATGAAGATGAGGAAGAATTTCTTTCTCAAAAGAATCCTAATCTTGATCCAGTAGAGGAAACAATAATCCTGGTTGGAAACTAAGAGGAAACAATAATCCTGGTTGGAAACTATCTTTCAAATACTCACAACCAGGTATTATTTCAATATCCCTATGTATATTTTTTGAAAGCATTTGAAAATGGAACAAATGTTGTTAAGAGTAGTATGTTGCAAATAGCAAGAAAAGCTTCTAGCACTGCTGCTAAAGATCAAGGGAGACGGGAGTGGTCCTTTTGTTTATCCACCATGCTCAAAGAGATGAGAAAATACCAGTCATGGAACCATTTGATTTATTGGATGTATTGGAAAAGAGAGTTTGTCAGCTAAATATGTAAATATTTCAGAGTTAGATTAGGGTAGCTAGGAATGACAATAAAGCTCAGCCTTTGAGCATTTAGTTCGTTTTTTGTTTTCTGCCTTTGAATTTGAAAAAAGAAAAATACAAAAAACAATACAAAAAGAGAAAAAGAGGGCAGATATAAAAGAAGAAAGGTACAACCCCATACCAAAAAAGAAGGGAAAAATCTAAAAGTGTGCAAGCTCAAATGCCACTACCAAAAGAACACTGCTATTTAGTCATACCGCCTAATCATGACTAGATAGATTTAAATTTACTATTGATAGGTTAGTGAATCAGATTAGCCAAACAATTAAGTCTTGGCTTATTAGTAGATTAGATTAGGATATAAATAAATGGCTCTAATCAGACCAAAATTTGAGCCAAAGAAGAAGAGAACTAGTTCAAACATGCTTAAAATTTGAACCAAGAAAAACTAGAAAAAGAACATCTCTAAAAAGATCAAATCCAGAGTTCAAAGAAAGGATGAAGGATGTTTTTTTGTTTTCAGATCTTAAGCCTTCACAATTGTGTTTTAAATTTTTGTAAATTAAAGTATATGTGCAGCATGTGCATACAACCATAGACACCATGTTAAATCAGACAGTCTAATCCTGATTTGACTGTGTTTAAATTTCTGCTTTAGAAAATAGAGAGTAAGGTCTGTCAGACTGTTTAATCCTGGCAGATAGTAGCTTAGGTAGAGAATTTATGAGTTCAACTGCTTAATCTGAACTCATGGCAAAAATAAGGGTAGATTTAGATTAAATTTTCCTGTTTTCAAAATAATAAAATGTTGATGAAAAAGGTCTGCAAGTTCAAATGCACCTTATGAAGAAAAAATGTTAGGAAAAGTACGCTGTGTAGGTAGAAATTTTGGGAGAAATTTGTCTGCTGATATGAAATACTGATCATCTGTTTTAAGCAGCATGATAAAAGAAGAAGCAGGTTTTCAATGGATAAGGCACAAGTCTACATCCCAGAGATAAAAATTTTGAAGTTTTTGACACCTCTGAGGAGCTGCCATCCCCAAGTGGAGCCACTGTTAGCCATCAGTAAATTTTTTTCCAACAAATGATGGCTAAAACAGGTCTTATGGTCTTCAAGAAACAAATTTCCTGCAAAATTTGTGACTTCTTGCAGCCCCTTTGTGTCCCTTGTCCAAAAGGTTCTTTTCCCTGATTTTCTAACTTCAAAAAACCCTTCAAAATCCTGCTGTTCCTAAAAATAAATAAAATTGTTTCCTAAAAAACTCCATTTTAATCATTTCATTCCCTCCATTTTTCATAAAATGCCCCCTTTCCTCTTCATTTTCCTAAAAACCTTCAAAAAACCCCTTTTAAATCTATAAAACCCTTTTTATGGTTTAAAACCCCTCCCTTTTAACTATCGGAACTTGGAAAAACCATGAAAACCCAAAAAAAACACATAAAACCTTTGAAAAACCTTTTCCGCCCTTTTTAAGCCTTCAAGCCCCTAAGGGCTTAAGTTTTTCTGCCCTTTCTGCCATAAGACCCAACGCTATGACCAAGCACCTAAACCCCTCTAACCTTATTGCATTTGCATTTCCTCTATATACCTGCATTTTCCTTTGCGAAATTTTCTATCCCGATGTGATTAGCCCCTGTTTCTATGGCCCTTGGTCACCTCCTCCTCCAAGGGACCATGCCCCAGTGCCTTTGTTTTAAAAACCCTTATCGCATCAGAATTTCCATCAAAAGCTTGCATTTCTTTATTTTATTTTCTCCTCGCCTTATCACTCCGCAAATCAATCCTAGCCGTAGATCATAGGCCTCAAGCCTTGATCTAACGGCGCTAGTGCATCCCCCCTTTCTCCTTTTCCTTCATTCTTGTTTTTCGCATTATCGCTTCATCAAGCGATTTCCACCGTAGATCTATAAATATCAATGGTCATGGAATTCCCTTTTTTCCTTTTGATCACCCGACCCCTTCCTATTCCTCCACCCCTCCCCATCAAATCTCATCGTTGATTCAATCAAGTCCAACGGTTCTCCTTTGACCTGACATCAAATTCCCTCCGGGCCCACATCCCATTACCCTGCTACCCCTCCAATCTCCTCCTGCCATCTATCCTCCACTCGAGCACTTCTCTCCATCGCGCTCCCCCGTAGCCATTGGATCTTCCCCCGAGATCCAACGGTCTACAATAAATATTGCATAACTTTTGCACCCAAGGTTTAACAGCCAAAACCCATGTGATACCACTATTTTTGCAGAAGCCATGCATTGTCTTATGATTGGATCATGTTCAATCAAATGAAAACCACTTACCACCCGAGGGTCACTCGAAAACCATTCGCGGTTTTCACAAAACCACCATCCCCTTATTTCGCGCTATATGCAGTTTTGAACCCTATTTTCATAGGTTTTCACCCCTCCATCATGAAAACTCCTCTTCCTCCGGTACATCCTGCTCCTCCGCCTCTGCTAGCTTCTGAAGTAGTATTTTTCGACCCCGCAGGATTTTATATAACTTGTTTTGTGGTTGTTGCAGGTTATGTTATGGTTTTTTGGGCCGAAAGCCCCCCTACAGTCCATAAAAGGATGGGACAGAAGGTGATGACCTTTGCAGGTCCAAATAGAGGCCAAATCATGTAGAAAAAGGATGAAAGGGTTGAAGTTCAAAGGTTAATCGATGTTTCATGGACATCAATTATACCATAAACCCTCCAAAGCACCAAAGCCACCTGCACACACAGTGAAGAAATGAAGATTAAAGCTGAAGGTTAAAGATAAATAAACCGAAGATTTAAAGACTTAACCAATGGGTTAAAGACTAAAACACGGTTTTAAAGAGAATACAATCAGCAGAGAAAGATTAAGATCTACGAAGATGATAACAAAAACCCAAAATCAGTTTCAAGGCCTAATCAGTGTTTCAAGCCACTAAAGTAGTCATATCAACAGAAGAGAGACTTTAGATGGAAAATATCAGAATCCTTTACTTCTCTGAAGACAAAAAAATGCCACCTACAAGCCTATTTTCTCAAAATAATACACAGTAAATGCACAGTCAGAGATATTTTCCAAAAGACACTCAGAATTAATTGCCAGCCTACCAAAAGCCTCCAAAGTCAAAAAAAGTGACTAAAGTTGATGAAATTTAATGTAATAATCAATTAGTAGAGTTAAAATATTTGAAAACTTTTCCTTGGCCCTTCAAAGGCCGAGAAGCTCTTACTCTACATTAATTGAATAGATAGGCCTTTCTTTCACTCCACCTCCTCATTCTTTTATAAATACTTCTGAAGAAGACAATACAGAGGTTGCTCTTTGAATACTCATTGATTGTAAATAGCTTTGAAGCTGCTAAAGATCTATTTTGTAATAGAAGAAAGATAGGCTGAGATGAGAAGTCTGAAGCTGTAAAGACCCACTAGACTTGAAGATTGTAACTGGTTTGAACATCAAATACAAGCTGATTTATGGGATCCTGGTCTATGTCAATGGTGATGTTTTCCTTATTGTAAATTGTTATTTTTCTCATGTTTTCCATACTCTCCATTTTCTCTAATAAAGAACAACAAATATAGATTAGGATTTACTATCAAGTACCCTAAATCTCACTAATAAATCTTTATCTTTATGTTTTCTGCTAATTGTGTATTTGAGGATAATTCAATAGAGTCTGCTTAGTCAAGGAATGTTGGTGAGCCCTTGTATTTCTGAGTAAAACTTGAGATTATGTCCTTGAAAGTTATTATAAAGGTTGCTAACTAAATTTGAACTAGAGAAGTCTATGGTTAGGCCTGTCCTCTAGTTTATCTCTAACAGTAGCTTTGAAAATTTCCCTAAGAGTATGCCAAAAGCAGGGTAGGTTCAAATTCCTTACCTGATCTTAGGCTATTCTTTGTTTTTCTTAAATATTGTCTTGAAAATCTTGATAAGTAAAGTTGAACTAGGGAAGTCTATGGTTAGCCCTGTCCTCTAGTTTACCTCCAACAGTAGCTTTGAAAAGTTCCCTAAGAGTATTTCCAAAAGCAAGATAGGTTCAAAGTCCTTACCTGATCTTAGGTTATTCTTTGTTTATCTTTAATGTTTTCCATTGAGATTATGCTGAAAGCAGGCTAGATTCAAAGTTCTTAATTTATCTTAAGCTATTCTTTGTTTTCCTTTGAGTATGTTGCAGGCTAGGTTAAAATTCCTTACTTGATCTTAAGCTGCTCTTTGTTCTCTTATATGTTTGTTTCTTTCACTGCACTTTAATGTTTCATTCCATAAATCAACTTAAAGATATTTTTTGACATAGATGACTTGCCCCGTAGACCACTCTTGAAACTTGTTGTCCAATTAAATCCTTTATGACTCCATAGCCTAATGGATTGACATTGTTTCTTACTAATCCTATTGGCTGAATCATTTTCAAACTACTCACATATTTACCCTTCAAAAGACTTCCTTCATTTTAATGATATTCATTCCAACCAAAAAAACCAAAAACCTTGTGCTTCATAACTAACCTAATATCATATCATAAGCCTTAAATATCACATCTTTGAAAACACACATATAGAGAGATCCCTCTCTGAATATAGGATGGATAGATCCTTTGATTCCAAAGTGGTTTTGATGTAGGCTTTGCAGCGTTTTTTCTTGCCAATCTTGCAAACTACGGAGACCTAACACCACCAATGCCATCTCCATGGCCACTAGAATACCTTGCATAGGGGAAAGGTGGTTCAAACAAATGCATCTGGACCTAAGCCACTATCACCCATTATTGAAACCAAGCTCTCAAGTTGATTGCAAAACCATTTTCCCATTCTCTCATCTATTATATAGATATGCTTTCCTAATGAATATCATTATGAAATACTTCACCTGTGAGGGTAGGTTTTCCAGAGTCTATTTCTACCACATAAAAATCCTCATGCACTTCAGCAAAACCAAGCTGCTACATGTGCCCTACTACCTGTTACACAATTTTTTGTCACCGTCCCTGCAATCCCTCACCCTGCATATTGGAGGGTCTTTCCCATGACCTGTGAGCAGTGTCATACTCTGCAAGCACCTTCTTTTCATCCTTCTGCATAAGGACATCATTTCTCATGTTGAAAATTTCCTCAGAAAGCCCACAAAACCTATGTTTTGGCATTGGCATGGGTAGCCAGTTCACCCCTCGCACCAATGTGGAGGATTTACACTAGAGCCCATGCCAGCTGGCGCTATGTCTCTTTGTTGTACCCACATCAGCCTTTTTGGGAATGTTTTTTAACAAATTAGAGGCAGAAGTTTCCTTTAACCACCTCAGGTATGAGTCACAAGAAGTGGTTAACTTGATGAGCCACAGATATCCCTCTTTAGGTAGTGGTTTCCTCCTCCCATGGAAGACTCCTTGAAGATAGGTCTCCCTTCCATGATTATAGGGATCCTAACCTCTCCATCTTCCTCTATATAAACAAGCCTTCCCCCTTTATGAAAGCTAGTTGAACATGTAACCAAGAAGCTGAACTTAGAGAAGAGATATTATAGCTGAGTAATCTCTATCGAGAAGGTAGAACCAAGGATAATTCTAAAGAGATAGCCCCATCCGAATTCCCAACGAGCTTTCATGAGACATGCTCCACTAGAACCCTACTGGAGGAGACCGCAACATCGAAGCCTGGTTGTACTCTTCCATATTTTCAATAATATACTCGACTATGGTATTGGTTCCATATCTTATGTTATGTTTATCTGATATAATTGATTTAGTCTTCTTCGACTAAGTAATAGTTACGAATGCGAAATAGTATATTGTGTATCATCTTCGTTTCTTGCGTATGTGTAGGTATCTGAGTGTGAGAATGAGTGGATCGTGATGTAAAACCAAGAGCCAGAGGTTGCCACTCTTTTGATGATGACAATAGCACAGGATATACGGTAAGTAATCTATTGAGTTTTCGTCCATTCGTTAACTAGGAATTGATGTCATAATGTGTCTTGTTTGTGGCTAGACCCACTCTAGGGCTAGTGCGATCGCCTCTGTCTGCAGAGGGGATTTACGTCACCAAAGAATTGGTGACTCCACTGGGGAGCAGTGCGAGTTTGTCTTTCATCCATTAGGTCTTCTTCTTGGTCTTTTCTTGCTTAGCTTTCCTTTTTGGTTTTTTTTCTCAGTGTAAGACCCCTGTTCAACCCCAGAGGATCAGATCTGACCTCTGTTTTTCCAAAAAAATTCATTTTCAAAGGTTGGCTTGATTAGCGTGGTTTCCAGCCTAATAGTCATGCCCAATGGTGCTAGTTGTTAATTTATCACCCATGCCATCCCCTGTCTGGCGCAGATTACAGCCAGAAAGTCACACAATTTCCTGTAGGTGCTAGGGTTTTCCCTGTTTTGGATTTTTTGGTCAGCGCTTGTGTCTTCGGGTGTTTTCTTGACTTGATTTGAGTGCTTTGGGATCGTTTGTGACTCTGAGAAGCCTCCTTCCTTCAGTTTTTTGTCCATTTCTTTTCAGCATCATGACCTTAGGGTTTTATAGCGCTTTGGTATGTTGAGCCTCCTGTGGGAGTTTGGGTCTTTTGTTTCGCAGTCAGCTTCATTATTCGCTTGATTGCATTCAACTCCCTGGATCCGTTTTGAGTGATTTCATTTGGTGGAATTAGTCTTGAGTGATTCTAGCCTCTTTCATTCAGTTTTACTTCCTGTCACTCCAAGCCTAGATTACGCTACTTTTATGGGTCTGTTTCGACATATTTCTTCAATTTGAGAGATTGCAACATTGGTTTGAGTTTTTGTTTTGTTTGCTTTTGAGTTGATTGGATTGTTTAGTTTCGACTCTCACATTCACACTCTCGAACTAGAGTGGAGATTTGTTTTTCATGTTATTTACTGCATTGCCTGCTCTATTACATTGAAAAATCAATTAAAAAAGAATATTTTTTCTTGCATTCTTGTTTGCATCATGAAATTGAAAACTATTTCACATAACTAGAATTGGGCATTTTAGGAAATATTTCTCATTTTCATTAGCTTGCTTCAGGTATTGTAGTGGATGTTTTCGCATGTTCTTATTTTTTTCTCTTGCTTGAAAACCTCTAAATTTCTCGTAGATAGCTCTTCATCGAACGAAATGGTATTTTATGGCATGTAGCTTGCATTCAGGGATTTGGGAGATATAACATTTGGTAGGACCTTGGAATTGAAACATAAATACAAGATCAACTTAAAATTTATTCAATTAACCTAAGGCAACATTGAAACTTAACGAAACATTTAGTGGCCTAAGTTAGAGACGTGTTCTGGCATCTTTAAACCTAGCATTTGTCACTCGCCATCTGGCTTCAGATAGCGCTAGTATGGACTTGCGCTCCCCGTACCGTCGAGTATATATTGGGAGAACCCTCTAGGTTACATACCTTTTATCTGTAAGAAGCTGAGTTTGCCACCTTGTAACCTTGATACACCGAACACAACATTCGGGGAGACTACCTGCACGTACGTCAAGTCCTTGGTTGATTCTTCTTTCATTTTATAACCAAGGTGTATATGGAAGTTCACGGGCACCTGGTACACCCTTTTACCTAGACTACCTGAGCAGTCATTTTTTGATCTTTATTGACTCCATAAATTTGAAAATATCATCGAGCACTTGTCCTTCCGAGCTCGTTTAAAACTGAAAGATACTAGAGTCATCTTGACTGTTTCTTGACTCTTAAAACATGAAACAACAATTTTTAGTTTCAATGTGGTAAAATAAACTACCTACGATTACACGGCCATTAATGTTTGATTACTTGGCCTATCTTTGTTTGCCTTCGTTTTGATCTAAGAGTCTTCTTTTTTTGACCTTTTTTCCCCTTTTTGTGTGCTAGAGTCACAGTGGCGAAACCATCGGTTTCGTCTACTGGTAGTCCTTTCTCAGACGATTCATCTGAAAATTCTTAGACCTCTAGGTTTGTCGAGCTTTAGTAGCCTATCATCTCGTCAAAGAACCCCTTTAGAGAACCAGTTGAATTCAATTCGCCCCTTTCAAACACTTGGTTTGGGTTTGGGGTCAAGGAACATTTTCCCCCTCTCACATTGGGATCGCCATTTTTGGCTGCCATCATACCTCGTAGCCACCATAGTATTTTGCAAGAGCTCACGGTGGATTCATACATGGACTCATCTAGTCCTAATGGCAGTGAGGGTATTCCAGTTTCTAATGAAGAATACCAACTCTTCCCTAAAGATGTCCTTTAAGAGCTTGCTCAATATTTACCACTGGTGTTACTTCCAGCCAGATATAGGTCTTTCGGTCAGATTATAGCCGGTATTGCCTCCATGGTAACATAAAACCCGTCAAGGGGTCCGATTCTTCCATCATTAGGAGCGTCACTGATGACACCTTTCTTGTCCACACCTTTTGTTACATATGTCCCAACTAGGCCTACTGTCTACATGGCTTTATTGACACCAGTTGTCACCGCTCAGTCGTCAGCAGTTTCCACTTCAGTAGAGACTTCGATTGCCATGGAAATCCCTGACAACCTTTTATTTGAGGATTATCGGCTAGCTGTTCAGCAGCAGAGCTCCCAGAACTATCAGTCCCCTCAGGATCCTTACCGATCTTATTTTTCCCATTATGGTGCAGATGGTACCCCGATTTATTCACTTCCATTTTATTATGATGAACAAGGAAACCCTATCTACTTGCCTGCTCCTAAGGCTTATCAGTTCATTTCTAGTATTATACCTACGTTGCATGTGCAACCCTCTAACCAACAAGGACAACCCTTCCAGGGACAAACTTTGGTTCAGCAAGGGTATGCTTATGACCAACAAGGACAACCCTTTCAGGGACAACCTTCGGTGCAGCAAGGGTATGTGTATGACCCATAAGGGAAACCATTACAGGGCCAAACTTCAGTCTAGCAAGGATTATTTTATGGCCCACAAGGGTAGCCTTACAATCCTCAAGGTCAACCTTTACCTGCACAGCCTGTGATCCAACCTGGTTGACCTCAACCACTAGTTGGGCAACTAGGATATCAACCTGGACCTTCATATGGTCCTGGGGGGCAGATCCATCCATCTCAACCTTTGGTCCAACCTCAAAAACCATATCTTCCGATTGGTCCAAACGTTTCATAGACAGGACCATCTTATGGTCCTACTCTAGGTCAACCTGGTTATCAGGCACAACCTGGCCCGCCACAGCCATCATGCTAACCTACTCTGCAGGGGCAACCTGGTGGCCCCCATCAGTCTGGTCAACTTGTTCAGCTGAGCCAACCTGCACACCGTTCACCCTGTTTAGCTACCATTTTACTCTATGTCGTAGCTGAATCAACACCTATGCCCAACTTATCCATCTCTACAGGGCCCTGCTTATCAGCAACCCGTCCGACCCCAAGGTGGGTATTACCCTCAAGGTCAATATTGACTAGTATACAACCTGCCTCAAGGTCTCGCTTATAACCCTCAACCACCAGGCTATACTTATACTCCGCAGAAAAATCCTTATGATGCTCAATCGGGACCCTCGTATACTCAAAATCAGTATCCTGGTTTTCAACCTCCGTATCCTGGTCCACAGCCGCCATATCAACCGAATTATCTGGATTATACCCCTTATGGTCTAAATCCTTCAAGACAGAACCAATGGGGGCAGAGTTATACTCAACCAGGATGGAGTATGGGTGCGGGTCCTTATCGAGGACCTGCTATGCCTTTTAAAAACCCACAATTACCTTTCCTTGCCACGTTGGAGTTACCAAATGTGTCCAAAATCGACAAATGATCTCATTCTTTGTAATCCTTTTTGGCCTCCAGTTCCAATGAAGGTTCCTGGTGATTGCCACAAGTTTGAGGACAAGTCTGGAAAAGACCCCCAAGCACATGTCATGACATACCATTTATGGTATTCTTCTAATTCTTGGGTGGATGACTCTGTTCGACTCCATCTTTTCCATCGCATTCTCACCGGAGCTGCTACTAAGTGGTATATCGAATTGCCTTGTGGTATGTTTCAATATTTCAACACTCTTGCTATGGCATTCCTGACTCATTTCCATTTTTCGATTCATTATGAAGCTGGGACGCATCTCCTAACATCCTTGAAAAAAGATCAAGCTACCCATATCTCGGACCACATTCATGAATGGAGACAGCGTCGTCGCCTGATCAAGTTCGAAATTCCTGATCAGCATCTTACTCATTGGTTCACTACCTCTTTTTTCAATCATATTGCAAAATACATTGCCATGGGGGCATGTGTAACCAAGGAACAAGCCATCTCTCATGCCCAGTACCTCGATTTAGTGTACTCTCAATCGGGCATTTTGTATGACATCTTGACCGAGGCTCTATGACCTGGGACCTCTAAAGTGCTGGCTACCCCATCAGTCAACGAAATTATTGGTTCCATGTCTTAGACTTCATGCAAGTCTTCCAATGGGAAGCAGAAATCAAATTCCTCCAATAATTTTGCTTCTCAGGCTACCCCGGATTCTGGTAAAACCTCGGAGGTGAACGTTGTTTAGGCCAATCCTGTGAACAAGAATTCCAAGGGGAGAAAGAAGAACAAAGGCAAGACCAAAGCTGATGCCCCAAAACCAGAATCGTCTAAACCTCGTGCTGATGATGGTTCGCAGCGAAAGCCGAAGTATCCCTCTCTGATTTGTGATGAGGACCACTACACTAAAGATTGTCCTAGATGATCCGAGGTTAGTCAACTACTCAAAGGTGCTAAGGGAACTCCAGAAGTTCTTAAAGAACCTTTTCCATCTTAGCAAACTCAGATGGTCGAAAAATCGCCGCCATTTGCACCATTTGGCTCTCAGGAATTCATGATGAATGGTTCCACACCCATTTCCATCGCTACTCGGTCGAAGGATTATGTCGGATCACGCCAGGCAGCTGGGAAGGAATTCGTTGAAGGCCCTCCTACCTCACTTGCCTCTGGTTCTCTTGAGATTGAAAGGCCCAGTGCTGAACCCGTTGTATGGCCACCTTCTAAACGTGTTCTCCGAAAATATTCTTATAATCCTAACGTCCGTGCTACTCAGCATTACAGTATTTTTGAGGACTTAGCACAGGTGCCATCCGTGATGTTCATGTTAGAAGTGCTTCAGATTTGTCTGTCTCAATGGAAAGCTTTATTATCTGCAATCAGCGGGATTGATCTTGCTGATTCTATCCTTCTCTCTTTCGACTTAGAGAATTTCGTCCCCTGACTTTCACACCAGATTGCGCTTGTCATACAAGTTGGCAATAATGGTCTCAACATCCATAGAGCCATAGTGGACGAAGGTGAATCTACCTGTGTCATGTCATCTTCTTGTTGGAAGGCTATTGGCTCTCCAGCCTTGAATTCTTCACCTAATTCCCTTGAAGCATTTGATGGAAGGGAATCGAAACCCTTGGGTGTTCTCGCTAGCTTGCAATCACACTGCAAGGAAAGATGATCAATGTTAAAGTAGAAGTCTTTGACGCCAAACTCAATTACAATCTTCTACTCGGTCACAGTTGGACTCATGCTATGCTATGTGTTCCATCCACCCTCTTTCGACTTCTAAAGTTTCCACATGAGGGAAAAATCATTACTGTCAATCAGTTATCATTCTTTACCTCGTCTTCTGAGAACAACATGCCATACGTGGACTAGATTCATTCTCCCCTTGACATTGTAGGGCCCGGTCTTTTCAAATATCCCACTCTCATGGGTATCTTTCCCCTTCCGCCAGCAAATACCGTTCAAGTTAATATGGTCTCTCGGTGAGATGACCCATGGATGATCCCTTTACATGAATAGGTTAATTCATTTGGGGATTCAATGCCACTTAGTCCAATCGAAATCAATTAGTGTGAGCGTACAACTGCATCTGATTCCTCCCCTCTTGAAGGTGCTCCTTTGAGCATGCCACTCGATGTGTACTCTCAATCCCCCTGGCACGGCGATGCAGATTCACCTGATCCTTTGAAAGAAGTGTTTCCATTCGATGAGGCTATCATGGAAACCATGTCTCTCGAGGATCTACCGTGGAGCGATGGGCATCATCGTTCCTCATTTATGCCTGACCTCGGGGAAATGTCTAATTGTCTTGAGAATTTTGGCATCTCAAGTTCCTTCTCCGCCACTTCAAATGCCTATTTTGACTCATGAAGTCTTTGTTGAAGGTAACTTGGGTAACATTACTCAAATGATGCCTATCAACATTTCTGTGAAACCAGGAATCGTCGAGAACATCCATGTGGGAGTCACTTGCTCTTTTGAGGAAGTCCAAGGGTATGCTAGCCTCTTTCATGAATCCCATGATATTTTTTCCTGGTATTACGAAGAGATGCTTGGAATTGACCCTAGTAATGTGGTGCATGAGATTCCCACCTACCCAAGTGCGAAGCCTGTTCGTCAACGTCTTCGTCCCGTGCATCCTCAGAAAGCCGCTGCTATCAAAGATGAAGTTGAAAAACTTCTTAAAGCGGGTTTCATTTATCCGATTCCTCTGACAGAGTGGGTTTCTAACATTGTTCCTGTAGACAAGAAGCAGGGAGAAATTCGTGTCTTTCTTGATTATCACGATATAAATCGGGCCTATCCAAAGGATAATTATCCCACCCCTTTCATCGATCAGATCATTAACGATTGTGCGGGGAGTGAAATATTTTCCCTTATGGACGGTTTTTCTATCTATAATCAGATCAATATACTTCCGTCTGATCAACACAAGACCTATTTTATCTGTCCTTGCGGAACGTTCATGTATAAGAAACTCCTTTTCAGCTTGAAGAATGTTGGGGCTACATTCCAGCGTGTGATGTCTTATGCCTTTCACGATATTCAGCATATTGTTCAACCATACCTGGATGACCTTCCAGCTCATTCAGTTGTGCGAAAATGCCACCTGGAACATCTCCGCCAGATTTTTTTTCGTTGTATATGCTACAACATTCATCTCAATCCGCATAAATGCATCTTTTGTGTCGACTCCAGTAGAATTTTAGGGTTTAACGTATCTAAAGAGAAAATTCGCCTTGAACCACTTAAGGTTAAGGTTATTGTTAACCTCCCCTCCCTGTACTCGTTACACCAGCTTCAGAGTCTCCAAGGGAAAGAAAATTTCTTACGTTGTTTCATCCTGAACTATGCCGAAGTAGCCAAAGGATTTACCCGGCTTTTAAAGCAGGACGTCCCTTTCTCTTGGGATGAGATTTCTCAGTAATATTTTGATAGGCTTAAGATGTTACTTTCCAATGCTCCTCTATTACGTCCTCCGAATTATCATGATGATTTCACCCTCTATCTAGTTTCCGCCTTCAGTATGTTCGCCATGGTTTTGGTTCAAGATGATGATGACGGTAACAAGCACATAATTTACTACTTGTCTTGAAAACTTCTTGACCCTAAAACATGTTACACACATGTCAAGAAGTTAGCACTGGCTGCGGTCCAGGCTGTCCAGTGTTTTCATCATTATATCATTTTACGCATGGTGACTGTGATTTTTTATTATAATCCCATGACCTATATTTTGTCTTGGCAGTTGCTGGGGGCAAAATACTCAAATTGGATCGTTATCCTCCAAGAGTTTGATTTGGATTTTACTACTGCCAAATCGATGAAATCACTTGTTTTTGTTGATTTAATTTTTTCTCTCCCCACCAACTCTGCTCCTTCTCATTCTGAGGATCATATTCCAGATGAAACTCTTTTCTTGATTAGCACCCTCGATCCGATCATCTTGTACCTCCAAATGTCTACTTCCTATTCTAAGTTAACGAAGGATGCCCGACGCCACATTCGACATCAGTCACAACCTTATCACATTATTGGAGATACCCTGTATCATGTTGGAGTCGATTCTACACTTCGCCGATGCCTGACCCTTGAGGAAGATGAGAAAGTTTTAAATGACTACCACAGTGGTGCCTGTGGTGGTCACATGT
This sequence comes from Pinus albicaulis, assembly GCA_034641835.2. Lineage (NCBI taxonomy): Eukaryota > Viridiplantae > Streptophyta > Pinopsida > Pinales > Pinaceae > Pinus > Pinus albicaulis. The sequence goes on along the minus strand of CM076571.1, from coordinate 402,250,862 downwards.
CTAGTTATGCCACCGCACAGAAGATCCTTCGTGTTGTCTATTTCTGGCCATCCATTTTTAAATATTGCATTGTTGTAGTATGCAAATTCCATACGTGCCAGATATATCAATGCAAGATGCGTGCGCCACCTGTTCCTTTACACCCTGTCATTACTGTTGATCCTTTTTCCAAATGGGGCATCGATTTTATGACGTGTAACCCTCGTTTGGCTGGGGGGCATGCCTATATTATCATCACCGTCGATTATTTTACAAAATGGGTTGAAGCAATGCCTACATTGGCTGCAGATAGTAAGACAGTGACACAATTCATATTCAATCACGTTATTTATCGGTTTGGTGTCCCTCAAGCCATCATTACCGATCATGGTTCTCATTTTCGAGATTATATTATGGCGGAGCTGACGTAGAAGTTGGGTCTGCGTCACGACAGCTCAATGCCTTATTATCCTCAAGCTAACGGCCAAGTTGAAGTTGTAAACAAAGTTCTTGTTACAATGCTTCAACGAACAATTGGGATCCATAAATCAAACTGCAATCTCATGTTGTTTTCAGCACTATGGGCTTATCGAACATCGATTAAGAGTGCAACTGGATTTACCCCATTCCAGTTGGTATATGGTATGGAAGCCACTCTTCCGATTGAATGTGAAATCCCTTCACTCAGACTAGCTGTGGAGTTACTGCCTAATACTTCGCCTGAGGAAGAATGTCTCCTCTACTTAGAGAGATTGTATGAAACTCGTCGCTTGGCTACCTTGGTCATTGAGGCGTAGAAGAAGCGAGTCAAAGCCCATTTTGACCTATCAATTTCCCCTCGTTCTTTTATCGAAGGCGATCTTGTTCTCTTGTACGACCAAGCTCATGACAAGCTGGGGGCAAGAAAATTTGAACCCATGTGGCATAGGCCATACATCGTCAAATGTGTGTTATAGAATGGGGCTTATGGGCTTATTGATTATGAAGGTTATCCCTTTATCACAGCCCAGGAATGGGTTGTATCTGAAAATGTATTACTCTTGAGTCATTCATGCATGATATGTGTACATAGGTGATTTTTTCATTTTTGTGCATGTTTTGGTTTGATGTGCTTTGTGAGATTTTTTCTGCTTATTGGGTCTTGTTTGCTATACAGATGTCTGTTTCCCCTTATGTCGGTTTCATGGATGGTGCTTCCCGCAGTACCAGGAACTTGTCTTCAGCAGCCTGGGTAATTTATGATCTTGTTGGTGAGTTGATTAAATTACAAGGTATTTTTTTAGGACCGACTACAAACAATGTCGATGAATATAGAGTTATTTTGGAACTATTAACCGAGGCTATTAACCTTGGCATACGCGCATTTCTTGTGAATTTGGATTCACAGCTTGTTTTTCTTCAACTTAATGGTCATTATTCGGTTCAAAACCCATGCATTTTGAGATTGTATTTGTGTATTCGTTTACTTGAAAGACATTTTGATTTCATTACTTATCAACATATACCAAGACGAATGAATACATTAACAGATGTAATAGCTAATATTGTGCTAGATAGACATTTGCACAATTTATAAAACATCATCGTATGTAAATAGACGCATGTAGAAAATAGATGTATATATATATATACCGTTTGTTTACAACTGTGTACATCATAAAACCCAAAAAATAATATATGTCTGTTTCAGTTACATCGTGAGACGACATGTCTCTCAAAATGTGCGGAAATAAAGCCTAAGTGCCTAATCAGTGTGGTGCTCATGATAGCACGTCACTGCCCGTACCAACCGCCTTAGCAAGCGATGGATACAACTCGACACCCCTACAATGTGCCTTTGATAAGCTCGAGGAACATCGTCAAAACGAGCATAATCTGGGATCCCGCGGGTGATTCCCTCGAGATTCTGTACTATCTCCTCGTTAATGCCCTCACCATGAGGATCGAAGTCACGAGGAGTCTGCCGCGATATTGGCGACATACCTGCAAGATGCTCTTGGCCAACATCTGCATCCATATAATATTAACTGTCAAAACATCCATATATAGCAAAAAATCATAAACTCATGAAAATAAAAAATGAATCTTACCTGGTTCTTCATCCCAATCCTCTCCCTTCGGGAGTGGAAGGTCTGGGTCTTCGATGAATTTTGTGCCAGCGTAGCGCCAATCCTCGATGACAAACAACTGTCCTCAGAGCCAATCAAAGAACTATGGCCTCTAGGACATCTATTGGCCACCCCCTGCACTAGGCATCAATACCGCCCATCGGGCCATCCATGGGTCTGTCGGTGGAAGCATCGGGATGATAACTTCCTGATGCTGGAATATGGGTAATCGTTCCAAGAAGAATGATACCAGGATCGATCCATACCAAGAATTCTTTAGTTTGGCCTTCTTGCACTTAGTGAGCTGTCTCTTGATGTTAACAGTTAGAGCCTCGGCCCAGTTGAAGACGGTCGGGTTCATGCACTTTGAAGCAAGAAGTAGTTGTGTCTTCGTGGCCTCATGCGGTTCCTGTGATCATGCGGCCTGCGTGATAGTATGTAGCACTACTCTCAGTGCTAGATCAGGGATGGTTTGGATATCCACTTTGCCACTCCCTGTTCCTTTCCGTGCCCCTCGGCACACCCTGTCAATTACCATCCCCATGCTTTCTCCAGAAGGATGGGTACTGATTAAGATAGGGACTGCACCCCTACACGACAGTCTAGTGATGAAATACACATCAGAAAATTTGAGTTCAAGCTCTTGATCCCGAAGTACAAAATTTTCATTATCTTCATCCCAAATGCTTATCAGATATTAAAGCAATTCGGACTGAGCCCAGAGATGCAGTGTCAGGAAGAACTTTTTGAGCCCATAATTTTTTAGGGCGTTCATGCATTTCTCATTTTCCATGGCCTGTTCATCCTCTTCATTGTGTTCTCTCTCCCTCCACTCAATTACCATTTTTTTCTACTTTGTACCTGCATGCATTGTTCATAGGAACATTGTAAGACTTCTTAGGTATTAAAAATTGCAATCAAACGGTTGCATTCTCTTGAAATTAGCACGGATTTTGGGTTGTGCGGTTGGCGCGACTATTTTTCTAACAGTCGCACCACCTGGCGTGAATCCTATGTAAAAAAAGGTAGATTGGCGCGGGTTCGTGCTCGAAACCTACGGCAACCACGAAGCCCTAGTTTTTACAAATCCTCCCCTAAGAGATTGAAAATGACAATTAAAGGTACTGAAATATAGCTCAAAAGATAGCAAATGGTGTCAGATCTTACCTGAAACTCACGAAATCCAGATTGGTCCACTAGATTGTTCACAATTGTCTCCAGAAGATCACAAGGAAAATGGGTCACTGTTGCTCTGCAAAGAGGTAAAAGTGAAAATTTAATTAATTTTTAACCACTTTTGGTCTTTTATAATTTTTCAAAATCATAAAATAGGTTTTAAGACATATTTGTCGATATATTTTCATATTATTTTGAGGAATACATTTTACACACGTATTTTTGTACAGTGATAGATTTTGACGTGGTTATGATGAAGAAACGAGTTGTATTTTACACTTTTTCGGACTCGGTAAAAACACGAAAAAGTCACTACTGGAGTCACCTTTCAGATTTTTTCTGACTCTCTAAAAACTGAAAATATTGCTGAGCCGCTTGTCATTTTGAGCTCATTAAACTGGCTGCGAAAAGATATCTACCCAGTATACGTTTACCCCTTTTTCGAGCTAGGATAGATTATTTACGAAAAAGGAATACCTTAGCCTATCGCAACTAAGAGGTTCTCTCAGACATAGTTTTCTACCTTTTCTGATCTGTGGGACTACCTACAAAATGGGACTGCTGGAGTTTTCTTTTCTGCTATCTTTTCAAACTCTCTAAACATGAAAACAGGTTGAGTTCTTCCTTTGTCAGACTCATTAAAAACTGATGACATCAGACTCCATCGTTATGACATTACGCGAGTTCCTCCTTCCTAGGGCTCGTAAAATGTACTAGGTTGGATTTGTCCGAAGAAAAAACTTACATTGCAAGCATATGCTATCCTATTCAAGCTTGTTTTAAAAAATAATTTGGGTAATCATAAGAAATGGTGGGGGAAAATGGAACCAAATTGTAGTGGTGCTGGTATTATGTCGCTCTTGAACATGGCACTTGTCTGCATTCGTGTCAGGTTGGGGAAATATCACTTTTTCATTTGTCTGCCTCCATGGGTTTGGGTAATATATTTTGACCACTCATCTACTCTTTGCCACGTCACCATGACCTTAGATCCCTTGATGTCAAATACTGCCAAATCCAGTATCGTGTCACCGATATGTTCAAGAGAAGTTTGCCTCTGAATTTTTCAACCTCCCCCTGATTCTCTGTTGGTCTTGATCCATAAACATCATATTCCTCTGTCTCGTGTCGATGATATGGGAAAAATTATGGCCCACCTTCGATCAAGGTCACTTCCTCTCGACTCCAGCTCATTATCTAGGAAGCTAGTCTAGAGACTACCTTCAGGTACATTGGAGCCTGCATGTCTCAATGGTAGGTTCTTTGAATTTGACTCAAGGTCCACATCATTGGCCTTCGATCGACTGACTCTGTGGGTGTTCGACGTCAGATCACTGTTCACATTCTGTGGATTATACCTTTTGTACCTTGAGAACCATTTTCATTATCGGTGGTTTCTCTCGCGTCTGTTAACAACTTTCATCATTGGCTTGTAATCAGAAAATTTTCTTGCATGTTCAACTTTAGCTCACATATTCGCATGCTTGAATTTGTACTTTGTTCGGGTCAAGATGGAGCGCAAGACCTTGGATTTTGTCTGATGAAATCCAGGTTGTGGGTTCTTTGTGGATTAATATGACTTATTATATGACTCTTCTAATTGGATGGTTGCGACTATACCTGAGTCTATTTATCGATCCCTATTGCTAGATGGTTGTGTCCATACCTCAGATATCATTGTTTATGTACTCTATTATGGATGCTTGCACCCATTCCACATGTCATATATCAGATGCATCAATTGTATTTGTACTTGCAGGTTTTCCGACAACAGTGTTTTGGTCGAATGCGTTCTCATAAAGAATTTCACCCCTCCCTCTCTCTCGGACCTCATGCTTTAGGGGGAATATATTACACAGTATTTTATCATCGTCCCTGCAATCCCTCGCCCCACATATTGGAGGGTATTTCCCGTGACCTGTGAGCAGTGTCATACTCTACAAACACCTTCTTTGCATCCTTCTGCATAAGGACATCATTTCTCCTGTTGAACATTTCCTTAGAGAGCCCACAGAAACCTATGTTTTGGCATTGGCGCGGGTAGCCAGTTCACCCCTCATGCCAATGTGGAGGATTTACACTAGAGCCCGCACTAGCTGGAACTTTGTCTCTTTGTTGTACCCATGCCAACCTTTTTGGGAATGTTTTTTATCAAATTAGAGGTAGAAGTTTCCTTTAACCACCTCAAGGATGAGTCACAGGAAGTGGTTAACTTGATGAGCCACGGATCTCCCTCTTTAGGTAGTGGTTTCCTTCTCCCATGGAAGAATCCTTGAAGATACGTCTCCCTTCCATGATTATAGGGATCCTAACCTCTCCCTCTTCCTCTATATAAACATGCCTTCTCCCTTTATGAAATCTAGCTGAACATTTAGCCAAGAAGTTGAACTTGGAGAAGAGATACTATAGTTGAGTAATCGCTATCGAGAAGGTAGAACCAAGGAGAATTTCGTAGAGAGAGCCCATTCCGAATTCCCGACGAGATTTCGTGAGACGCGCTCTGCTAGAACCCTGCTGGAGGACACTGCAACGTCGAAGCCTGGTTGTAATCTTCCTTCTTTTCACTAATATACTTGACTATGGTATTGGTTCCATCTCTTATGTTATGTTTATATGATATAATTGATTTAGTCTTCTTCGACTTACTAATATTTATAGATGCGAAATAGTATGTTGTGTATCATCTTCGTTTCTTGTGTATGTGCAGGTATCTGAGTGTGAGAACGAGCAGATCGTGATCTATCGAACCAGGAGCGAGAGGTAGCCACTCTTTCGACGACGACAACACCGCAGGATATACAGTAAGTCATCTATCGAGCCTCTATCCATTCATTAACTAGGAATTGATCTCATAGTGTGTCTTGTTTGTGGCTAGACCCACTATAGGGAAGTGGGATCGCCTCTGTCCACAGAGGGAATTTACCTCACCAACACTACCTTTGTAAAAGTATTGAGAAAATGTCTTCCATCATGCAAAAGAGGACTCCATCCCAACAAATGTCAAGCCTTTTTCATCATTCCCTCATCAAATTTGTTAGGATCCTGTGATTTGGTAGATTGGTAGAACAAATGATAGGGTAACATGGAACCAAGCTTTGGAGTCCGACGACATAGCCTTCCTGGAATCAGAGAGGTATCTCCTTATTAGGTACAAAGGATGCATTATTTTTTCTCTAGGGTTTTGATTTTAGGCTAGTTGTTAGGTGTAGGGTTTTTTTATTTTTTTGGCTGGGAAAGATGGTCAAATGAAATAGGTGGAGTGATATTATGTCAAATCCATTGGGCTATGGAGTCAAGTGAAAGTCAAGAGTGTCTGAATGATGAAACAAAGTGTATTGCAGGGACGATTTAGCAAGGTCAATGGATCCTTAAAGTGATGTATGATGTGTAGTGAACATTAAGTTTGGGAAATACTAAGAGGTATTAAACATATATGTTTTAAAAGTTACAATCCATGAGGTAGGGAAAACCGTTGAGCTCAATAAACCATAATATAAACTAATAAACATCCAAGAGAAACATTCCAGTGATACATAGAGAGCATAAGATCTTCTAACTTTAGAAAATAACCTTCAGATTTTGGGAAAACACATAATACAATACAAATAAATAAATTTATGGAGAGGGAAATCCTAAACGACATATATCAAGTTATTTGGAACTCTGAAACAAGTTTACAAGCATGGACAAAGGGCAATATCAAATGAGACCTCTTTGACTTAACCTAACAATCAATATTTCACAGAAAGGCTTCAATATACGGTTTTGAAAACTTCAAATAAGTAGGGCATACTATGAATCATAGTTGTAAGCTAGCATACTAACCATACATGAAACGAAAAAAAATTTTGATGGACCTAAGGAGCAGTCAAGAATTCCTTAATATGGCCAAAAGAGGAAACATAAAGGCTATAACAAATAGGAGGACTGAGGTGCCTCAAAGAAGATGTCTCAACCTATACTTTTTTGTTTAATAGAAGCCAAGAAACATGAAACATAATGATAATAAAGGAAGCAATAGAAAAATAGGAAAACCTCACCATTCACCAAGCTATGGAATCCTGCAAACAAGCTTCTCCATCATCAAGCCAAGCAAGCCATTCATCCACTTCACAAAACCAATTTCTTCTCGAAGCTCATGAAACCATATATATTGGTATTCAAGCTCATCAAATTCCAACAAAATACATAGGGGCCTCATGCTCTATTTATGGAGAAAATGAGGACTAAAACCCTAAATATAGTAAGAAAATGTCAAATATAGTCATAAATATCATTTATGGCCAAGAGAGCATGCAAGGCCCAAGGAACATAATATCCCAAGAAATAAATGCTAAAATAAATATTTGCACCTAATTCTAGCTTAATTTTCCTAAAATAACTCAAAAATATCTATTTGCAAAAAATGAGTGTGTTTTGTTGACTTTTGGTCCAAAACACACTAGGCAGCCTCTGTGCATAGCACCGCTTCAGCAAAAAATAGGGTCTCTTGCAATTGAGTTTTGGTCCCCTTCCCGACACCAGATTTGGCTCCGTAATGGCCCCTTCAAAAGAATGATGAGTCTAATTTCCAGAAATTTTTGAGTTGTGCTGAGTGGATGTCATTTTCCTGTTCAAAAATCAAATCTCCCAACACTACTCTGTGCGCAGTGCCTTGTCTGAAAATGAGGCAGAAAGGTTAAATTTTTGATGTTTTGTGACCTTTTGAGGGGTTAAAAATGCTCCAAATGATTTGGAAATTGGTGCACAGACTGCTGGTGAGTGAGAAATCCAAAAATGTAAACTTTGAGAGCTGATGATGCATCAATTTTGTTTGTAGCGCCTAGGGTGTTGTGCACAGAGGGGTCAAAATTTGGAAAAAACAAAAAGTTGTCCAATTTGCCTCAAAATTTGTGGAGAGGTACCTGAAGAGGTCTTGGACACCTGTTGAGAAACCTCAGCCAAAATTACAAGGCTGTCCTACACTTTGGCTCTTTTTAGGTCTTCTAGCTCAATGAGGGCCTTCCTTAGTTTGGCACATGCAAGCATGTTCTTCCTCGCATAATGCTTTGTCATTTTCTTTTGTAAGGCAAGGCCTCTCTTTACCTCCTTGAAATTCTTATGCTCCTCTTTGTAATAGTGGATGACACGTTGTGCCATGTCAAAGTCTCTTTCCCACTCCTGAAGCTGAGCATATTTCTCCAAGAGAAGCAATCTTGTGTTCATCTCCTTGTCTTCAGTCTCACTGTCTAAATCAATTAGTTGAGGCCCTTGAGAAGTCCTCTTGATAATTTTTCTTCTCCTTACCTTAACATATAGCTCACCTTTGTCCATATTTTGCTTGCCTTTGCCTTTCTTCTTGATAGCTGGAGGAGATATGGCCCTTTGCATTTTTGAGGCAGCAAACACATCTCTTTTGCCTCTGTTGTAGGTGCATGTGAGATGAGTGATGAGGGTGCCTTGATCCTTGATGAAGCCACAAGAATTTTCATCTTTGTCATGGCTTTCATGAGTGAATTTATACTCCATTGGGTCACTGAATTCTTTTCCTTAAACCACATCAACATCCTTACTTTCCTCACTGTTTTCTTCACTGAGATCTTGGCTTTGTCCTTCACTAAGGTTTTCTTCTTTGTCACTTTCAGCATTGTCACTTTGAGTTCCTTGGTCATTTGGAGGTTGATTAGTGTCATGATAGTCATGACAGTTGTCATGACTATCATGAGTATTTTCTTGCTCATTATTGACTGTCTCCTTTGTGCCGCTGCTATGGTCACTGCCTTCATTTTCAAATTATGATTCAACCTCATCAGTTATCTGCTCTTGGTCTTCAGTTTCTTCATCCTCTCCCTCTATCTCTTCATTTTAATTTTCTTCATTCATTTCAGCACTTTTGTCACTATGATTGGGCTCACTATCATGTTCAAATTCATCATTGTCTTTGCTGTCTTGTACACTCTCCTGCTAACTGTCATCTTCATGGTTATTTTCATAATCCCTTTGTCTATCACCTTGCTCATCATCAACACTCTTCTCTGCATTTGACATTGTTTTATGAGTGTCATCATTGTCATTGTTTTTCTCTTCTCCATCACTGTCTTTCCCTTCAAGGCTGTTATGTTCATCCTCTTCCTTTATGTCATCATCACCCTCTTCTTCACTATTAAGCTCTGTTTCTGCTCCACTATCTTCTTCACTTTCCTCATCATCTTCTTTCCCATTATTTCTGTTGTCACCATCTGTCCCTTTATCATTGTTGTCCTCTTCTTTGTTTTCTTCATCTACCTCTACTTCTGCCTCATCTTTTTCATTGTCATCTATTTTCTCCTCATTAGGGCTATTGTTAGCCCCTTCATTTGATGCATTAGGAGAAGGGATAGGAGGTGAATTTCTTTGTGGAGAAGGCATATGTGGAGATTGTTGAGCATTGGAAACGGTATGAATTTTCCATGTATTTCTTTATCTTTTTCCTTTAATCATAACTCCTTTATATTATATAATGGTAATATATTGAAGAATTATAATATAATTAAGGAGATTAGTGATTGTTCCAAATTGATTAAAGATTGTCTTTTCTTATATGCAAAAAATAAATGAAGTGGGAAGCCACCATTCGGGAGAAAAATACAAAGCAGAAATAACTGTTGTCCCTTCAACAAAAGGCCATATCTAGACAAGAAAGTCGAGATCGGAGTGCACAATCAAAGAAAAGAAAGGAACATCTTGGCATCAGTGCAAGAATACAAAACGATAACTGAAGATGGAAGATAGAGCGAATCCCTTAGGAACTCTTGATCCTGAGGGATCGCTGCTCAAAGCTTATCTGTATTTCTTGTTTCATCCATGGGCTGTTATAAAAGGACAGTTCTTGTAGAAATAAAACATGTATTATGTATCATGATTATTCAAATTTCCTGTTGTATTTTCACGATTGCTCATTGACTCTCGTTAGTTAAAACAGAGTGCGATTTCTTGTAAAATTTGTTACACATGATTAATATATAATCTGGTTTTCATTCCATTATTTGATACTGGAGTAGTTCGACGATGCCTCACTAGCGGCTAAGGGCCCGGCCCTGGTGGATCCACCTACTATATGTACCATTACTTTCCAATTCCAGTCGTGTGATGGTTTGCTTTAATTCTCATTTCCTTTAGTCGCATTGCTTCATAATTTCCATGTTTTATAGCTTACTGTTTCATTGTTTTATGAAATCTGTTTATTGCATCAGTTGTGAATGAATTCAGTTGCTATTCCTTTCCAACATAACAAGATTATTTATTCCTCTGTAACTTGTATTGTTATGCTTCTTAGATATAAAGCTTCGTTGTTCATAATTTTCTGTTCATTTCCATTAAATATCTTTGTTGTTCATTTCTAATAACTAGCTTTACTGTTTATTCTTTTCCTGTAAGTATTTGGTTTGATTTAGAATGTTATTGTAGAGAGCATGTTTATTCTATTTCCATTAGCAGCATTATTGATTCAACTGAGTTACCATTTCCAATTAGTTGCTTTATTGTGGATTGTAAGATCATCAACTATAAAGGACATTGGCTATTACTCTCTAAGTTCTCAGATTGAGGATCTTGTTTATGCTTGATTTCATTTACATCAGTTGACAAAGGAAAGAGTTATTACTACTTCATCCTTGACTAATGATTGCCGAGTGAGTGATTGGATGTTAGAGCTTTAAGTTTCATTTCATTGCAATTAGATTTCATTTTCAAGCATCTGTTTACTCTTGTATTTGAAACACTGTACTGCAAATTGGAGAGCATTACTCTTGTATTAAATTGCTGCCTCAGACTGAGTATACTCTTGAGATAAAAATTTGTAACTGGATTAATAATTAATGTAGGATAAATAGGATTTAAAAATACACCTTTTATACCTCAACATTTTGGCGTCGTTGTTGGGGAGAGTGTAGCTATTTAGAAAGAGTGATGTATATTTGATTTTCTCTGCTAAGGAAGAACTGGGTATTAAAAACAGAATGTAAGAACCTACGTAACGAATGAGGAACATGCTCTGTAATGTTCCCATTTTAGCACATGGATAAATGGAACATCAAAATTTTTTCTTTTATCATATTACAGCTAAATAAATGGGTAAGGAGGCCAATGGTTATGAAAAACATCAATAAAATCCCTCACATTATGAAAGAGGAGCATCATTGGAGCTTGTTTGCACACCCCATGTGTGAAAAGGGTTAATTACAAAGAGGGCTAGGTCATGTTGACCAAGTCAAACCTCGAAATAGATGGAGGTGTGGCTTGCTTGGGAAGCCTGCAAAATTTCATGAGGAGGAGGAAAACCTAATGTGTGGGGTCCATGGCTAAGGAGCCTTCATTTGCATAAAAGAAGGGGAAAGCAACCATTTTGGGCTAGCTTGGATATTTCGAATTTCTGGCTTTCTACAGTTGAACAACTGTGATAGCTATGCTGTTTAGCACAAGGGATTTCTTGTTCAAGGATTCCCTCCCTTATTGAGAAGATCTTGAAGGATTGATTTTCATCTTCTCCACATCTTGGCTCAAGGCCAAAGCTATTCCTTTCAGTGTATTGATTCTTGCAACAAGAGCCATTGTGTTTCTGGGGTTGCAGTGGAGGTTCTCACATCATCATTCCGGAGCTCAAATTTCAGAGGAGGAAGATTTTATGCATCCGGGAGATCAGTAGGGGAGATATCAACTCCATTTCTCATATCTTGGCAGGAGGCCAATCTCTTCCCATTACCTATAGTGTAGTTCCTCTGCTTGACTGCGCAGTTCTTGAGTGCAATTGCAGTGAGGGGTTTCACCGATATTTTGGAGGGTGAGAGCTTTAGGGAAAGGATTAGCCATTCACTCTAGATTTCCATTGGAGGAGGTATATATATTTTATGTAGCATTATTCAGCCATCTCCTTCATGTTCTCATTTTAGAGTTGTAACTGCTCCAGAAACTCCGACATTTCTACAGATTTGCCATTTTGTATGTATTGTAGCCAATATCTTTAGGGATTGTTTATTATAGTTTCCAGGGGTTGAGATTCATCTCCCCCTTCTTTATTTGAGCTTCCTACTACCATATCTTCATTGTATCGTTATTTTGCAGTAGTCCTCCTTCATAGAATGCACAGTCATAGTTGGGCATAATATATGTAGCAGTGTATTTCATGTTCATTGTACTTGTGTCTTTAGTGAAGGATTTGCTTAAGCTTGAGTGATCATTTCCTCAAGATCTTGTACACATTTCTGCTACCATATTATCAATGACGAAGTTATGAGGGTTTATTGCATTTCTGAAGTTTATGCATTCACTACTATTTTCCAGCTCATGTTTATATATTGTTGTAGCTAATTCTTTTGAGAAAGATCTTCCCGAGGGAGAAATATTTTCATAGCTATAGGCAGAGTCTAAGGAAGGGCTAGCTAGTCTCTACTTCTCATCCTCTCTTTAGAGGTGAAATAACTGGTAAAAGCCCTCTCATTCCATCTCTGACATAGCCGTGTTCATATTTCTGACAAAGGAACATTTCAGAGGTATAAAAGTTGTTGATTTCCATTTCAGAACATTACATGCTCGTTCATTTTCCTGCTTCATAGCAGAACTGCGTATAGGTTTAAGGTAGGAATGGATGCTTTCATTTTTTGAATGACTAGAAAATTTAAACAAAACGAAATTCCTCCCAGACCTGAAAAACCTAAGGGACCGATGACCCTTGGGAGAACAACCTTTATCGACAATATCATTAAGAAAGCTGAATCTCAGCCATCAGTAGGCTCTAGAAAAATTACTTCTAGACAACCTACTAGCTCCCTTCGGGCCACAAAATCACCATCTGTAGCTTTTGCAGAGGTGCATAGCCAAACAGAAGAGACTGAGCAAGATTACGAAGAAATTGAGAATTCTCGCCCAATTTCTTTACAAGAAGGGAACTCTAGTAATCTCCGCGAAGGGGGAGGAGAAATAGGGGAAATAGAAGAACCAGCACAAGACTAAAAATAGCAGAATGTGACGTGATCAAAAGGGATAGCAAGACCTCCGGTGGAGGTATAACCCACATAGAAATTGGAAATCTACTAGAATATTTCAAAACTGATATTCTAGGGACTCTGACAACATAGCTCGATATCATGCAAGCTAAACAAAAGCAGGAAGAAGCAGAACAAAATTTGGCAATATTCTTCCCTATACGTAGAAAGAAACATAGCCATAAACAGTGCCTGCTGGATACAGTCCAAGTCTGTGCCATCTGCACGAAAGATCGCTCCACAAAAATTTTCCCCTCACTCCTGAGATTGAAAGCAGTCTATAAAGAAGTAGAAGAAGAAACAGAAATGATATACCTACTCAATTAGCGCCATCAACGGTAGCCACGAAAAACAGGTATTCCCATTGATCCATCCTCTTATTTTCAGTCTCCTCTGTACAATTCTTAGCAATATAATGGAATGTGGCAAAATCAACCACCCTTCCCCAGTTGCTCACAGCAGCTATTTCCTACACTGCCATGGCCAAATCAAACAAATAAAACCAATTGGCCAAAATTTCCTTATCGTCCACCATTTTGGAAAAATAATACATATCCAACACAATGGTCCCCCTCCACCTCACAGAGTTAGACCTGGAAGTCGAAATGGAAAAGATATATGAATCAACCAGCTGGAATGATTCCTATCCCTCCACCTACACTGCAAGCACCATATGTATAAATTCGAATAATTTTCTGAATTATTCACTGAGATTATCATGGTCACATATTATTTTAGCTTCATACATAACACATAATCTCTTCTATGCATTAATCATCACATGCAGAAATAAAAACAACAAGCGGTATTGAAACCATTCACATGCGCACATAGAAATTCAACACATATAACACAATATGTATACCGAGGAAAGCTTACAGCTTAAAACCCCCTACTGTCTGTATATTATAATGAATAATAATCATGTAACAATATCAGTACAATACTCCTCACAAGTACTTAGTACTGTCTCCAAAAGTTACACACAAACTAGCTCAGTTTTGAACAAGTCACGGGTTCAAAACTCCTCCACTGTTTGCCTGCCTCTACTGCGCAATCCAAGATGAGAGAATGGATGGAATGAATTCGAATTCCCTTGGCTTTAACTGTGCAATCCTCATTGGAAATCTCCTCCAATGATTGTGCAAATCTCATGCACACTATAGTCACAACTGATAGTAGACTCCACCCTTTCTCCTACCTCTTCCACTGGTCTTCACTGAACTGTACATGCACTGAGTTAACTGATGTGTTATTTAGTTGATTTATGAGTTAATAATTAGTGAATTAAAAAATATAATTCACACCACTCATCTCTAGTGTATTATTCAGTTTAACTAAATACAACTAGTTCAACTAAGTTAAACCGAACACAACTCCATCAACTGTCTCATCAACTCCACCAAACTCTGCCACATGAGTTCTAATTGAAGTCAAACATGAAATAACTCAACTAACCCATAGGAAATTCGAATTTCCTTCTGCCAGCTGCATGTGCCACATCTGTAGCTCGAACTGAAGTGCTCCAAGAGGATAAGATAATGTTTATAGTCCAAATATTATTAAGGGCTAATAATATTTGACTGTTCTATTTTTAGACAGGCAGTCTAAAAATAGACTTCGACCTTTATGTCTAAAAATAGATGTCCATCTATTTTTACCAACTTGACCAATCATCCAATAATAGCATCCCGCAACTCCTATACCATGCTCCATATGTCTAAAAAAAGACATAGTCTAAAAATAGACTTTTCGACAAAAATCACGTGTGGTCTCCACCTAGTTTAGGTGATCACTTTCCAACTAGGATCAGGAAAGATGTTTCAGGAGGCCTCCTTCACTGTTTCTTGTTGCCATTTTCAACACCATATACATTGCAATGAAATCCCCATACCAACTTAAGACCGCAACTCCTAGCCCAACCCAACCCAAACCATAATAATAGGTCGGTTCAATCTATTCAAATAATCGAAGCACCAAAACTAGAAACTGAGTTAAGGGAGTGCAACGAGCTTCAATGAAGGTCTGGGTGCATAATAGAATAGGAGGGAGACAAAAAATTTCAAGATGAAAATCCATTACCTTCAGAATGAACATTACAAAAGGATAATGTGATTAGCCAACAAACTCATGAGCAAGCAACCACCTCTTCTCCACCATTCCCGGAATGACTAATCATACCTCGTCCAATAGAACATCCCGATTTTGATCTTCTAGGAGAACTGATAAATTTGTGTATAAAAATCCCACTCCTCGAAGCTATCCAAGATATTCCCATTTATGCAAAGACCATCAAAGAAATATGTATAGTAAAGCCAAAGAGGAGAACAACAACTAACCCAATCGTCCAAGTAGTCGGCACTCTATCTAACTTACTATCAAGAAGAGAAGCACCTGTAAAGTATGAGGAACCAGGAAATCCTATAGTTACGGTGCAAATTAATGGAAAATCATTTCCAAATGGCTTAATTGATTTGGGAGCTGAAATCAATATCCTAACAACCACCGCTTGTCAAAAAATTGGTATCACATCATTAAGTCCAACAACAACCTTATTGGAATTGGCTGACCAATCAGTAGTCAAGCCAGAAGGCACACTACATGATGTAATGGTATCTATAGACTCCTAGGAATACCCTGCCAACTTTGTGATTATTAACCCCAAAAACCAGCTAGATGGACACCCTTTAATCTTAGGTAGACCTTGGCTAGTAACTGCTAATGCTTACTGTTACACCATTTTTTGGTCATCTAACCTATTATCATTAGATGGACCCAAGTACACCATGTAAGACCAATTTTACCCTAAGTAAAATTGCTTTCACTATGTAAAATAAATTAATAAACCACATTTATTAGGTTGTTTATGGTCTAAACAGGAAACCCCAAAAGGAAATATTAAACAAACCTATCTTGTTTAATTTTCCTCGTGGAATAATTAATTAAACCATAATTTAATTATTATTCCTATCATGTTTAACCCAAAAACAAAGAAATTAATTAGATAAACCTCTATTTATCTTATTATTTTCTAGGAATAATTATTTAAATCTTATTTAGATAATATTCCTTGTTAAATATGACCAAATCACCCACAAATAATTAAATAAATCATTATTTATTTAATTATCCTCCAACCACTTCCTTAAAAATATAAATAAATCATTTATTTATTTATTATTAACAAATAAAGGTATTTGACCCAAGTCAAATACTTTTTCCCTCCAACAAATATAATAAAATATTCCATAAAGGGTGGATCTAGATTTGGTTAACATTATTTTAATCATGCACCAAGATCTAGAATGACCCAATATTTTGTTATAAATAGGAGGGTTTTTCCTACCATTCTTCACCTTTTATTGCCTATTAGATCACTCTGGATCTATACACTTGGTCACCATTTTCTGCCATTTGTTGTGTGAGCTCCCTTTGAGTTCCATTCTTTGTGTGGGTTTTCTACACCAACAAGAGAGAGAAATCTTAGATCTGAAGTGCTGAGGACTTCCAAGAACCCATCCCACTGAGGAGAATTGGATACGCTTTCTTGTTTTCCTCCCAGGTGCCCAATTAATATAAAAATTCTTTCAAAAATTGTTCTTGTCTTGTCTATTGGTATATGGAGCAAACCCTTGTTTTTTCTGCTTAATGTCTTTCCATGCATAGATCTGGTTTTTGCAGCTCTTTTATGTTCAACTAACCGCAGATCTGAAGATATTGGAAGCCACTTTTGTTGTTAGGGCTATTATTTATGCGTAGCTAAAGTGGTCCTTTTTCGTACACTTCGACAAAGGATTCATACTAACAAATGGCGACTCCACATGGGTTTTAAATTACGACCGCTGTCGTTTTTCATATTCCTGCATATCCAGCTACTTCAGACCCTAGGGTTTCTTTTCAGCTTTTTGTTTTTCCTATTTTCATGTTGTTTTTCCCCTATAAAACCCTAAAACATTAAAATTTCTAACTTCCGTGTGTTTCTGGCCCTATTGCGCAGGTAAGCGACATCAGCCGCAACTGAGACGGCAACTTTTCCGAAAATCTGCCGCCGAGACAACCGGAACGGGAGGTCGCACTTTTCAGCCCAAAAACTGCGACCTGGACCTCCAGGTCACACTTTTCAGCCTCTTTTCTGCGACCTGCACTGAAAACAGGTCAGAACCTGCGACCTGCCAATTTTTCAGTGGTTTTTCTGCAATTTTTCTGGGTTTTGCTGAAGCTTCTGTCAGGGTTTTCCAGCCTCTATCTCAGCCCGCTTGGACCTAGTTCTGATCTGTTTTTACTGATCTAAGTGGGAACCTAGCCCCCCTAGGGCTTCAGTACCCTCCACTTTTTGTGGAAGATTTTTAGTTGTTTCAGCCGTCTGTTTTTCAGAGTTTCAGCCTTCCCTTTTTCAGATCTGAAACCTCCTCCTCAGATCCCTTTAAATCAGCCTTTCTTCCTTTCAAATCACCTCTTGTCGTTTTGTTTGGACCTCTCTTTAGGACCTCCTCCCTGTCCTTTCCTCTTTTTGCTGATTTCCTCCCTTTTTCCAGCCACCTTGCCTCTGTCTCTTGGCTGTGATCTGCACCTCTTTTCAGCAGCTTTATCCTTTAGATCCCTGTCCCTTTTGACCCTAGATCTATTGGCCTCTTTTTAAGTGTGTTTTGACTAGATTTTTTCCCTTTTTTAGATTAGTTTTGAGTGACCTGCCTTCTTGGGTTGAATTGATGCAATAGTAGCTGTTATTTTTCTGTTATTTCAGCATTATATACTTTTCTCTGCAGATTTATTTTCAGTTACGCAACACACTTTTTTCTTTCTCTCAAAATGAAAAGGGTTTAAAAATTAAAATTAACGCATGCCACACACTCACCCTAAGCGAAGAAGAGCCTGGTTTACACCGCCAGGCAAAGACTTTAAAATCAATTGACACTGCACCTATCTACCCTTGTTTTGACATTGTAATCACTTGATTCTGCACCTCCTTGCCCTTGTGGTCGTTCTTCTTCCCCTTGTGCCGTGTTTGTGTTGTCATCATTGCGCCCCCAAGGCGCACTTCTCAGAGACTTCTTGGCCCTCACCCTCAGTTTCCGGTTGATTGACCTGCTCTGTCCCGCCGTCGTTGAGCCAGTCCTCCTCCGAGTCTGCACTCCGACTCCTCTTCTGATTCATTGGGTTCTCCTTCTCCTCTTGGTTCTCCCCCTGTCACCTTCACTATGTCTGGTCCTGGGCCTAACGCTAGCAGTGCTCCCGGCCCTAATGCCGGAAATACTACTAGCGGAACCGCCACAGGAACTACCTCGGCCATACCCTTGCTATTGTACATTGCAGGCCTCAGCCTCCCCGATTTCAAGCAGTTGATCAATGACCCTATCCGCCATGATGTTGGTTGGCCTGCTATGCCAACCAAGCTCTCCTCTGACATCCCTAAGTTCGAAGGCCTTGCTGGAGAAGATCCAACCAATCATGTCTGATCTTTCCACATGTGGTGTTCCTCCAATTCCATTACCGATGACTCCATCCGTCTTCAATTGTTCCAACGCACGCTTACCGACGAAGCTTCTAAATGGTATGTTGACCAAGCCACCTCTTCCCATACCACCTTTGCGACCATTTCCCAAGCCTTTTTATCTTACTTCCAACTCCCTCTCTGATACGATACTGGTACGGAGCTTTTGACCTCTTTCAAGCAAACCTCTTCAACCCGCCTTTCCGCTCATGTTCAGGAATGGCGACGAAGACGAAGCTTATGCCGAGCTCCCCCCTTCGAAGATCGGATCTATATGGACTGGTTCCTTCGCTCTCTCTTAGCTCCCATTGGCAAAGATGTCGCCTCCCATTTTCCTCAAACCGAAGAATCCGCCCTCCAAATAGCCTTGAAATATGATCTGATCTATGCTCAGTCTGGTTATGTTTATACCTTTCTTCCTGACCTCCCTAGGCCTGGCGGCGCTAAAGCCCCGGAGGCATCTCATTCTGCCGACAGTATCATTGGAGCCCTTTCCCATCCGTACGCTCAACCTCCTATGGGCTATGGTCTCCCTCAGGGAGGGGCCAGCACCTCTAGCACTCTTCCCCCTCCCGGTAGCATGTATCCAGGATATGGCATGCCTCCTCATTTTTCCCAACCCCCTGCTTACCTCAATGTTGCCCAACCTAACCATTACCTTTATCCACAGCCTAGTGCGCCAGCTCCTCCAACATATGCGCTTCCATCTCCCTTGCCTCCTCCAAACCCGCAACAGCACCTACAGCCCCCTCTAGGGTAAGTATTTTCACAGCAGGGCGCGACTAATCCCCCTTCTTCTCAAATAAGGTGGAGAGGCAATCCAAACCAATCTGCCCCTGGTAATCGTGGACCCAATCCTCAAGGTGTTGATCCTAACACTACCAACTAGCAACAGGGCACTCAGCCCAAGCCGGACAGGCTGCTTCGCAGAAATAAGCCTTGTTCATGTTGCGGTGTTTATGGTCATTACACCCACGATTTTCCCCTCTTACCCCAGATGCGGCAGATGTGGGAGTCTCAAGCCCCTTTGCGCAGACAACGCACCTCCCCTCATGCTCCTCCTAATGTGTCCACTACCCAACCAGCTGTGTTTACTGATCCTTTCCCTCAGCAAGGATTCGTGGCTACCCAACCCCCTGACAGCTAGGTCGCCACTCCCCCTTCCCTTTCTGGTTCCTCTGATTACCAGATCCTTATGATGAGCTCTGATCCTTCTCCAACCATCGACCTTCACCTTCAAACTCGGTCTCGCCAGTACCCCAAGCCTCCCGCTCAGTCTACCCCCGAGTCCCCTTCTTCCGGTTCTACAAAGCCTCTTTCGACAACCAATGGTCCCTTACATATCCCTCAACCCAAAGTTGAGGTCCATCCCAAGATTCCTAAAGGACCGTTACGTCGAAATGTTGCTTCTGGTCGAGCTGCTCATTCATATAGCATAGTAGATGATTTGGCGCAATCTCCTGCTGCCATTTCCACACTGGAACTCTTCCAGTCGTGCCCTTCCCAAAAGAAGGCTCTACTATCTACCGTGGGCGCTGTAGATCCTGCTGATGACAAAATGATTGTGTTCGACGCCCATCAATCAGACCATCCTCCCCTTCTTGCTTCCGTTGCCTTCCAAATCCCAGTCAAAATCTGGAACGCCAACGTTTCTCGGTGTATAATTGATGAGGGGGCATCCACTTGTGTGATGTTCACTTCGGTTTGGAAGCAACTCGAATCTCCTGAGTTGCCCCCTTCCACGATCACCCTTCGAGCGTGGGATGGCCACGCCTCCCAGCCCATTGGCCTTTTCCGTAATTGTCCTATCACCCTTGCCGGTAAGACCGTTTGCATTGACGTCGAAGTCATTGACGCCCCTCTAGACTACAACATTCTATTGGGGCGAAGCTACACCTATGCCATGTCTGCTATCCCATCCGCAGTTTTTCGCAAGATGTCTTTCCCTCACAATGGAAATATAGTCACCATTGACCAGTTGTCTTACCATGAGCCGCCGTCTCAGACCTCCCCCGAGACGACCATCTCTTCTGTATCCAATAAGCAAACCATCGATTCCTTGACCAGTGTCTCCCCCGGTGTCTACAAAGATTCCTCCCTGCTTGGAACTTTTCCTGGTCTTCCCCCTCCTCATATCTCTGATCCCAGCTTGTCGAATGTTTGCATGATGCAATTGTCTCGGGCTGCCCTTAAGCGACCCGCTTTGGCTAGTCAACAACCTCAGACTCAACCTCACCCACCGCAACCTGCTCCTAGCCCTTCATCTCCGCTGGCCGGACCTCCTCCTTCTAGCCCTTTTCCTACAGCTGGTATCCCTGAACCCCTTTATCCCCCTGGAATGGTTCCCCCAGGCCTTGACCATCTCGGAGCCATACCTCCTGGTCATTACCTTGCTGGTCAGATACCTTTCCTGGCTCCCCCTCCCGGAGTCTATTCTGTCCCTGTCATGGCCACCCTCTCTCTCCCTAACCTGACCTTGGGTATCCCTGTCTGGTACCTCGATCCTCCGGCCGCTACCCCTCCTGGTCATCCCAAACCCTACATGGCTTTGACCCCAGTTCAACCGGTCCCCCTTGCTTCCTCCGTTGCCACCATGCCCCCAACACCTCCATAGGACCCTTCTCCTGTCGTGACAGCTCCCGGGAAGAAAGGTAAAGCTCGCAAGGGGGCACCCAAAGACAAGACCAACTCGACTAACCCGGCCCCTCCTCCACCTGGAAAACCTTGCACCTTGTGTGATGTCGTCGGTCACGCCACCCATGCTTGTTCTGAATTGTCCCGTATCCAACCCATGGTTAAAATCGCGTTCCCCAAGTCTACGGTCCCTAAAGCCTCCATTCCTTCTTCGTCCGTAACCAAGAACCCTAAGACTCTCCGCACCAACAAACCCTATGCTTTGTGTGGTGTCCATGGCCATTACTCCCACCATTGTCCTCACCTGATGCATTACCGCGCCTCTTTAGAGGTAGTCCGAGAGTATGAGGTTGAACAAAATCAATCCGCCTCTCCCATACTTGCGCAGTATGCTTCGGGCCAGCCTGAGGATTTCCCCGCTCCCATCGACATCCCCCCCCCTGATGTTCAGATGACAGAGTCCACTACGACCATTATTTATCTATCCTCCTCTGCGAGACCCTTGGAGCCCATTCCCCTTGCACCCTCCCCTATTGTTTCGCCTGACCCCCTCTTTTCTACCCATACACGTGATTACTCCACCCGTATCTCTATTGACCTTCGCAGCCCGAGTCCCCGCCATATCTCCTATAGCCCTCATATACGACCCTCTAGCTTGTATATGAGCCATAGCCATCCTGCTCATTGCATTCCCTCCCGCAGTTGCCGCTCGATGTCTTCTGTTCACTCACGCAGTCGTCATTGTGTCTCCTCCCCCCATTTTTTGTCTTGTGACACCATTCCACAGGACCTCCCATTCCCCCCCTTTATCGGTTACGCCGATGGTGCAAGTCGTTACTCCCGGAATCTAGCCTCAGCAGGTTGGGCCATTTTCACCCCCTTGCATGCCCTTGTCCTCTCTAACAGGGTCTGCATTGGTACTACCACCAATAATCAGGCTGAATATGATGCAGTGCGTGGTCTCTTAGCCGATGCCATCTTTCATCGCATCCTCCATCTGCATGTTCATTTGGATTCCCTACTTCTTGTCCTGCAACTAAATGGTGTTTATCGTGTGCATAACCCTGTGCTATTTAGACGATATTTACGAGTGAAACTCTTGATACGTGAATTTGAAACCATAACTTTCAACCATGTACCTCGAGAACAAAATCACTATGTAGATAGTATTGCAAACCATGTTCTAGATTGGCATTTATCACACGCATTTCATACAAGACAATAACATTCATAATCATTAAAAATGATGCATATCCATAATATGTGTCGCAAAACATGTGTTTAGAGTCCATTTACTCTAATACATATGACATGCCCATAGCATGTTACAAAAAACTCAAAACTGGGGGCACCACCTGCCCCTACATGCACACTAGGGGGCACCACATGCCCCACACCTACTCACTATCTGGAAGATCCCGAGCCAATGGCTCTGCCCCTGCAGCCCGTAGATCACGTATGCCTTGACCGGCCATCGCCATGCGCTGCATGACACCTCACCATTCCGAGGGAAGACCAATGCATGCCTCCATGTACTGGTCATCTAAGTCTTGCCACCCGCGCTCTGAAACTCCGGTCAGCAACTTCTCGCATCTACAGCGGATGTCCTCCAGAAGGGCGGCCGCATCCTCATTGCGCACTGCTCTTGACCCACTCGACCCTGCAGCTCCAGAGGCTGCCGGGCGTCCCATATATCCTGCTGGTTTTACCGGAGCTATATCTCCATACCAAAAGTACATGAATCAGTACCATATCTACTATTCAATCACTTTAACATGCCCATACAAGAATAGTTACTTATCACTTACCATCGGGCCCCCATACTCGACCAGGCGGAAGTGGTAGGTCCGGATCACCACAATAACTCATCCCACTATAGGGATAGTCATCTATGTATAACAGCATCTGATCCCAATGGGCAAAGAACTCAGGTCGAAACACTCGCCCGACTGCCCCTCCTCCTCCTCTGCACAGTAGCCGCCCCCACCGGTGCATCCTGGGCTCTCTCGGGCCCCCATCTGGGAGTTGTATACGAGGCCACAAGGTCAGGATCTTCTCAAAGAAGAAGACGCACAATAAAGTCCCATACGAGCAATCGTGGTTCACTTGCCGCTTGCAGAGTGACAACTGTCGCTTTAGCGACACCAGCATCATTTGGGCCCACCCATAATAGTTCCCACTCAACACACTCTCCATAATCATCATCTGCCCCCCAGTGATGTGATGGAGCGCCTAGTTGCCCAGGATACGCAGCACCACTACGACCACTCCACGGGTCTCTAATCTCTCTAGGTCCCCGATCGGTATCTGAGTCCCCTTGACTTGGAGACCCGGTCAACAATGTTGCTCCACAAACTCCATGATATGCCGCCCCCGCGATAATACTGGTTGCGTGTTTCCCACCATCCCCAGTGGTGGGAGACCCGTCAGGAAATACACATCCTGTACTGTCAGTTCGATCCTGTGCCCCTGCACTACAAAGACCTCATGATCTGGATCCCAGTAACTGATAATCCGGGCCAACAAAGGCTCTCCCGCTCTCATCAAAGGGTTCTCCAAAAACTTTAGAACCCCAAACCTAGCCAACACACGATGGACACCCTGATCTACTTGGATCTCTGCCCATAATGTACCGAGGTCTCTCTCTCTCAAATTAACCCGTATATCTACCATATCTGCACAAAACCATCATCTTTGTCAGCATACAGATCAGGAATACCATAACCAAACACAAAAACCCAACTCTCAGCCATAAAACAGCACTAAAACCCCATCATCTCCCACGTCGCAGTTTTCTACCCAATTCTGGGATAGGTCGCAGTTTTTGCCCTGAAACCTGCTTCCCAGGTCGCACTTTTTGGCCTAAAAAGTGTGACCCATCCGTAGAGATGAAGGAGGGTCTGTTATTGAGATTTTGGGCCCTAAACTGAACTTTCAATCCATCAAAATGAAAGAGTAAGGTTAGGCCTCTTCCCTGCCACTGACGGATCTCGATTCCAACAGTCAGTTTGTCCGCTACGCTCACCGCAAGATTTAGGGCCTTCTCTCCTCTCTACATTCACCACAGCAACACTAGCAAATGAGTGAATTTGGAGGGAAAACTGCGTTATTAAAAGAGAACCCTTGTTTCTTCTTTCGCCTGCTGCGACCATACCGTAGCACCGTTTGACAAACCGTCTGCACCATTGGAAAGCTCTCACCGAGCCCTCAAATAGGTATCTATTATTTTTTGGTGATTTGATACTTCACCAGGACACATTTTGTCCAAGAAGGGTCACTTCACCTCTCCTTAAAATCGCATTTCTTCACTTACGACACTTGTACTTGGGGCACCATTTTGCCTCCTTACTTGTCTTTGTTCGTGTCGATTTTCATCATGAGTTACCATCTTGTACTCATGTTTTCATGGTACCCCATTGGGCCTTTACTGTGTGGCAGCACCATCGAGTCGCCCTTGTTTAGAGCATCCAAGTTGAGTCATCATCGCTTTCATGGAGTCTATCCCGAGTCCCTTTGTACCCCGCCATAGCCCTCCATCCTTCATTGCTTGGTCTCTCTCTTGTGTCACACATTATGGCCTTCAGTCCCACTGTCTCCTATCCCTTATGATATTGCGTCAGTTGCTACCGGGTCATTCATGTCCTTTATTCTCTAACAAGGGAAGTCATCCATTCACTACTCAGTCCCTTCCATTTCACCATCATCATTAGTGTCAGTCTGTCCGTCGCTCTACTATTTTCTCTCGTGTCGTAGTTGAGGATCTCTCATTGCCTCACCTATGGCGGACCCCCTTCTGTCGACATCAGTTCATTCATTCCAAAAGCCAGGTCTAGAGGGCGGTGTACCTTGGTTCCAACTTCCACTCTTGTTCGGTGCCTCGGATCAGGTAAAGGGATCTCTCATTACCCTTTGACTTGATTGTTTCTCCACTCCAGCTCCTTTCAGCATGATCGAGATCCGTATTCTTGATGGTTCAGTGACGCAGCAGCAGCTATTGGTGACTCCCAGGTGTGTGTGATATTTCTCAGCCCTCATGAGGGGGTGGCCCTGCAGGTAGCCCCCCACATGCCCGAATGACCTCTTCATTGCAGCCTTCGATGCAGCTCCATATATTTGATGATGACAGCCTTAGCCTCTTGCAGCGCCTCTTTGATTTTCATGTATCAGTCAGATTTTGTGAGCCCTTCCCCGCTTATAGGGGGCATTTGGGTTCTATTTGTATCTCATGTACTCCGATATTATTGTATAAGTCCTGGATGTTATCCTAGGCACAACATGTATGTGGGATTCCTCATTATATTATTATCTAGCTCATGTTTATGCCGGTTGTACTTTATGGTTCGGTCCCTTGTTCACTGGACACACTATTTTTTTGTACTTTGTGTCGGCGGGCATAGGTATGCCTCCCCCACCGCCTTTAGCACAGGTACCCTCTCATAAAAAGAGATTTGTTGCACCTGCGAGTCTCATCTCCTCAGGGTCTAGTTCTTCAGCACACTCATCTACCTTACATTTCTCTCTCTGACTTCCCTCTTGATGTCTGGTGATAGAGTTCTTACAACGTACTTCGGTCATACGATTTGCTCCTAACACTCGCACGCTGGGGGGCAATCTGTTACACCATTTTTTGGTCATCTAACCTATTATCATTAGATGGACCCAAGTACACCATGTAAGACCAATTTTACCCTAAGTAAAATTGCTTTCACTATGTAAAATAACTTAATAAACCACATTTATTAGGTTGTTTATGGTCTAAATAGGAAACCCCAAAGGGAAATATTAAACAAACCTATTTTGTTTAATTTTCCTCATGGAATATTTAATTAAACCATAATTTAATTATTATTCCTAGTCATGTTTAACCCAAAAACAAAGAAATTAATTAGATAAACCTTTATTTATCTTATTATTTTCTAGGAATAATTATTTAATCTTATTTAGATAATATTCCTTCTTAAATATGACCAAATCACCCACAAATAATTAAACAAATCATTATTTATTTAATTCTCCTCCAACCACTTCCTTAAAAAGATAAATAAATCATTTATTTATTTATTATTGACAAATAAAGGGATTTGACCCAAGTCAAATACTTTTTCCCTCCAACAAATATAATAAAATATTCCATAAAAGGTGGATCTGGATTTGGTTAACATTATTTTAATCATGCACCAAGATCTAGAATGACCCAATATTTTGTTATAAATAGGAGGGTTTTTCCTACCATTCTTCACCTTTGTTGCCTATTAGATCACTCTGGATCTATACACTTGGTCACATTTTTCTACATTATTTGTTGTGTGAGCTCCCTTTGAGTTCTATCTTTGTCTGGGTTTTCTACACCAACAAGAGAGAGATATTCTAGATCTGAAGTGCTGAGGACTTCCAAGAACCCATCCCATTGAGGAGAATTGGATACGCCTTCTTGTTTTCCTCCCAGGTTCCCTTAATACAAAAAATTCTTTCAAAAATTGTTCTTGTCTTGTCTATTGGTATATGGAGCAAACCCTTCCTTTTACTGCTTAATGTCTTTCTATACATAGATCTGGTTTTTTGTAGCTCTTTTCTTGATCAACTAGCTGTAGATATGAAGATATTGGCAGCCACTTTTGTTGTTAGGGCTATTATTTATGCGTAGCTAAAGTGGTCCTTTTTCGTACACTTCGACAAAGGATTCATACTAACACTTACATTGGCTGCCGACAAGGCAGCATGACTATAACTAGAGGGAGTTATATCAAGAATTTAGCCTTATAGCCTCCAGCCCAACCAAGCCTAACGATAATAAAAACAAAGAAACAAACTGTATCTTACCTCATATAAAACATTAGATCACCATTAACCATAGCAGATACCCTCGACTTTAAAGACCAAACAGAGGATGACATCATTAACAGTTTCATTAACCAATCAAAAATCAAGTCTCATTTGCAATGTCACATGATCAAGGAAGCATTTGATAATGAAGAAGAAGAAGATCCCCTGAAAGAAATTAAAGTTCAATCAATACCTACGACTTATGTTTACAATAGAAAAACTATAGAAATTGAGCCAAGAAAAACTCTGAACATTAACAAAAATCTGACTGTTGAATAAGAAGAGAAGATGGCCCAACTACTGAAAAAATATAAGGGAGCTTTTGCATGGGATTACCCGGACATGAAAGGAATCGATCCCCAGTTCTTTACACATCAAATTTATACAGAAAAATATGCTAGACCCATTCGCCAACCCCAACGAAGATTAAACCCTCATCTTAAGGATATTGTGAAAACTGAATTACAAAAATTTTTGGATGTAAACTTTATTTATCCAATATCTGATAGCAAGTGGGTCTCTCCACTAGTAGTGGTGCCAAAGAAGAATGGAAAGTGGAAGATATGTGTAGACTACAAAGAACTAAACAAAGAAACCCAGAAGGACCACTTTCCCCTTCCTTTCATTGATCAGGTATTAGATACATTAGCAGGAAAGAAATTCTTTTCTTTCTTAGATGGCTTCAATGGATACAATCAGATTCAGATTGCCCCTGAAGACCAAGATAAGACTACTTTTACCTATCCTTGGGGAAACTTTTCTTACAGATTTTTACCCTTTGTTCTATGCAATTCCCCTGCCACATTTCAGAGGGCCATTCTCAGCATCTTTTCAAATTTAATAAATGAAGGGCTCAAAGTATATATGGATGATTTCACACCTTATGGAGATGATTTTGAGCCAGCATTAGAAACTTTCGAAAAGGTGTTGCAAAGGTGTATTTCCACCAGGCTCTGCTTAAGCCATGAGAAGTGTCACATGATGATGACTGAGGTACTCAGCTTAGGTCATTACATCTCAGTAGTTGGAATACAGGTAGATCCAGCTAAAATTCAGATAATTTTGTTAATACCTACTCCTACCACACAAACAAAGGTACGTAGCTTTCTAGGATTTTCTAGTTATTATAGAAGATTCATAGAGCATTATTCTCAAATATTTGCACCTCTATACGCACTAACAGGGAATGTTGATTTTAATTGGATAGATAAATGTGAGAATGCTTTTGAGGATCTGAAAAAGCTTGTATCAACAGCCCCAGTGCTAAGGGGCCCAAATTGGGATTTTCCATTCCAAATTTCATCTGATGCCTCAGACACAACTATCGGAGAAGTCCTTGGGCAGGAAGAAGATAAAAAACCATATGCAATTTATTATATTAGCAAGAATCTATCTCCTGTTGAATTAAACTATACTGTGATTGAGAAATAATTTTTAGCTGTAATACATGCTGTAAATAAATTTAGACATTATATAACTGGGTATCCTGTAGTTTTATATATAGATCACTCTGCCATAAAAATTTTAGCAAATAAACCTATTACAAATGGTAGAGTAATAAGATGGTTGATTCTATTGCAGGAATTTGACATCACAATAAAGGACTAACCTAGAAAAGAGAATCATGTAGCTGATTTTATCTCATGAATGCCAAAACCAATAGACGCAATAGCGGTCGAAGATCAATTTCCAGATGAACATGTCTTTGATATTACTGCCAGAACCCCATGGTATGCTGATGCTGCAAATTATTTAGCAGTAGGTAAATTACCTAAGCATATAATGCCCAATGAACGAAAACAGATAGTACAACGCAGTACTCGATTCTCTTGGATTGGGGGCTACCTATTTCATACAGAAGCAGATATGCCTATCAGAATATGCATTCAAGAAGACGAAATAATTGACATCCTAAAAGCATGCCATGACGGGCCATGTGGTAGACATTTCACAGATCGTAGGACTGGTCACAAGGTTTTACGAATAGGCTATTACTGGCCTACAATTTTTAAAGATGATAAAAAGTTTGTACAAGCCTCTGATAGTTTCCAAAGGGTGGGACGCCCTGGAAAATCTGATGAAATTCATTTGAATCCACAGTTAGTAATCAAGCCATTTGAGCATTGGGCACTCGATTTTGTTGGTCCTATTAACCCACCATCAAATCAGAAAACATACATACTAGTTGCAACAGAGTATGTTACTAAATGGGTTTAAGCAGAGGCACTTCCAAGAGCCATAGAGGACTCTGCAATACAGTTCCTTTTCCAAATATTTGTGTGATATGGCCTCCCAAGGGAAATAATTAGAGATGGAGGACCACAATTTGTAGGTAATAAAATCTTTGCAACATTAAAAAATTACCACATTCAGCACAAAATTACAACCCCATACCACCCACAGGAAAATGGCCAAGTAGAGAGCATGAATAAGGTGATAGAAACAATACTTACAAAAACAGTTGCATCGCACAGACGTGACTGGGCTTCAAGATTGCCGGAAGCCTTATGGGCATACCGAACAACATGGAGAAATACCACTGGCTATTCACCATATCAATTAATATTTGGAAAAGAGCCCGTCTTTCCATTAGAATTCGAAATTCAAACATTAAGAACATCCCAGGAGGTGGGTTTGAATTTAAATGAGGCCCAGGTCAGCAGATTACAGCAAATCAATGAGTTGGATGAAATTAGGCTCTCTGCCCTCCAGCACACTGCATTAATTCAACAACAGAGAGAAAAATGGCACGATGCCCTCATTAAAAAGAAAATCTTCCACGAAGGAGATTGGGCACTCCTATACGACTGCAGGTTTCATGATTTCCCTGGAAAACTCTAGACACTATGGCTTGGAAATTATGAAATAAAAAAAGTGCATGATAATGGAATTGTTACGTTAACTACCATTGATGGATTTGGAAATTCTTTCAAAGAAAACGGTCATCGAGTACGACTTTATCACAAATCGCTTAATTGGAAATCCTTTTACCAGCAATTACGGGGAGATTCTACTATGCAGATTCTTGCTGAGGAAGATAAATCCTCCTCAGCATTCATTCACTGAACAATTCCTTTATTTCTGAATTTTTTACATAATATTTTCTTTTAATTTTTCTTGTATGAACTGTTTTTTTGTACAGATTTTATTTTTCGTGTTGTTCTTCTTAACAAACAGCTGTTGTTCCTCTTAAGGAACAACTTCTATTCCTCTTAAGGAACAACAACCGTTCCTCTTAAAAGGAACAACAATCTAGTGTGCCTTTATTTTTCATGATGTTCATCTTAAGCAACAATTTTTGTTCCTCTTAAGGAACAGTAGTCGTTCCTCTTAAGGAACAACACGTCTGCATGCTCACGTAAGAGGAATGGCTATTGTTCCTCTTAAGGAACAATAGTCGTTCCTCTTAAGGAATAGCATGTCTGTGTGTTCATATTTTTGTTGTTCCTTTTTAAAAAGGAACAACACTTCTGCCGATTTTTTTTGTTGTTCCTTTTAAAAAGGAACAACACTTCCACCGATTGTTTTTGTTGTTCCTTTTAAAAAGGAACAACATTTCAGCTGATTGTTTTTGTTGTTCCTTTTAAAAGTAATAGCACTTCCGCCGATAGTTTTTGTTGTTCCTTTTAAAAGGAACAAAATTTCCACCAATTTTCTTTGTTGTTCCCTTTAAAAGGAACAACCCCTTCACGATTATTTTTCACTTTCTGATGTTCCTTCTAAGGAACAACAGTTTCTATTTGGAGTGTTTTTTTTTAAACCTTTTCCGCCAAAAGATTAGAATTTCTTGTTTTTTTTATCCGCTGTTTCGCTTAAGGAACAGCTGTTGTTCCTCTTAAAGGAATAGTATCTTGTGTGTTTTTATCTTTTTGTTGTTCCTCTTAAAGGAACTGCAGATTTGCATGTAGATGTTCTTTTTGCTATTCCTCTTAAGGAACAACAGCTGTTCCGTTTAAGGAAAAACACTTTTTGAGTCCATTTTTCTTTTTTTAGAACAAAATTTTGAAATTTTTTGTGAATTCTTCATGGTCCTTTTAAGGAAAATATACAAATTTATGCAAGAACACAAAAATTAGAGGTTACTGGAATCAACATATCAAGGAGAAATTGTAATCTTTAAAGAAATTGTTGTGTATTGATAAGAAAAAATGAAAGGACACAACTATCTATATTACTTTGTTGTATTTATTTTCACTAAAACTAATTTGATTTATTATTTTATCATGTTGGTTCTTCCCTAATCCTCATAATTCTCTTTAAATTTTATTATTGAATAAGAATAGGGGCATATTTTCCTCCATTGAGATTTTTAGACTTCTTCCACCATCCCTACTCTTAAGGAGTGTTGAGTCATCCTTTATACATAAATAGGAAAGTGCTATATAAAAGAAAAAAGAAAAGAAAAAATATACCTATATGATTACTAACAATTCTATGATATGCCAGATGGAGGATAGGGGGTCTCATCAAGAGCTAGCCTACCATGATCATAAGGAAGCAGTGAAGTGGCATTCCCATTATTCCCACCACACTAGGGATACGATCCAATGGGCAACACAGAAAAATAAAAATTCCTTGGAACGGGAGGTCTCATCACGAGCCGGCCTACCCACCTTTCACTCCTTCCTGGTGAATGGCATTGTGATTCATCTATTTCCCATGCCAGCACAATGGCCTCCATCATGACATTACAAAGAACTTTCCTAGGAATATATAAAGGATTATGGTTCCAAAGGTTAAAAAGAAACTTTGTCAAGGTTATAGACACCTGTGGGCAACAGAGCTCTGCTGATGGTATTGGAGTCATATTTTTCACAAATCAATAGAAATTATAAACCCTTTTCTTATATATTTGTCTTAATTTCAAATGATATTATGCTCATAAACCCCTTTGTTGAACCTCTTATACATGAAATATTGTTTATAAATCAGTCATAATGGTTTAAGTGGATAATGAACGCATAAGAATTTTTATTTATGTCAGCTGTCCTTTTCCCTATTTGCGAATCATTACATAACATTTCCATATCTATTCACGATTTCATAATATGCCTCGATTTCAGTAATTCGATAATTTTTTGATCATGTCATGAATATGTATGACTGTTGTCCAATACATTGCTCCTCCAATTTCCGGTCGAGGGAGACCTATCATATTTCAGGGGGGCACAGGTGACTTCAAAAATACGCCTGCATATGGGTCAATTCCCTATTTTCATCAGATCCCAGAAATAGCACATTTAACAGTATTTTCTGATATGCACAGGGTGCTATTCCATTTCCATTTCTATGTATTATTGTGAAACATTAACAATGTGCAGGGCTTACACAAAATGGGAGGGTGATTAGTACGTAGTGAACCTCAAGTACTAACAGTTTCTAACGTTGTACAAGAAATTCTAGAGAGAGTAGGTTGGATTACCTACCTTACATGACTGCACTAGCCCCATGAAACTGTGGCCATCGAATTTTTACAGAACTTGCAGGAGGACCATTCCATAGTAAGAAGAAGGAAAATAATAGTGACAGATTCAATAGTTTCTGAGGTGTTCAGTCTACCAGCAGTTGGACCCGTATGGACCCATAAAAAATTGAGACTTCAAGAGGCCATGAACATCTTTTGGGATGAAGGACAAACCCTGAAAATCAAAGGAAAAGGGGTCCAGCGTGAAACTCTGGGGGAACCATGGGTGGAACTGGCTAGAGTAGTGCAAAGCTACATTACATGTGACGGAAGAAAGGATGTGGTAAGACCACACCACCTCAAATTGTTAGTAGTACTAAAACAAAAATGTGCTGGGAATTTTCCTGCATATTTAAATTTTTTACTGCATGACACTAATTTGAGCATAAGGAAATCCCGTCATACAAGGATTGTAGTAAGCCACCATTTCTTAATTCGATTAATAGTTAGTTACATTCTTGCTCAGCAGTAGACTAGTTGGGAAGAATTTTTATTTTCGATAGACATGGAAATAGCCTTACCTGCCCCGAAATGAAAAAGAATCACCATCACAACAAACAGACCTCTAAAACACAGACAATCCTCCAGATTAAGAGGAAGCAGGGGAATTTTGGGAAACCTCCAGAGTAGCAGTAACCAAACCTCATAATTACCTAGTTCTGGAGTTGAGAAACCCCCGCAACTAGAAGGAGGAGAAAATCAGGAAGGGGAAGAAACTAAACAAACCAGTGAAGAAGAAAGAGAGGAAGCAGAACCTCCCATAACCTCCAGCGCAAGTCCACCACAGAGTCCACTGTAGGAGGACGAATTGGCCCAAATTTTGGCCAATATGTGTGAGTATATGCAACCCCAGAGTCTGCTCAACCTCAATATTGAGGCAGACCAATCACAAGAAAATTATGTCCACAGCAAGGATACATCCGAGGAAATGCATGACGAGGAGGAGGCAGAAGCAGAAGCCCCTTAGGAAATAGCAGATTAAACTAGGGTTTCCTCCCATGAGGAACGTAGTCAGGATAACGCGAACACTGAAGAAATGTTCCAAACAGAGAATGTGGAAACAAGCCAGGACAAGGGCACAGTCCCTGAAGAAAAAAACCCAGCTGAGAAGCCAAGTCTAGAAAAGGAAACAACTGTT
The DNA here is from genome assembly GCA_034641835.2 of Pinus albicaulis. Classification (NCBI taxonomy): domain Eukaryota; kingdom Viridiplantae; phylum Streptophyta; class Pinopsida; order Pinales; family Pinaceae; genus Pinus; species Pinus albicaulis. Next base: position 402,217,051 of record CM076571.1, on the reverse strand, counting down.
CCTCCCAAGAAAAATTAGAAGGAAAATTAAATTAAGCGGCTGCGGAAGGAACAACAAAAGATGCTAAAATTAGTAAAAAAACTCAGATAGAAGATAAGGGTTCTGAAAAAGGGGAAAATCTCTAAAAGAACCCCGAAAACGGGGGATGCAGCCATCCAAATGGAACCCCATAATACAAGGGCCATGGAGACTCAAACTGAGCCCATATTCATTCATGATAGCAAGGAACAGTAGGCAGTTGTTACAGACACAGTTGCCCAAACCAAAAATGTACAAGTCTGTAATAAAGATGTTCAAACCGAGGCACTGTCCTCTAGCAGTATGGCCAACCAAACATTTTGCAATAAAGAGGCACAAACTGTAGGAACTTGATATTGTAATAAGAAAACCTAGGTAGATCTTCAACCCAAAAATGTTTTTATAAACAACGACCCTAGTATAGAAAAACTCGGAGAGGATCTAGCACAGGCTCAGTGGGCTAGAGAAAAGCTCAAAGAAGACAATATTCCTAGGAGGAAATACCAAGAGTTACAACAATAATTAAGGGACATCAATGCATCAGAGACAGAAGCCTTCGATAAATGTCGGAAGGAAGAAGAAAAATTTGAAGAGGTAAGGAATAGGATACAAACAGTCAGGAATCAAATGGATACTCTCTATTCTCTATATACAAATGTTCTAGCATGTAGGTCCCCTACCAAAAATTATGCTTTGTTTTTGTTAGAATATATTTGTAGTTAAAAATTAAATCTGTTAAGGCAGGAAAACCTATAGAATTAAAAACTGTAGATGATTTTATAAACTGCTGCAAACTCTATGGAGTAAAAGTTCAGTGCTTACTCTATGAATTTTATTTGTACAATTTTATATTGGCAGAGGAAATGGAGACAAATCCCATTCCTCTTGTGGGTGATGTCCAATATCATGCATTCATTTCATTTTCTATTAACCAGTTAAAATGGCTGAAGGCCTATAACACTTTTTAGAGACAATAAAATGGGTTAGACCTTTGGGTTAGGGGTGAACCGAGACACCCATTAAAATTATGGGCTAGGAAGAGAAGCTTAATGACAAAGGAGGGTGTGATCTAGACATTGGGACCCATCCACAAAGCAATCGTCTTGGATGGGGTAGAATATTTTCTGTCCATCAGAGACCAGGTCGTAGTAGCAACTAAACTCTGATGGAAGATTTCCAATCAGAATATTCAAGATAGAGAGCCATTCAATTATAAAAATTTTGAGTTAGCTGCTGACCTCTTGGTTATCTATCGTAACCTCATCTTGAGGGAAGGCCCGTATTGTTTAGGTTGTATATTTCAAAGTGCTATTATCTGGTATCCTGCAGTAGAATATAAGGCCAAATATGAATTACTTGAAGGGAAGATAGGGAATATTTTTGAATTTTTAGCGACAAATCATGGTTTTAGACCACTTAATGAAAAACCCTCTCCAGCCTATTCTCTAACTTCTTTACATGTAAAATATGGTTTTCATGAGGACATGAAAAAGGGTAAGCAGGGGGGTGTGTTAAGCATTGGAAAAGGTATGGATTTGCCATGTATTTCTTTATATTTTTCCTTGAATCATAACTCCTTTATATTATAGAATGGTAATATATTGAAGAATTATAATAGAATTAAGGAGATTAGTGATTGTTGCAAATTGATTAAAGATTGTCTTTTATTATATGCAGAAAATAAATGAAGTGGGAAGCCACCATTCGGGAGAAAAAGACAAAGCATAAATAATTGTTTTCCCTTCAACAAAAGGCCATATCCAGACAAGAAGGTTGAGATGGGAGTGCACAGTCAAATAAAAGAAAGGAACAACACGACATTAGTGCAAGAATACAAAATGATAACTGAAGATGGAAGATAGAGTGAATCCCTAAGGATCTCTCGATCCCGAGGGATCGCTGCTCAAATCTTATCTGTATTTCTTGTTTCATCCGCTGGCTGTTATAAAAGGACAACACTTGTAGAAATCAAACATGTATTATGTATTATGATTATTCATATTTCCTATTCTATTTTCACAATTTCTCATCGACTCTCGTTGGTTAAAACAGAGTGTGATTGCTTGTAAACTCTTTTACACATGATTAATATATAATCCGGTTTCCGTTCCATTATTTGATACTAGAGTAGTTCGGCGGCGCTTCACTAGCGGCTAAGGGCCTGGCCCTGGTGGATCCACTTGCTATCTGTACCATTACTTTCCAATTCTAGTCGTGTGATGGTTTGCTTTAATTCTCATTTCCTTTAGTTGCATTGCTTCACAGTTTCCATGTTTTATAGCTTACTGTTTCAATGTTTTATGAAATCGGTTTATTGCATCAATTGTGAATGAATTGCGTTTCTATTCCTTTCCAACATAGCAATATTATTTATTCCTCTATAACTTGTATTTTTATGCTTCTCAGATATAGAGCTTCACTATTCAAAATTTGTTGTTCATTTCCATTAAATAGCTTTGTTGTTCATTTCTGATAACTAGCTTTACTGTTTATTCTTTTCCTGTAAGTATTTGGTTTGCTTTAGAATGTTATTACAGAGAGCGTGTTTATTCTATTTCCATTAGTAGCATTATTGATTCAACTGAGTTACCATTTCCAATTATTTGCTTTATTTTGGATGTCAAACCAGGAGGTAACTACTCAAATCAAAATGTTTATTGAATGAATAATGAACATGTATTTATACATGGAGGTGAGGCTATTGGGATTCATCTCCCAATGACTTTTGGCCTTCCTTATTTCCTAATATAATTTATTATACAATATTACATATTCACACCCAACCCATAGGATTAGGTGTCAACATTCCCCCCTTTAATTCGAAGGGATGTTGGTGAGCCCAAGCATCGATCTAAACTTTTCAAACTTTTCTCTTCCAAGTGATTTGGTGAAGATGTCATCAGTTTGCTCATTTGTGGAACAATGATGTAGATGGATGGTTTTGGCTTGAACATGATGTCGAATTAGATGGTACTTTGTATTGATGTGCTTTGTTCGATCATGGAACTTTGGGTTCTTGGCCAACTTTATTGCAGAAGTGTTGTCGATCATGAGTGGTGTGGAGTACAATTGTTTCATCTGCAAATCTTCCAGGATTTTCCGGAGCCACACAATTTCCTTTGTTGCTTCAGCTACTGCCACATATTCTGCCTCGGTCGTGGAATCTACTAGAACTGACTGTTTGCGTGATCTCCATGAGACAGCTCCTGATCCAAGACTCATGGTGTAACCTGTAGTAGACACCCATGTTTCTTTGTCGCCATCAAAGTCTGAATCAGAGTATCCGATCAAGCTTAAGTCGCCTACCTGTGTATATTTGAGTCCAAAGTCTTGAGTCCCCTTCAAGTACCTTAACACTCTTTTTGCAGCAGACCAATGTCCTTCACAAGGTTTTTGCATGAACCTTGAGAGGATTCCAACAGCAAATGAAATGTCAAGTCTGGTGGTGGTCAGATAGATAAGACTTCCTATAAGCTGTCTATACTTAGTTGCATCCTCAAATTCCTTCCCTTCAATAGATGTGAGCTTCAAGTTTTTTTCCATTGGAGTGGTTAAGGGATTACAGTCATCCATGCCAAATTTGTTCAAGAGATCTCCAATGTACTTCTTTTGAGAAAGAAATATAAATTTAGGATGTTGAATTACTTCAATACCCAGATAGTAATGAACATGACCCAAATCAGCCATTTCAAAACCTTTCTTCAATTCTTTCTTCATGGATGCAATATAGCTCTCATTGTTCCCTGTTATCAAAAGATCATCTACATATACCACAAGATATACAACTGTTTTTCCAACTTTCTTAACAAACAAAGTTGCATCATCAAGATCAAAATATTTTAAGTCAAGTTTCAGAAGATGCTCTGTTAATTTCTCATACCAGGCTCGTGGTGCTTGCTTCAGGCCATACAAGGATTTTATGAGCTTGCAAACTTTGTTTTCTTGACCCTTTACAACAAATCCTTTTGGCTGGGACATATAAACTTTCTCCTTTATATCTCCATTCAAAAATGTTGTTTTTACATCCATATGATGGACTTTCCATCCATTCTGAGCTGCTAGGGAAAAGAGAGTCCGGATGGTGGTCCATTTTGCTGTGGGAGCAAAAGTTTCTTCATAATCGATTCCTTCTTTTTGTGAAAAACCTTCTGCCACAAGCCTGGCCTTGTGCTTTTAAAGTGAGCCATATGCTTTATACTTGTTCTTGTAGACCCACTTACAGCCAATTGGTTTCGTTCCCAAAGGCGGATCAACCAGCTTCCAAGTGCCATTCTTTATCAAGGCATCATACTCCTTTTGCATCGCTTCTTTCCATTCATCATCAAAAGCGGCTTCTTTGAAGGACGTTGGTTCATGATTTGTAGACAAACTCAATTCACAGTTATAAGCAATATCCATATCAACAGGAGAATCATAATTATCTACATCAGCTTCAATTTGTTGAGTGGAACTTCTTGTTTCTGTTTTTCCAACCTCATCAGGATGAACATTCTCAAGTGTCTTTGTCAGCCATTTGGGAGGACCTTTCTGAGATGGCCCAGGCTGGTCATTTGACTAAGTTGGGATTGATTCAAGATTCAATCTCCCAATTCTGTCAATCACATCATCCAATGTGTCATCCGTGGCTGTTTCTTCATGTGGGGGAGAGTGTGCTTCAGGACATGATTCCACAGTTTGATTCAATATCGGAATCCCCCCTTAAAGATTTGGAATCTCATTATCAAATTCTTGGAAATATTTTGCATGTGTGAATCTATCCAGGCAATCAAGTTGCCGCTCAACAACCTTGTCACTCTTGGAATATTCAAGAAATATGACATCCCTTGCTATTACAAATTTCTTATTTTCTTCATCATAGAGACGATATCCTTTGGAGGTATTGGAGTACCCCAAGAAGATACATTTTCGATTTCTAGCACCAATCTTTTTCCTTTGACCCTTGGGTATCAAGGCATAACAGGTGGACCCAAAGACCCTGAAATGCTCTAACGAAGGAATGTGGCCATGCCACATTTCAAAAGGAGTTTTGTTTCTAATTGAACTTGAAGGACACCTATTCCTTATGTAAACAACACATAGAACTGCATCAGCCCAAAACATCAATTTCACATTCTTGAAAAATAACATGGAGAGAACCATATTTAAGATAGTTCTGTTCATTCTTTTAGCTACACCGTTCTGTTGGGGATTATATGGCACAGTTGTTTGATGTTTGATTCCATGTTGACGAAGATAATTTTCAAATTCGTTTGAAGTGTATTCTTTTCCATTATCAGTACGTAGAGAGCCAATATGTGTTTGAGCATCATTTTCAATCCATGCATGAAAATTCGTGAAAGTTTGAAAAGCATCAGACTTATTTTTCAATAAGTAAATCCAACACATTCTGGTGTAGTCATCAATAAATATCATCATGTATTTATTTCCATTTGTAGAAGAAATAGGCATAGGGCCACATAAATCTGAATGAACAAGCTCAAGTTTTCTATGTGCTCTGGAGTGTGAATCATGAAATGGTTGTTTGCTATGCTTTCCTAGAATACAAGCATCACATTCCTTAGGTTTTCTAGGAATTGTAGGCAGTCCATTAACACCATTTTTCTTCAACAAACAAAGGTTGTCATAATTTAAGTGTCCAAATCTAGCATGCCATAAAAGAATTGATGGGAATGTACCTTCATCATGATGTGAAGTGAATGCAAAGTTTTGAGCATGAGCAGATGAACCTTTCAGCTTCAAGAGTCTCCCTTCTTCTATTCCCTCCATGACAAGTGAGTGATCTGATGCTTTTCTGACCTCTGCCTTGCCATCAAACAAGTGAATGGAGTGTCCTTGCTGGCGGATTTGGACCAGCGACTGCAAGTTTCTCCTCAACTCAGGGAGGTATAGAACCTCATGTAGAATATGATCTGGAAGACCAAGCAGTTTAAGCCTGACTGTGCCAAGCCCTGATGGCTTGAGTTTGGATTTATCTGCGAAATATACTGCTCCATCAACTTTGTCAATGAATTCTTCAAAAAAATCTTTTCTAAATGTCATGTGACATGTTGCTCTTGAATCTAGCAACCAATCATCTCTCCATGAAGTAAATGAAACATCAAATAAGTCTTCAGTTACTCCATTGTTACAATGTGCTATAACATAATGAGCGGATTCAGGTACTTTACCTTTGTCTTTGTCATTAGTTTTACCTTTGTCTTGATTTCTTTGCTGCTCAATTTTGTCCCAAGGTGTTCTGCATTTGGATGCATCATTTCCATCTTTATTGCACCGTGTGCAATGAAGATTGGATTTGTCAGATTGTTTGCCCCCCTTTCTATGAAGTTTCTTCTTCCTCTTCCTCTTATACCACCTCTTCCTCTGGATGAATCTGGAGCATGACTCTTTTCTCTATGTGCTAAGTATGCAGCCTCTTCAGAAGACGAAGGGACTGTCATCTTCCTGAAAGCTTTCTCTCTTTCTGCAAACTTTTTCTCAAGTGTATCAAAGGTGATATGATCAAGGTTCCCACTTGCTTGCAAAGACTCAAGATAATGTGAGTAAGTCGGATATAATGCCTTAGCATATGCTATGAGAGGTATGTCCATTTTTACACCAGTGCTATCAATATCATGCATGATAGATCTAACTTCTGAAGCTAAAGCAAGGGGATCATCATTCTCCATTTCAAGACTGAACAACTTGATCATCAATTGAACATTTTCTAATTCTGAATGTGAGTCATAGAGTTCTTTTAGCTTGCTCAAGGCATCATAGGCATTTGAGAATGATGAAATGTGGCGACTCACCTCTTCATTTACGAAAGCTGCAATCAAGGCATAGGCCTTGCAGTTCTTGTTTTCCCAAATGGCGAGCTCTTTGTCTGAAGTAAGCTTTGCTGGTGGATTTCCTTCTTGTCCTTCACAGATTCCTCTCCACAAATCATTAAAAATGAGTGTGTGTTTAATCTTTCGAGACCATTCAAGATAGTTCTCTTTGCCGGAGAGAACCACCCCAACAATAGAGATGAGAGAATTCATTAGTTTGCTGGAAAAAATTCTTTTGAAGAGGAAAAAATTCTGCTAGAAAACTTTCAATTCTGGAAATTTGCTCAATTAAAGGGGACAAAAACTCTTGCTAAAAATACACTGAATTCTGCACCAAAAATAAATAATTTTTTTTTTTGTTTGGAGAAAAAATTTTGTATGGGTTATATGATTGGTGGCGAGATGAAATATAATATGGTGGGGGGGCCGGGGGGGGGTATAATATAAAGTGGAGCAGTATTAAATAAGAGTGGAGGGGGCAGTTTTAAAAGGTGGAGTGGTAAAATATGGGAGGGGCGGAAATATACAGTCAACGCTAGGAGGGAGCGGTATTAAAAGTGGTAAGGTGGAGCGGTATTAAAAGTGGAGGGCGTAAACGGTATGGTGGGAGGGCGGTATTATATATTGTGTGACAGCGTATTACTGGAAGAGATGTATACCAGCGGTATTATATATTGTGTGATAGCGTATTGGAGCGGTGTTATGGTGTTGAGGCGAAGTATAAGAGATGTATTGCAGTATTAAAAGGTGGATTTAATAATGCAGACAACGTTGTATTGCAGGTGCAATGGAATATGCAGTAGCTGGAAGGGCGTATTATATAGACAGAGCAGTATAAACTAAGACAGCGCTGGAGGATAGGAACCGAAAGGCCACAGGGAATACTGCCTTGTGGAGATATGTCAGCGTGGAGATATGTACAGTCGGAGTTTTGAATAAGCAGAGACAGCGTTGTTATGACAGTGGGACAGTCGTTGGTATTATAAGTAAAGAGGGTGATATTATATATATATATATATATATATATATATATATATATATGCAGCGTGTTATAATGACAGCCAGCGCTGGAGGGCCGACAGGCCATAGAGAGGGATGCGTTGTGTAGTGACAGCGCGTGTTATGGAGTAGCGTGGGTGGTATTGTAAACAATGTGCAGGAGCGTTATATACCAGGAGTCGAGCTAGTGCAGGTAGGGAGGGGAGCTGGGTGATGGGGAAGGCGTTGGGGAAGAGGGGAGATGTGAGGTGCGTTGGGTAGGTGAGGGAGAAGTGAGGACTTTCATAATTGAATTTGCAGGTGTGTGCAGGGGCTGCAATTTGCAGTATTTTAGGAATTGTAGAATTGTAAAATCTTCAGGAGCTGTAGGAGCTATGAATGTCAGAGCTGTGCAGAGATAAAAAAAAATGTAGAATAATAGTATATAGCATCAATTTAATGGAGCAGCAAAACTATACAGAAAAAATTGACTGAGCAAAGGAGTAAGGGAGTTACACCACAGGAAAAAATGCCAATAGTGGGACTAGCTCTGATACCATGTCAAACTAGGAGGTAAATCCTCAAATCAGAATGTTTATTGAATGAAGAATGAACATGTATTTATACATGGAGGTGAGGCTATTGGGATTCATCTCCCAATGACTCTTGGACTTCCTTATCTCCTAATATAATTTATTATACAATATTACATATGCACACCCAACCCATAGGATTAGGTGTCAACAGTGGAGTGTAAGATCATCAACTATAAAGGACATTGGTTATTACGATCTAAGTTCTCAGATTGAGGATCTTGTTTATGCTTGATTTCATTTACATCAGTTGACAAAGGAAAGAGTTATTACTACTGCATCCTTGACTGATGATTGTCGAGTGAGTGCTTGGATTTTAGAGCTTTAAGTTTCATGTCATTGCAATTAGATTTCATTTTCAAGCATCTGTTTACTCTTGTATTTGAAAAATTGTACTACAAATTGGAGAGCATTACTCTTAGATTAAATTTTCGCCTCAGATTGAGTACACTCTCAAGATAAAAATTCATACCTAGATTGATAATTAATGTAAGATAAATAGGAGTTAAAAATACACCTTTTATACCTCAATAGAGATGAAGGAGGAGTGGAGGTGGGTGGATGTGAAGTGGAAGGAAAATTTTGCAGAACAAAGGCTTGGGGATTGAAAAATACATCATGAGAGATAAAAACCTCCCAAGGGATCCCTTGTTGCTCCAGCTAGTGTAAGACAATCATTTTGATCAAGGAGTGGTGAAAAATGCTCTAAATTTGGTGGGCATAACTCCTCTTCTTGACTAATGAAGCCATTTTGTTAATGCTCAAGTATAGGTAGTATGGTAGGTTTAGTAACTCAATCCTGGTGAAGTGCATCAGAAGCCTTATGTGATAAGAGTAAACCCTGGATTACCTCTTCTCACAGTTGAAGTACTTGATAATTTTCCTCATCAACAGGGCATACCTCTCTAGCAGGTGGGAGAAGGGGAAGATGGCCTTGCAGCCTTGCTGACAGCTAGGTTTGAGGTAGGGCTCCTAATAGCTCAAGTCCAATTTCTTTTGTTTAAACCATCTCTCACCAATATCTGGAATTCTCGTGGCTTTAACAATGGATTCAGATGAGAGTTCAAAGTTCACTCCTGCTAGGTTGACTTTGTTATTTTACAAACTGAGGATGAACAACCTAGTCAAATTTGAATGGCTTTGGACTTGCTTAAGCTTCTCACAAAATTGATAACACCCAACATCTTGAAAACAGGTAAGTATCATTAGAGAGGAGGTGATTTGAATGGTGTCCAAGGGTTCAAACCTATTAACCCTTCCTCCCTTGTGCTTAGGCTTGGTAGGCTCTTGACTTTCATCATTACTGGTATGAATCTCTTCTTCAGACATGGTGACTGGTTTTTAGCACATAAGGCTTTTTAAACTTGTTTGAGGGCCTTTAGGTTAAAGGATGGCACTGAGTGATATGGGGGAAAAATTTTGCAAATGAGGGAAAGATGAAACATACAACGAGTGTTTTCATTTTTTAGAAGTTGGTCTGCTGGTCACTGAGTGCCTTTACATATATAACAACCCTTCTTTTTACAAACCCTAACCTAAGAGGTCAAAAATTGGTTTTTATACAACTTAGGGTTTGGTTACCTTAGGTCAAGAAATGCCTTCCTATATTATGAAAAGAACACTTGGAAAGGGGGAACAAGATTTACCAACCTTATTTCTTTGACTGTAGGATATTTGGAGAAAAAAATATAAATCTTGAACCCTTTTGGAGCAAATTTGGGCAAATTTTGTATGTGCGCAGCGCCTGCCCGACTGCATGTTTAGGTCAAGTCAGCCTGCTGGAGCACAATGACGGGTTGGAGAAGGGCCGGTTGGGCCTATCGTAGCACTGTGCAGAGTCAGATAAGTTCCATTCGAGCTTGTCAGGGCACAGCGCCAGGTCGAAGAAGGGTCAGTCAACCCTGTCGGAGCGCAGTGCCAGGTGGATGGTAGGCAAGTCGGGTTTTTCCTAAGCCTGTGCGTAGCACTGCCCTCCCAATGCACAGCGCAGTGTTAAATAATACTGTTTTTTCCTCCTCTGTTCACAGCGCTGAGGGCCAGGTGCATAGCACCTGAGAGATTTTCTCAAATTTGCACAAAAAAACCCTTAAAATTCTCTCCAACGGTTTCTTCTCTTTTCTGAAATGATAATGAGATGTGAAAGAGGTCGAGGAGGCTTTATAGTCTTTTTGAAAATTGAATTTGTGATGTAAGTGGGATTTAAGAGTGTGTTTTATATATAACGTCATTTTTTTTTGTGTAAAAGTGGGTTTTATATGTAACATCATGTTTTGTTGCGTAATTTCACCGACAATTATCTGAGGATTATTTTACGCTTATTGTATGCCAATTTGATTTTGATATGGGATGGACCATCATTTTTGTGTATACAACCAATATGTGTTCTATTTATATCTTGGAAAGCTCAACATACTACAGAACCTTGAAGATGACACTTGTAGGATTCATATAGACTATGATAAAGAAAAACTGTAGAATATCAAATTATTATAGATAAATTAAGTAGAAATCATATCAATTACATACAATAGTATTTTTATATGGTACTATAAATTGTATGGCTGGTTTTGATATATAAATATTTGGTATCTTATATCAAAACATGTCTAATATGGCAAGGGTATATTTTCTACTTGATTAAGAATGTTATGTTTAGTTTTCATGGAGTTGCTTCCAATTTAGAAAACATTAAACTATGGATTGGCATGAAGAAAAAAATATATAAAATACATATACATAAGGTTTTACAACTTATTGATAGGAGAATCTAAAATAATAGAGTATCTTATGACCGTAGGAAAAAATTCAAGCCAAGTTTAGCCCAAGAGGGGGAGTATGTAGTGTCCCTTCTTGGTGAGATAGCTTTGATGACACTTAAAGATGGTGATTTTGATATAATGATATAATATTGTGTATGAAAGAATTATGTACATGCTTATATGCTATGACCTGGATTGGGTCGCTTGGTTGTTGTGTGCTTATGATAATATCTATGGTTGCATGCACAAAAATATATTTTGGTTAAGAACATATTAGCGATGTTTTCTCTTTTGGTATCCTATTTTGGACATAGGTGTATGACATGAATGGTGATTCAGAATTGAGACACAGATCCATGAATGATCATGGTTGTGTGGAACATATATTTAATTATTATTTATGGATGATACATGATTTGTATGATTATATGTGCGTAATATCGTACTAAGCATGATGTGGCAGGGGACTTGGTCATTGCCAACAGGGATGCTCAAGTTATAAATGATTGCAGAAGTCATTTCTCCAAAACCAAAATTACTGTGGAAGTCATGCACAATATTTGGTAGATTTTGAATAATTTAATAATGAAATTCATTTGATTTATTTGATCAATGAGATTGTGATGTGTGCAGGTCTTGGAAGAAGACCTTACCAATGAACCATCAAATGGGTATGAGCTCAAAATTAGTACCTTAAGGTGAAACAAAGAGTTTCAATGCAGAGTAGATGAGAAGCCATGAAAATTAGGGTGTGGAGTCCTAAATCCATGAAATATAAAGACGTGGAGTCTTGGATATATAATAAAAGGATTAGGGCGTGGAGTCCTAAATCCGTGAAATATAAAGACATGGAGTCTTGAATATTTAATATTATATCATTATATAAAAATCACCATATATAAGTTTCAATCAAATATATCTAACCAAGAAGGGACACTACACTCACATACAAAAGGGGATCATAAATAAATCCCTTTTGATATGTTAAATAGACCTCCTGGCCTCATATCAGCTTAGAAATAGCCAAATCCCATGACTTAAGTTATGCAAAAAATACTGAAGCATGTATAGTGTTATTTTATGAGGGTTTCTACATCATTACAATAGAAAATCATAGATATGGAACCTTATAGAACAATATGCCAAGAAAATGAAGATCTGGCCTCCTTAATTCATTATAAAGGTAACCCGATAAAGGTTTCTTGAAAGCATGAGTACAAAAGAGAAGATATGAATATTCAGCTCTGAAAATGTAGTCTTACTGCAAAATTATAGAGATATGGCTGAATAATACAAAAGAGGTATGAGGATCCCTTCCTCTAGCTTTCCGAGAGAAGGATTGGCCCTTTACCTAGGAAACTAGCTCAGAAACAAGGGTCTTAACCCTGCTGCAGCAACTCTATGAAAAATGATGCAGTTCCTGTAAGGGACTGTGATGTAGGAGATGAGGAATACTTTGGCCTGCTAGCAAGATGTGAAATGTACTCAGAAATATTCCTATCTGATCTCTCATGAGAAAGAAGGCACCCTATACTGAGAAATAGACCCGGAAGTTGTGTTAACAAACCTCCACTGCAAGACCCTGCAACACAACAATATTTTGCTACAAATATAATGTTGAGGTTGAAGAATGGTGCTTGGCCTCAAGCCTGGATGTGGATAAATACAGAGCAAGCTCTCCCAAGAGGCCTCTCAAGGGAATATGTGGGATTCCTGCTCGGGAACACCCTGTGCTCAACAACACTGCAACCCTGCTAAACAGCAAGAGGAAGCCAAGTCTAAACAGACAAGATCAAATTATCATATAAAAAGCATGAATAAAAAAGGCTCCCATCCTCTCCATATATATCAAGTGAACCTCTTCACATTGGGTCCTATCCATATGTTCCATCAAGCTCATGCAAGTTTTCCTCCACCAAAACTGTGTTGTCCATCAAGGAGATTCAATGTATCTAGACAACTTTGTTGACTTGGTCAAAGTTGACTGAATCAACATGATCCCATATCTGTTCACACCTAAGGGTGTTCAAATTAGCTGTTTATTCTTCCTCATTTCAAATTAGGAGTGTTCTTTATCCTTCTAAAGAGGTTAATGTGCCTCCCTACCCATTTATTCACCTACCTAGTGATAAAACAACTCTAATATTCCATTTAGCTTGAAGGCTAAAATTTTGGAATATTACAGTCCTCCCCTCCAAAGTTTTGCTTGTCCTCAAGAAAATGTATAAGGATAGAAAAAGTACTCCCCTCCTCTTCTTGTGGCCTCCTCATCAAAATTCCCCACCACTACTCAGAATGATCTGCTACAAATATGTCCTCCTATGGTTCGTCCCAAGCATGCAAAACCATATGGCTCACATCATAGAAAGGTGGAAGGTGTAGGTGGAAACCTCCTTGATGTCCAATGGTCTCCTCAAGGTAGCAGTGATGATAAACATGGGGAATATCATTCCCAATGAGTGACTTCCACACCCATGCTATCATCCAAATGAAATGATCCAATCTAGTTAGCTCAAAAAGATCCTCAACCCCTGGTTCATACAATGTGTTGGGGCTGTATGGAGAGATTCGATCCTCCCACCCAAGTGGTTTCTCTCTCCATTTATGGTAAGTATGGGGCTGCTGCTGATCTTGGGCTGAAATTTTATGACCTCCAAGAGTGGCCCAAGCTACCCGACCAAACAAATAAACCATGAAGAGCCTCCTCCAAAAACTCAAGTTCTTCGAATGGCTCCTCCCACATGAAGAAAAGAGATGTATTTTGGCAATCATGGGCTGCCCATTGCTTCTCCAGAAACATGCATCATGCAAAGAAGGAAAAATAATACTCCCAATGGGCATCTCCAACTCATATCCCACTCTCCAAACCAAGCTCCCCATGAACATAAAAATATCAACAATACATGGAAGCAAAAACCAATGGAAACAAGTTGTCATATGACAACCGAAAACTGGATCAAGGTTCCTCACATGGAACCAGTGCAGTGCATCCTTTGCCTTCATCAAATCAAACAATAACAAGTGATTTTCCAGCCACTTGTTTGTTGCCACAATCATTTTACAAGATAGAAACATGAAAGTACAAAGTGATGTCAATGGTGCACACCAAAAATCATGTGGCTTCCCCCACAAACCACAAATGAGATAGCCAATCTCAATGCTACAAATGGCTTCAAATACATCATCATACAATATGAAATAAGGGATAATACTCCTTGGTACAACATGCTACTCATATAAAGTAAAGAATTATGAAACATAATGTGGAATTATGCATTCTCCACCATGTACTCGGGACCTTGAGCTGAAATGGCTCAATTGGAAATTCTCCCTCACCTCCAAAGAGTAGGGAAGTGGCTGTGACATCCTCTCTATCACCATCCGAGCTATGCATCTCTCCATATGCTGAAATATATCATGCTAGATGCCCTCCAAAATAAACTCCTCTGCCAAGGAAAGATATGCATCAAAGTGCATGGAAAAAAAGTCCGAATGTGATACATCTAGCAGCTTCTCGTTGAGCTTAGAAGCTCTAGTCAAGAAGATTCTTCCATGAGAATATATGACCACATCATCCACCATATATCTATCATCACCATCCAGGTCATCAAGAATCATGCAAGCACCAAGATCCTTGGAGTACTCTACCAAGAGTTGAGATCTCCAATATGGATCAATCCTCCTAAGAGACAACGCTGGTGATCTGGCATTCATGCTGCTGCCTACTAATTTGACATCCCCCATGCCAAATTCTCTCTCCAAACTGTTCACCTCTCCAAAATCCAAGAGTGGTGAATCCAAAGACAATATGTCTCTCATCAACTCTATATCTAGTGGCCTCCTAGGTGGAATGCCTCCATGTAGTGAGACATCAATGTCAAGAGTAGACTGTACATATGGTTGGGCAACCCTCCCCTTGCCCTCATATCGAAAATCAGTCTGCCTCTTCCTTTCATCAGCTCTCTGAAATGGATAGGGGTGCGTGCTCCTCATAAAATGATGATAATATTTCACCCTATCTTCTTCCATCTGCAATGCTCCACAATCATGTTTTCCATTGATTCTGTCTTGACCTTCATATGTTAGATCCTGGGGAACTTCTTTCAATGCTACAATAAATCCTCCTGTTGGAGCATGTGCTCCTCCTCCCTCTGCATAAGGTACTAGATATGCTCTAGATGTGATAGTGCTGTAACCCCCATTCTTCTCTTCCTCTTCAATATGAATAGGAGGTAACTGCTCCATAAGAGGACCCTCTTTTGCAAAAGGAACCTTCATGCCCTCTTGTCCAAGGTTTTGAAACAAGTATCTTCCCTCTAGCAAGGTATCATGCAAGATGTGAGCTTCTTCAATACCTTTCTGAAGTGGTTTTGAGTTTGTAGGTCCTTCCAACTTATGCAAAAGTTTTATTTCTCTTGGTTTGACTGTTTCATGTTCTTTATCAAACCTCTCTACCAATCTCTTAGTGAGCTTTGCAAAAGAAGAAGTATTGACATTTCTCATTTAAAATGACTCAAACATCCACCAAGCATAGGCCTTACCTTCAAAGTGCAGCGCTGCAACTCTGATGGCTTCATCTTCAAAAACTTGGTGGTGCTGCAAATAAGTATGCATCTCCTCCACCCAAGCTTTGGCTGAACAAGTTGGGGATCCATCAAAGGTACATAGAGAAAATTTATCCATGTCATGCAACTTTCTCCTCTCCACCTTGATCTTGAAAAAAACTTTGAAAGTGATATGATCTCTAAAATTTTCAGTTTGAGATTCATACTCTTGCAGAAAATTACTAAGAGTTCCCCTCCTCGAAATTTCCTCTTCTTTCATCCATCTCAAGATAGATCTAGGCACTTGACTACGCTGTGAATCATGGTGTGTAGCTGCATGCTCACACTTACCATGTGAAAATCTAGATCCAGCTCTAGATCCAAACTCCTCTGCAGATTCCATCTCCATTCATATTCTCTTCAGCTCTCCTTGAAAGCTCTGCATAGACCTTAGAAGAAGCATTGTAAGCCTGTCTTCCTTTCTCCCTACACATAATGGGGCCTTCTATTTTATGTCCATCTCTCCTTATCCTTAAAGTATGATGGCTTGAGATCCACAGGTTGAGCCAATATTGAAGCTTTGATACCACTTATCCCAAAATAGGGAAAATCTACAACAATGAAAATATCTTAAGATATTCTAAAGTTGGAGCTACAACAATACATGAACACAATAATGGATGTTAAGTTATAAATAGACTCATATTTTGTGTTGAAAACACATAGCCATCAAATGAGTGAAACAATGGCAAAAGAAGAACTTCTACACATTCCCAAGTGAGGAAAATGCAACAAATAGACCTTGAAAACGTTATTTATGAAGAACTACATTTTAACTGGGTGAAATAACACTTGGTTCCCTTAGCATATAGTATTAGGCCCTCACATACAAAAAGGTATAAAAAATAAATCCCTTTTGATATTTTAAACAAGCCTCCCGACCTCATATCAACTTAGAAATAACCAAATCCCATGACTTAAGTTATGCAGAAAATACTGAAGCATGTACAGTATTATTTTATGAGGAATTTTGCATCATTAAAATATAAAATCATAGATATGGAACCTTATAGAACAATATGCCATGAAAATGAAGATTTAGCCTCCTTAATGCATTATAAAGGTAACCCGACAAGGGTTTCTTGAAAGCATGAGTAGAAAAGAGAAGATCTGAATATTCAAATATGAAAATGAAGTCTTACTGCAAAATTATAGAAATATGGCTGAATAATACAAAAGAGGGATGAGGATCCCTTCCTGTTTCTTTCCGGGAGAAGGGTTGGCCCTTTCCCTAGGAAACTGGCTCAGAAACAAGGGTCTTAACCCTACTACAACAACTCTATGCAAAATGACACAGTTCCTACAAGGGACTGCGCTGTAGGAGATGAGGAATAATTTGGCCTATTAAAAAGATGTGAAATGTGCTAAAAAATCTTCCTAGATGATCTCTCAAGAGAAGGAAGACACCCTCTACTGAGAAACAAACCTGGAAGTGGTGTTAACAAACCTCCACTGCAACACCCTGCAACACAACAATATTCTACTATAGAAATAATGTTGAGGCTGAATAATGGTGCTTGGCCTCAAGCCTGTATGTGGAGCAATAAAGAACAAGCTCTCCCAAGAGGCCTCTCAAGGGAAGAGGTGGGATTCTCACTCGGGAACACCCTGTACCCAACAACACCCATCCTCTCCATATATAGAAAGTGAACCTGTTCACATTGGGTCCCATCCATATGTGCCATCAAGCGCATGCAAGTTGTCCTCCACCAAAACTATGCTATCCCTCAAGGATATTCAATGTATCTAGACAACTTTGTTGACTTGGTCAAAGTTGAATGAATCAACATGATCCCATCTTTGTTCACACCTAAGGGTGCTCAAATTAACTGCTTATTCTTCCTCCTTTCACATTAGGAGTGTTATTTATCCCTCTAAAGAGGTTAATGGGCCTCCCTACCCATTTATTCACCTACCTAGTGATAAAAAAACTCTAATATTCGATTTAGCTTGAAGGCTAAAATTTTGGAATATTACACTTTATGTAGGAAAACATTGTGAAAAACACATGGTCTATTTATCCTTACCAATTTTCCTGTGTGTAACCCTTTGTAACAGACCTATTTGTTCCTAGTTTGCAAATAATGTATGTCAGTGGGGGAGGTGATATTTCTAAACCATTTTTGTGCATTTGCTGGCCACTTCTATTCTTCCAGGTGCCTACACCATTTCTTCCTTTGATCACTATCTTTTTTGAACTTGGACAACTCATTTTATCAGTAATGACCCATGTTTTCCATAGTTGCCTCTTTTGGAAAAAATTTCCCTCATGCTTGCCTCCTTGACTCTTTGAAAATTTTGTGTCCTTTCTTTGAGAAGAGAAGCCTTGAACTGATATTTTTGTCTCTTTTTGCTGATACCCTTTGGTGAAGTGGGGTACTGGTGTTTGAGTTTTCCTTCTTAGATCCCTTCTGATTTTAACCTTTGATGAGGTGGAGTTAGTGCATTTTGGCCAAACCTTAGAGGATTAGTCTGAAACCCCTTGAAACCCTTTGATTTTTGTACCAATACTCTTTATCCTTTCCACCTTTGATGATGTGGAGTCAATGCCTCTTTGCCAAATCTTAGAGGTCAGCTTGAAACCCTATGGAACCCTCTATTGTTATGAGGGAGGTTTTGTTATCATTCTTTGACCAGTTTTGTCAACTTTACCAAACTGTTAGGTTTTAGGGCTTCTTAGGAAAAATTATATAGTTTTTTATTCTAAGTTCTCTGAAACTTCTCAAACTCATTAATTATTCCTAAAGTCCTTCAATGTGCACTTGAAATATTTGAGGTGAACTCTGCCCTTGTAACCCTAGTACTCATTTACTTCTTCGTCAAAACAATCATAAAACCCTGATTTTCATCAAACATGTGCTTGCTACTTTCTTCTTGTTGTGAATGGTCTTCTTGTGATGATTTTCTCATTACCTTATCCATTGTTAGTCTGATGGCCATTTGATCTTCTTGCAGAAATGTGTGAAAAGGGAAAATGTCCCTTTGCAGGATTTATGCTTTTAGGCCAAAAGACTTCCTTGAATGACCGTTTCGATAAACTTGGACAAGATCACCTGTATTTTTCTCCTTTGAATGTAGTTTCTTCATACATGAACAACAGAATTTGTAGGGCACCAAATCCACCCTATGACTTTGTGAAACCCTAGGTGACCTAGTGGAGGCTTTCTTGGACTTGGTTTTTGGACTGAGACCTATAATTTTGGATCATCAAATGTAATATAGAGTTTATGATAGACTGGTCTATTGAAGATCCAAAGTCCAATGTACTTGATTTATCTAAAGAGTCTACAGAGATATTTTGAGACCATCAATGTTTCAGAGTATTTTGGGAGACACAACAAAGATGTTTGATTGGTGGGCTTAGGTTTCAATGGGGGTTTTTTAGGCAAAACAAAATAGAGGATTTGGGCCAAAGGTGAAATCATATAGAAAGGAAGAGTGATATAAGCCACAAATTGGTTTTCTGGGACTGGTAAACAATGCTAGACATGATGGAGAGATGAAATAGTGAAAAAAAAAATTTAAGGATGATGAAGGTAGCGAGATTTCTAGAAATCACAATGTTCATGAACTTTGTTTCTAGAAATATAGGGAAAACATTTAGTCATCTATGCAAGAAAAACTTACTGATGACTAACAGTGGCTCCACTTGGGGAGGGTAGCTCCTTTTCAGGAGGTGTCCAGAACTTCAGATTTCTGGCTTTATGAAGACCAGTGCCTCATCCATTGGGAAAATTTTTACCTCTTTCTCTTGTTGATGCTTGCTCAAAGCTTATGATCTCAATAATCTGAAAGACATGATTAGCTTAAATCCATTTCTACCTACCCAACCTAATTTCCAAACATATTTTCTTCTTCAGGTGCATCTAGACTAGCAACCTTGACATTGTTTGTTTTGAAAGAAAAACAAACTATCTACTTCCATCTTATTTCCTCCAAGAGTTCAGATTAGGCTAATGAACTCTCTTATTCTCTACCTAGTCTAACCATTTGTCAAGATTAAGATGTTTGACAAAATTTATTCTCTATTCTACTGACATGAAATTCAAAACATGGTCAAACCAGGATTAGGAAATCTGATTTTCCATGGGCTATGGCATTCAAACAAGATGCACACATGCATTATTTTTGTATAATGAAAAACTAGAAAAAATGAGGGCATTGATTCAGAATTTATTAGGAATCCCTATATTAACTATTTGGTTCATATTTGAGCATGGAGAACAAATATCTTTTCTTCCTAAACTATTCCTACTGACAAGTCAAGTTTAGATTCTTTGACAAGTTCTCTTTCACTAACCTATCAACAATAAATTGAAAACATGTTCAGCCATGATTAGGCTAGATGACTGAACAAGACTCTTTTGGAACAAGTAGTAACATTTAGGCTTGCACACTTTCAGTAGTACTCTTTTTTGGGTATGGGGCTATACCTCTTTTTTCAAATCTGCCCGATTTTTTCATCTTTTCTCTATTTTTGTATTTTCAAAACAATTTATAGCTAAAAGATGCTCAAAGGCTAAACTTATTTGCATGCCTAGTTATCTTGATCTAATTTATACATGATATATACATTCATTTAGTGAAATATCTTTTCCAGTACAACCAATCAAGCAGATGATTGCATGAGGGATCTTGGTTCAACTCTTTGAGGGTGTTGAAAAAAATAAAAGGCCACTTCCACCTCACTTGCTTTCAGGAAGTAATGCTTAAAATTTTTCTCACACTTTGCAACAAACTGTTCTTAGCAAAACACACTCCTCCTTTAGATTTCTCAAGGAAAGCAATGAATGGATCTTGGAATAATACCTGGTCTAGAGGATTTGAGACATAAGCTTCATTCATGACTACTCCTTCTTCCACTTGGCTATGCTTGGGACTATTTTGGGAAAGAAACTCCATCTCTTCCTCATGATCATATGTAATGATACATTCATCATATGTGGAAATTTTATCCTCTAAAAAACCTAATGTGCTTTGATAGAGTGGGCTTAAATCTATGTGAAGGCCATCATATTGATGAGCAGGAGCACTCTTTGGCAACAAATATTCTTAGGAAAGAAGTGCAAAAACTTTCTTGTGATCATCAATTTCCACCTTCATTTGCAATTTGTAACCCAAAGGAACTCGGTGGCTACAAATCTGGAGTGAAGGAGGATTCAATGTCCCAAATGATTTCCTAAACCATTTCAAGAAAAGGCTCCTTATTAACAACTTGCTCAAGAAGTTCATCATCCTCCTCAACCTCAACACCAAAACTAAAAGACTGTTGATTTCCAATTATATGAAAGTTATTTCTGATGGACTAAAATGAAGGAGAGCAAAGATTGAGAGACTCCTCACTTACTTGTAAACTCTCAAGAATTTCCTCATCAGTGTCATAGGTGACCTGTATTAGCTGCTTACCTTTTTCCACCTGATGATAGTGAACTTCATCCCATAAATCAACTGCTTATTGTTCTGCAAGGTTAGTTTATGTTTGGAAATCATAATCATATACATATTGATCAAACCTTGGAAAATCATTAATATAGGTAATGTCACCAGCCTTACATATTAGACTATCAGATTGTTTCTCTTTGAATTCATTTACAAGTTCACTTTCTGACTTGTGGTAGACAATATTAGCAGGAGAATGAACTAAAATTTTTTGTTCATACGAGGGTTTAGAGGATGTTTGCATGTTAGAAGTTGATCTATTTCTTCTTCAGTTAAAAAAGGAGGCATTTTTCTTTCTCTTTGGAAATAACTACATCATTCCTCTTTCTCTTGTGAAAGCTGATTGGGAGGCTCAATGTCTTCTTGAGCCTCACCTAGAAGAGATGAAGAATCATCACTTGTGCTTTTAGAGAGATCCTATGGGTTCTCTTTCATTCCTAAATTGATTTCATCCTCAACCATTTTTTCCTGATTTTTGTGAGAGTTAACTTGAGCATGGGTTTCATGAATAGCTGCTAAGAGATCTTCAGGATGAAAATTTCCTTTCAAAATATGAAATGAATTAAAGCATAAGGGTAGAGATCCTAAAGGTTTTGACTCCTCCTCCATTTTATATTTTATTTCATCCTCAACCAACTTTTCTTGATTTATGTGAGAGTTAACTTGAGCATGGGTTTCCTGAATAGCTGCTAAGAGATCTTCAGGATGCAAATTTCCTTTCAAAATATGAAATGAATTAAAGCATAAGGGTATAGATCCTAAAGGTTTTGACTCCTCCTCCATTTCAAATTTGATTTCATCCTCAACCAAATTTTCTTGATTTATGTGAGAGTTAACTTGAGCATGGGTTTCCTGAATAGCTGCTAATAGATCTTTAGGATGAGATTTTCCTTTCAAATTCTGAAATGAATTAAAACATAAGGGTAGAGATCCTAAAGGTTTTGACTCTTCCTCCATTTCAGATTTTGTGATTTCAAGATGGCTGATTGATTCTTTAGAGCACTCCTCTCTGTTTTTATTTGTAACTTGCTCATAATGCTCTCTTAATAGTGAAGCACAAGATGCAGGAAAGTAACTAGTACCTACTTGGTAGCCTTCTTCACTCTCTTGTTTGTAGTATTTCTCATCATGGATATTTTTTTGTTGTTCTTGTCTTGTAGTAATTTAGTTTTTTCTTCCTAAGGAAAAATTGTAGGTTGTTTTGAATAAGGAACACTAACCTTAAAATTGAAATTTCCTCCTTTCCTGTCAAGTAGATGCATCTGTCTGCTGAATGTATCTACCAATCTCTCTAGCTTGGCCTCTCTATTAATACTTGGATCCATATTTGTTTATTAGAAAGAGGTCACTGCATCTTTTCAACCAATCTATATTTCTCTACTAGTGGAGTCATTAGGTCTATTGAGGGTTGTGGAGTAACCAGGTGGAGGATTTCAACTTTCTTATCTACCATCAGCATGATTGGGAATGCTTAATGCATTCCCAGGTGGTTTATGAGAATTAGTGGATTAATAGGCCTACTGAAGACCAGTGGAGTCACCACGTGGATGATGTTTACTGTTTTAAGGATGTTCTTGTTGTCCACCATCAACAACTAAATACCAATCTAAGGATTTTTGTGAGTTTTCTGCGATCTAAGGAATACTTAGTTTGTCACTAACTCATAATGTCCCACCGTGGTCGCTAAAATGTTAAGGTCTCGTGATTTGGCAGATGGGAAGACCAAATGAGAGGGTAACATGGAATCAATCTTTGGAGTTTGAGGACATAGCCTTCCTAGACTCAAAGAGGGATCTCTCTATTGGGTGCAAAGGATGCGTTCTTTTTGCTCTAGGGTTTTGATTTTGGGCTAGTTGTTAGGTGTAGGGTTTGTTGATTGTTTTGGTTTGGAAAGATGGTCAAATGAAATAGGTGGAGTGAGAGTATTTCAAAGCCATTGGGCTACGGATTCAAGTGAAATTCAAGAGTGTCTAAATGATGAAATAGAGTGTATTGCAGGGCCGATTTAGCAAGGTCAATGGATCCTTACAGTGATGTATGATGTGTAGTGAACATTAAGTTTTGGAAAGACTAAGAGGTCTTAAACATATATAGTTTAAAACTTACAATCCATGAGGTGGGGAAAACCATTGAGCTCAGTAAGCCATAATATAAAATAATAAACATCCAAGAGAAACATTCTAGTGATACATAGAGAGCATAAGAGCTTCTAACATTAGAAAATCACCTTTAGATTTTGGGAAAGAACATAATACAATACAAATAACTAAATTTATGGAGAGGGAAATCCTAAAAAACATATATCAAGTTATTGGGAACTCTCAAACAAGTTTGCAAGCATGGAAAAAGGGCAAGATCGAACGAGACCTCTTTGACTTAACCTAACAATCAATATTTCACAGAAAGGCTTCAAGATAGAGTTTTGAAAACTTCAAATAAGCAGGGCATACCATGAATCATACTTGTAAGCTAGCATAATAACCATACATGAAACGAAAAAAAAATTGGTGGACCTAAGGAGAATTCCTTAAGATGGCCAAAGGAGAAAACATAAAGGCTATAACAAACTAGAGCACTGAGGTGTCTTAAAGAACATGTCTCAACCTATAATTTTATGTTTAATAGCAGCCAAGAAACATGAAACATAATGATAAAAAATGAAACAATAGACAAATATGAAAACATCACCATTCACCAAGCTATGGAATCCTCCAAACAAGCTTCTCCATCATCAAGCCAAGCAAGCCATTCATCCACTTCAGAAAACCAATTTCTTCTCCAAGCTCGTGAAACCATATATATTTCTCTTCAAGCTGCTCATCAAATTCCAACAAAATACATAGGGGCCTCATGCTCTATTTATGGAGAAAATTTGGACTAAAACCCTAAATGTGGTAGGAAAATGTCAAATATAGTCATAAATATCATTTATGGCCAAGAGACCATGCAAGGCACAAGGCACATAATATCCTAAGAAATAAATGCTAAAATAACTATTTTCACTTAATTATAGCTTAATTTTCCTCAAAAAACACAAAAATATCTATTTGCAAGAAATGAGTGTGTTTTGCTGACTTTTGGTCCAAAACACACTAGGCAGCCTCTGTGTGTAGCGCCACTTCAGCAGAAAACAGGGTCTCTTGTAGCTGAGTTTTGGACCCCTTCCTAACATTGGATTTGGATCTGTGATGGCCCGTTGGAAATCCTGGTGAGTCTACTTTCCAAAAATACTTGAGTTGTTCTGAGTGAATGCCAATTTCCTATCCAAAAATTAAATCTCCCAACACTTCTCTGTGCGCAGCGCCTGGTCTGGAAATGAGGTAGAAAGGTCAAATGTTTGATGTTTTTTGACCTTTTGAGGGGGTAAAAATGCTCCAAATGATCTGAAAATTGGTGAGAAAACTGTTGGTGATGTGAGAAATCCAAAAATGTAAACTTTAAGAGCTGATTATGCACCGATTGTGTGTAGTGCCTAGTGTGTTGCGCATAGAGGAGTCAAAATTTGGAAAAAACAAAAGTTGTCCAATTTGCCTCAAAATTTGTGGAGAGGCCCCTCAAGAGGTCTTGGAAAGATGTTGAGAATCCTCATCCAAAATTCCAAGGTTTTCCCACACTTTGGCTCTTTTTAGGTCTTCTAGCTCAATGAGGGCCTTCCTTAGTTTGGCACATGCAAGCATGTTCTTCCTTGCATAATTCTTTGTCATTTTCTTTTATAAGGCGAGGCCTCTCTTCACCTCCTTGAAATGCTTATGCTCCTCTTTGTAATAGTGTATGACACGTTGTGCCATATCAAAGTCTCTTTTCCACTCCTAAAGCTAAGTATTTTTCTCCAAGAGAAGAAATCTTGTGTTCATCTCCTTGTCCTTAGTGTCACTGTCTAAATCAATGAAATGAGGCCCTTGAGAAGTCCTCTTGATCCTTTTTATTCTCCTTACCTTGACTTGTTGTTCACCTTTGTCCATCTTTTCCTTGCCTTGTCTTTCTGCTTGATAGTTGGAGGAGAGATGGCCCTTTTCCTTTTTGAGGCAGCAAACACATCTCTTTTGCCTCTGTGGTAGGTGCATGTGAGTGGAATGATGAGGGTGCCTTGATCCTTGATGAATTCACAAGCCTTTTCATCTTTGTCATGGCTTTCATGAGTGACTTTATACTCCATTGGGTCACTGATTTCTTGACCTTCAACCTCATCAACATCCTTGCTTTCCTCACTGTTTTCTTCACTAACATCTTGGCTTTGTCCTTCACTAAGGTTTTCTTCTTTGTCACTTTTAACATTGTCACTTTGAGTTCCTTGGTCATTTGGAGGCTGATTAGTGTCATGACATTCATGATAGCTGTCATGACGGTCATGAATATTTTCTTGCTCATTATTGACTGTCTCCTTTGTGCCACTGCTGTGGTCACTACCTTCATTTTCAAATTATGTTTCAACCTCATCAGTTATCCGCTCTTGGTATTCATTTTCTTCATCCTCTCCCTCTGTCTCTTCATCTTCATTTTCTTCATTCATTTCAGCACTTTTGTCACTGTGATTGGGTTCACTGTCATTTTCAAATTCATCATTGTCTTTTCTATCTTGTACACTCTCCTTCTGGCTGTCATCTTCATGGTTCTTTTAATAATCCCCTTGGCTGTCACCTTGCTCATCATCAACACTCTTTTCTACATTTGAAATTATTTTATGAGTGTCATCAATGTCACTGTTTTTCTCCTCTCCATCACTGTCTTTCCCTTCAGGATTCTATGTTCATCCTCTTCCTCTATGTCATCATCACCCTCTTATTCACTATTAAGCTGTGTTTTTGCCCCACTATCTTCTTCAATTTCCTTATCATATTCTTTCTCATTATTGCTGCTATCATCATCTGTCCCTTTAGCACTGTTGTCCTCTTCTTTGTTTTCTTCATCTACCTCTGCTTCTACCTGATCTTCTTCATTGTCATATGTTTTCTCCTTGTTAGTGACCTATAAATATAGGACTCATAATTTTGACTTGACTAATGGTAATATTGTAAATATGTACATATTTTTCCTTCTACAAGTTGTATTCCCATATTTTGGAAGAAATAAAAAATCAAAAAATAAAAATAAAAAAAAAGACGGTAAACATTCCTAAAAAAAAATATCAAAGGACTTAGAAAAAATAATATGCCCCAAAAAGAAAAAAGATGAATAAAACATGAAAGTGTGCAAGTCTAAATGCCACTACCTTTACCTTTTGTAGTTGATTATGGCAGAGTGTCAATAAATTCCATAATCCATGATGAGTTAAATAGTTTAATCTTGACTTGTCATGTTTCAATTTCACTTGTTGTAGATAGAGAATAAAGAATTGTCATACAGTTTAATCATGACAATTCAGTAAGTTAGGTAGAGAATAAGTGAATCAAACAGTTTAATTTGGATTCATGGATGAAATAAGTGTAGAATTAGATAGTTTTATTGCTTTCAGAAATAATAAATGTTGTAAATGTTGCTAGCTCAAATGCACTTAATCAAAATGGAAGAAAAAATGTTAGTAGTTAAATTGGGTAAGTAGAAGAAGATGAGAAGCATCATTGTAAATATTATTCACCAGTGCTGCAAATAACTAATTTCCCTTCCCCATAGCCATTTATCATTCTAAACTATCAATCAAAAAGGCTCAAGGAATTTCCTTGACTTCTGTTGGGACCGGACCCAAGGCTCTATGGTTGATTATTTGAAAGTGTTAAATGTCTATATTAATCCCACAAATCACATCATTTTCTATTCATGCATTCGTTTACTAGGAAAAAACATAAGTAAAAACCTCATTTTTACTTAATGATGTTTTAATCCCCATTTGATTAACTTCCTACATCTTATGAAATATAAAACCGTCAAAATGGCATTTTATTCTAAGTAGAAGTGATGAAATTATCGTAAATGCAATTTTTCTTTGATCTTCACTTTTCTTGGTTATAATTGTATGTTTTGAGTATTCACTTTTCCCCTTTTCATATTAACACCTAACATATTTTATTAACTCCTTATCAATTATCCTAGTCCTATTAATATAGTTCCCTTTTATTTAATATCCCAAAATCCCATTTAATATATTCTTTTGTGTCAAAGATATTAACCACATGTCAAAAAACATCCCAAATTTACCCCTTTGACACAAAACTACCCATAAAATTTTTTCCCCTTTCCCCTATAGTTATTTAGCCTAATTGGTTCGAAATAACCATATAATAAAATACAAAGGAAAAGTTATCTGAATGTGATGTATCAAATGAAAAATAAAAGGCCTTTACCGATGCTTTATTTCCTTTTAAACCAAAACCTCTGCATAATACATTTACCTTCCCTCCCACACAAGATTTACCCTCTTTCCCGTTGTATGAAATTTCACATTTTGTACAAGAATTTGAAACCTTGGTTTAAACCTTGTTAAAACCTTTCATCACCATCAGGTTTAACGTCAACCATCCGATCATCCCGATCAAAATCAATGGTTAACATTAAACCCAAGTCCTACCCCCTCACATTCATTTCTAACCCTCCGATCATCCTAATCCCTTTCATCCGATGATCAGAAATAAACCCGATAAATCCTTCCCCACCCCACCATTTCCTATCGAGTTAATTCTAAACCGTCGATCTCCACTTACCAAATCAACGACGCAGATTATAGTACTTGGTCCCACCTTATTTCCCTGCATCTTCCTGACACATATTAGTTGTTCGCTTCACTCAACCAAATCCGATGGCGCGGATCCCATATCGTATTTCTAAAGTGATCGGGCGAAGTTGCCAAAATTTTTTGTGAAAAAAGTTGTTTTATGAAACCACCTCCTGCTACCTGTCCTAATTTCATTGGATCGCATTGTAAAAGCTAAAAACCAGTTACCGCTCAAAAGAAATGCGATAACCACTAATGGTTTCGCCTTCAAATACAAGAACCGCTCCCGCCATTAATTTCGACCTGTAATAAATGTTATGTGTGTGGATAAAACTTAAGGTTTCAACCTTAGTTTTTATTATTTGCATATCATTTGCACCTTCGACCTTCAGAAACTACTCACAGACACTGTTACACCATTTTTTGGTCATCTAACCCATTATCATTAGATGGACCCAAGTACACCATGTAAGACCAATTTTACCCTAAGTAAAATTGCTTTCACTATGTAAAATAACTTGATAAACCACATTTATTAGGTTGTTTATGGTCAAAACAGGAAAACCCGAAAGGAAATATTAAACAAACCCATTTTGTTTAATTTTCCTCATGGAATAATTAATTAAACCATAATTTAATTATTATTCCCAGTCATGTTTAACCCAAAAATAAAGAAATTAATTAGATAAACCTTTATTTATCTTATTATTTTCTAGGAATAATTATTTAAATCTTATTTAGACAATATTCCTTGTTAAATATGACCAAATCACCCACAAATAATTAAATAAATCATTATTTATTTAATTATCTTTCAACCACTTCCTTAAATAATTAAATAAATCATTATTTATTTGATTATCTTCTAACCGCTTCCTTTAAAAGATAAATAAATCATTTATTTATTTATTTTTGACAAATTAAGGGATTTGACCCAAGTCAAATACCTTTTCCCTCCAACAAATATAATAAAATATTCTATAAAAAGTGGATCTAGATCTGGTTAACCCATGCACCAAGATCTAGAATGACCCAATATTTTGTTATAAATAGGAGGGTTTTTCCTACCATTCTTCACCTTTTGTTGCCTATTAGATCACTCTGGATCTATACACTTGGTCACATTTTTCCATCATTTGCTGTGTGAGCTCCCATTGAGCTCCTTTATTTGCATTGGGTTTTCTACACCAACAAGAGAGATAAATCTTAGATCTGAAGTGTTGAGGACTTCCAAGAACCCATCCCACTGAGGAGAATTGGATACGCCTTCTTGTTTTCCTCCCAGGTGCCCAATTAATACAAAAAATTCTTTCAAAAATTGTTCCTGTCTTGTCTATTGGTATATGGAGCAAACCCTTGCTTTTACTGCTTAATGTCTTTTCATGCATAGATCTGGTTTTTTGCAGCTCTTTTCTTGTTTAACTAACCACAGATCTGAAGATATTGGCAGCCACTTTTGTTGTTAGGGCTATTAGTTATGCGTAGCTAAAGTGGTCCTTTTTCGTACACTTCGACAAAGGATTCATACTAACAAATGGCGACTCCACACGAGTTTTAAATTACGACCGCTGTCGTTTTTCATATTCCTGCATATCCAGCTACTTCAGACCCTAGGGTTTCTTTTCAGCTGTTTATTTTTCCTATTTTTATGTTGTTTTTCTCACATAAAACCCTAAAACATCAAAATTTCTAACTTCCATGTGTTTTTGGCCCTATTATGCCAGGTAGTTTTCACACCAACAAGAGTCGAGAGCCAAGAATCCTTCTCGAAAATCGCACCGAATCGAATGGGGGGGGTCGGCACTTGGTCACTAACTGCGACTCCGGACCCCCGTGCCTGCGACTTTTCTCGCCCTTTCGCGACTCGCACCGAAACAGCGTAACCCCGACCGCCCACTTTTTCTGCTGATTTTTCTCAGCACTTTTCCTGGAGCCACGCGCTCGTCGTGTCTCACCTTCCTGTCTTGCCCCCCGCCTACCAAGTTCGACCGTTTACCTGTCTAAGTGGGAACCCAGTCTCTTAGGGCTTAGCTTTAGTACCCTTCCACTTTTGTGGAAGATTTTTTACTGCTGCTGCCCGGCCTCTGCTTTTCGTAGCTTTAGCTTCCTTTTTCCGCATCCACCTCCTTTCGCATCCATTGTGGTCAGCTCTTCTCCCTTTCAAATCACCTCCTAAAGATTTGTTTGGATCTGATCGTTAGTTGAGCCATTTCGCCCTCCGCTTTTGCCATTTCCTTTTCCGTACCATTCTGCCTCTGTCTTTTGGCTGTGATCTGCACCTCTTTTCAGTAGCTTTATCCTCTAGATCCCTGTCCCTTTTGACCCTAGATCTATTGGCCTCTTTTTATGTGTGTTTTGACTAGATTTTTTCCCTCTTTTGGAGTAGTTTTGAGAGACTCGCCTTTTTGGGTTAGATTGATGCACGATTAGCTGTTAAATGTTTTGTTATTTCAGCTTTATATACTGTTCTCTGCAGATTTCTTTTCAGTTACGCAGCACACTTGTTCTTGCTCTCAAAACGAAAAGGGTTTAAAAATTAAAATTAATGCACACCACACACTGACCCTAAGTGAAGAAGCGCTTGGTTAACACCACCTGGCAAAGACTCTAAAATCAATTTTCACTGCACCTTGTCTGCCCTTGACCTCGCTTGATTCTGTCCCTTTCTGCCCTTGTTGGTTTCCTTCTTCCTGTCATCATTGCGCCCCCAAGGTGCCTTTCCCGAAGACTTCTTGGCCTTCACCCTCAGTTTCTGGTTGATCGACCTGCTCCGCCCCGCCGTCGTCGAGCCAGTCCTCCTTCGAGTCCGCACTCCGACTCCTCTCCTGATTCATCGGGTTCTCCTTCCCCTCCTAGTTCTCCCCCTGCCGCCTTCACTATGTCTGGTCCAGGGCCTAACGCTAGCGGTTCTCCTGGCCCTAATGCCGGCCCTACTACTAGAGGAACCGCCACAGGAACTACCTCGACCACACCCTTGCTGCCGTACATTGCAGGCCTCAGCCTCCCCGATTTCAATCAGTTGATCAATGACCCTATCCGCCACGATGTTGGTTGGCCTGCCATGCCAACCAAGCTCCCCTCCGACATCCCTAAGTTCGAAGGCCTTGCTGGAGAAGATCCAACCAATCATGTCCGATCTTTCCACATGTGGTGTTCCTCCAATTCCATTACCGATGACTCCATCCATCTTCATTTGTTCCAACGCACGCTTACCGACGAAGCTTCTAAATGGTATGTTGAACAAGCCACCTCTTCCCATTCCCATACCACCTTTGCGACCCTTGCCCAAGCCTTTTTATCTTATTTCTAGCTCCCTCTCCGATACGATACTGGCACGGAGCTCTGGCTTCCTTTACCTTCAAGCAATCCTTTCGAACTGCCTTTCCGCCCATGTTCGGGAAATGGCGAAGAAGACCGAGCTTGTGTCGAGCCCCTCCCTTCGAAGATCGAGTTTATATGGAGTGGTTCCTTCGCACCCTCCCGGCTCCCATCGGCAAAGATGTCGCCTCCCATTTTTCCTCGAGCGAAGAAGCCACCCTCCAGCTGTTGAAATATGACACAGTCTACGCTCCAATGCGGTTATGTTTATACCTTCTTCCCCGGCCTCCCGAGGCAAATTGGCGCTGCGCCCCGGGGGGCATCTCATTCGCCAAGCCCGGTGATGACTGAGAACCCCTTTCCCATGCAACCTTGCTCAACCTCCTATGGGCTATGGTCTCCCTCAGGGAGGGGCTAGCACCCCTAGCACTCTTCCCCCTCCCGGTAGCATGTATCCAGGATACGGCATGCCTCCTCCTTTTGCCCAACCTCCTGCTTACCTTAATGTTTCCCAACCTAACCATTACCTTTATCCACAGCCTGGTGCACCCGCTCCTCCAACATATGCACTTCCATCTCCCTTGCCTCCTCCAAACCCGCCACAGCACTTACAGCCCCCTCCAGGGCAAGTATTTGCATAGCAGGGCGCGACTAATCCCCCTTCATCTCAACGAAGGCGGAGAGGAAATCCAAACCAATCTGCCCTTGGTACCTGTGGACCCAATCCTGGTGTCGACCCTAACACTGCCAACTAGCAACAGGGCACCCAGCCCAAGCCGGACAGGCCACTTCGCACAAATAAGCCTTGTTCGTGTTGCGGTGTTTATGGTCATTACACCCATGATTTTCCCCTCTTACCCCAGATGCGGCAGATGTGGGAGTCTCAAGCCACATTGCACGGACAACACGCCTCCCCTCATGCTCCTCCTAATGTGGCCACTACCCAACCAGCTGTGTTTACTGATCCTTTCCCTTAGCAAGGATTCGTGGCTACCCAACCGCCTGATAGCCAAGTCGCCACTCCCCCTTCTCTTTCTGGTTCCTCCGATTACCAGATCCTTATGATGCACTCTGATCCTTCCCCGTCCGTCGACCTTCACCTTCAAACTCGGTCTCGCCAGTACCCGAGGCCTCCTGCTCAGTCTGCCCCCGAGCCTCCTTCTTCAGGTTCTACAGAGCCTCTTTCGACATCCAGTGGCCCCTTACATATCCCTCAACCCAAAGTTGAGGTTCATACCAAGATTCCTAAGGGACCCCTATGTCGAAACGCTGCTTCTGGTCAAGCTGCTCATTCGTATGGTATAGTAGATGATCTAGCACAATCCCCTACTGGCATTTCCACACTGGAACTCCTCCAGTCGTGCCCTTCCCAAAAGAAGGCTCTACTCTCTGCCGTGGGCGCTGTAGATCCTGCTAATGACCAAATGATTGTTTTCGACGCCACTCAATCGGACCATCCTCCTCTCCCTCCTTCCGTCGCCTTCCAAATCCCAGTCAAAATCCGGAACGCCAACGTTTCCCGGTGCATAATTGATGAGGGGGCATCCACCTGCGTGATGCCCGCTTCGGTTTGGAAGCAACTCGGATCCCCTGAGTTTTCCCCTTCCATGATCACCCTGCGAGCGTGGGAGGGCCATGCCTCCCAGCCCATTGGCCTTTTCCGCAATTGTCCTATCACCCTCGCCGGTAAGACCGTTTGCGTTGACGTCAAAGTCATTGACACCCCTCTAGACTACAACATTCTATTGGGGCGAAGCTACACCTATGCCATGTCTGCTGTCCCATCTGCGGTTTTCCGCAAGATGTCTTTCCTGCACAATGGAAAGATAGTCACCATTGACCAGCTGTCTTATCATGAGCTGTTGTCTCAGACCTCCCCTGAGACGACCATCTCTTCTGTAGCCAATAAGCAAACCGTCGATTGTTTGACCAGTGTCTCCCCTGGCATCTACAAAGGCTCCTCCCTACTTGGGACTTTTCTTAGTCTTCCCCCTCCCCATATCCCTCATCCCAGCTTGTCGAATGTTTGCATGATGAAATCGTCTCGGGCTACCCTTAAGCGGCCCGCCTTGGCTAGTCAGCAACCTCAACCCCGCCCACCACAACCTGCTCCCAGCCCTTCATCTCCGCCAGCTGGACCTCCTCCTTCTGGCCCTGCTCCTACAGCTGGTATCCCGGAACCCCTTTACCCTCCTGGATCGGTTCCCCGAGGCCTTAACCATCTTGGAGCCATCCCTCCTGGTCATTACCCTGCTGGGCAGATACCTTTCCTGGCTCCCCCTCCCGGAGTATATTTTGTCCCCGTCATGGCCACCCTCTCTCTCCCTAACCTGAATTTGGGCATACCGGTCTGGTACCTTGATCCTCCAGCCGCTACCCCTCCTCGTCACCCCAAACCCTATATGGCTTTGACACCGGTTCAACCGGTCCCCCTCGCTTCCTTCGTTGCCACTGTGCCCCCAACACCTCCACAGGACCCTTCTCCTGTCGTGACGGCTCCCGGGAAGAAAGGCAAAGCCCGCAAGGGGGCACCCAAAGACAAGACCACCACATCTGACCCGGCTCCTCCTCCCCCCGCAAAGCCTTGTGCCTTGTGTGATGTCACTGGTCATGCCACCCATGCTTGTCCCGAGTTGTCCCGTATTCAACCCATGGTTAAAGTCGCGTTCCCCGAGTCTACGGTTCCTGAAGCCTCCATTCCTTCTTCTTCCGTAACCAAGAACCCCAAGACTCTCCGCACCAACAAACCCTGTGCTTTGTGCGACGTTCATGGCCATTACTCCCACCATTTTCCTCACTTGACGCATTACCGCACCTCTTTAGAGGTGGTCCGAGAGTATGAGGTTGAACAAAATCAATCCGCCTCTCCCATCCTCACGCAGTATGCTTCAGGTCAGCCTGAGGATCCCCCCGCTCCCATCGACATTCCCCCCCCTGATGTTCAGATGACGGAGTCTACTGTAACCATTCTTTACCTATCCTCCTCTGCGAGACACTTGGAGCCTAGCCCCCCTGCATCCTCCCCTGTTGTGTCACCTAACCACCCCTTTTCTACCCATACGCGAGATTACTCCACCCGTGTCTCTGTTGACCTCCGCAGCCCGAGTCCTCTCCATACTTCCGATAGCCCTCATATACCACCCTCCAGTTTGTATATGAGTCACAGTCATCCTGCTCCTTGCACTCCCTCCCGCAGTTGCCGCCCGATGTCTTCTGTGCACTCACGCTGCCATCATTGCCTCTCCTCCCCTCATTTGTTGTCTTGTAACACCATTCCGCAGGACCCCCCATCCACACCCTTTATCGGTTACGCCGATGGTGCAAGTCGTTACTCTCGGAATCTAGCCTCGGCAGGTTGGGCCATCTTCACCCCCTTGCATGCCCTTGTTCTCTCTAATGGGGTCTGCATTGGTTCTGCCACCAACAATCAGGCCGAATATGATGCAGTGCGTGGTCTCTTAGCCGATGCCCTTTTTCATCGCATCCTCCATCTGCACATTCGTTTGGATTCCCTACTTCTTGTAATGCAACTAAATGGTGTTTATCGTGTGCATAACCCTGTGCTGTTTAGACGCTATTTACGAGTGAAACTCTTGATACGTGCATTTGAAACCATAACTTTCAACCATGTACCTCGAGAATAGAATCACTATGTAGATAGTATTGCAAACCATGTTCTAGATTGGCATTTATCACACGCATTTCATTCAAGACAATAACATTCATAATTATTACAAACGATGCATATCCATAGTATGTGTCGCAAAAACATGTGTTTAGAGTCCATCTACTCTGATACATATGACATGCCCATAGCATGTTACAAAAAACTCAAAACTGGGGGCACCACCTGCCCCTACATACACACTAGGGGACACCACATGCCCCACACCTAATCACTATCTGGCGGATCCCGAGCCAATGGCTCTGCCCCTGCAGCCTGTAGATCACGTATCCCCTGACCGACCATCGCCATGCGCCGCATGACCCCTCGCCATTCCGAGGGTAGACCGATACATGGCTCTATGTACTGGTCGTCTAAGTCCTGCCACCCGCGCTCTGATACTCCGGTCAGCAACCTTTCGCATCTACGGCGGATGTCCTCCAGAAGGGCGGCTGCATCCTCATTTTGCGCTGCTCTCGACCCACTCGGACCTGCAGCTCCAGCTGCTGCCGGTCGTCCCATATATCCGGCCGGTTTTACCGGCGCTATATCTGCATACCAACAGTACATGAGTCAGTACCTTAGCTACTATTCAAAACACTGTAACATGCCCATACAAGAATAGCAATCTGTCACTTACCATCGGGCCCCCAGACTCGACCAAGCAGAAGTGGCAGGTCCGGATCTCCACAATAACTCATCCCACTATAGGGATAGTCGTCTATGTATAACGACATCTGATCCCAATGGGCAAAGAACTCAGGTCGAAACACTCGCCCGACCGCCCCTCCTCCTCCTCTGCAAAGTAGCCGCCCCCACCGGTGCATCCTGGGCTCTCTCGGGCCCCCATTTGGAAGCTGTAAACGAGGCCGCAAGGTCAGGATCTTCTCAAAGAAGAAGGCGCACAATAAAGTTCCATACAATCAATCGTGGTTCACTTGCTGCTTGCAGAGTGACAACTATCATTTTAACGACGCCAGCATCATTTGGGCCCACCCATAGTAGGTCCCACTCAACAAACTCTCTACCAGCATCACCTGCCCCCCGGTGATGTGATGGAATGCCTGGTTGCCCAGGATACGCAGCACAGCTACGGCCACTGCACGGGTTTCTAGCCTCTCTAGATCCCCGATCAGTATTTGAGTCCCCTTGAATTGGAGACCCAGTCGACAATGTCGTTCCATAAACTCCATGATATGCCGCCCCCCCGGTAATACTGGCTGCATGTTCCCCACCATCCCCAGTGGTGGGAGACCCGTCAGGAAATACACATCCTGGACTGTCAGTTCGATCCTGTGCCCCTACACTACAAAGACCTCATGCTCTGGATCCCAATAACTGATAATTCGGGCCAACAAGGGCTCTCCTGCTCTCATTAACGGGTTATCCAAAAACTTTAGAACCCCAAACTTGGCCAACACACGACGGACACCCTGATCCACCTGGATCTCTGCCCGTAATGTACCCAGGTCTCTCTCTCTCCAATTCACCCGTAAATCTGCCATACCTGCACAAAAACATCATCTTTGTTAGCATACAGATCGGGAATACCATAACCAGACACAAAAACCCAACTCCCAGCCATAAAGCAGCACCAAAACCCCCTCATCTCCCAGGTCGCAGTTTTTTTCCTAGTTCAGGACCAGGTCGCAGTTTTTTCCCTGAAACCTGCGTCCCAGGTCGCACTTTTTGGCCCAAAAAAGTGCGACCCGGCTATAGAGATGAAGGAGGGTCTGTTTCTGGGAGTTTGGGCCCTAAACTGAACTTTCAATCAATCAAAATGAAAGATTGAGGTTAGGCCTCTTACCTGCAACTGACGGATCTCGATTCCAACGGTCGGTTTTTCTGCTACGCTCGCCACAAGATTTAGGGCCTTCTCTCCTCTCTACATTCACCACAACAATAATAGCAAATGAGTGAATTTGGAGGGAAAACTGCCTTATTAAAAGAGAACCCATGTTTCTTCTTTCGACTGCTGCGACCACACCGTAGCCCCGTTTGATAAACCGTCTGCACCATTGGAAAGCTCTCACCGAGCCCTCAAATGGGTATCTATTATTTTTTTATGCTCGGATACTTCACCAGGACACATTTTTTCCAAGAAGGGTCACTTCCCCTCTCTTTAAAATCGAATTTCCTCACTTACGACACTTGTACTCGGGGCACCACTTCGCCTCCTTACTTGTCTTTGTTCGTGTCGATTTTCGTCATGAGTTCCCATTTTTTACTCATTTTTTTATGGTCCCCCACTGGGCCTTTACTGTGTGGCAGCACCATTGAGTCGCCCTTGTTTAGAGCATCCAAGTTGAGTCATCATTGCATTCATGGAGTCTATCCCGAGTCCCTTTGTACCCCGCTATAGCCCTCGATCCTTCATTGATTGGTCTCTCTCTTGTGTCGCACTTTATGACCTTCAGTCCCATTGTCCCCTATCCCTTGTGATATTGTGTCAGTCGCTGCTAGGTCATTCACGCCCTTTATGCTCTAACAAGGGAAGTCGTCCATTCGCTACTCAGTCCTTTCCATTTCCCTATCATCATTAGTGTCAGTCTGTCCGTCGCTCCACTATTCTCTCTCGTGCCTTAGTTGAGGATGTCTCCTTGCCTCACCTATGGCGGACCTCCTTCTGTCGACATCATCTCCTTCCTTCCAGAAGCCAGGTCTAGAGGGCGGTGTACCTTGGTTCCAGCTTCCACTTTTCTTCGGTGCCTCGGATCAGGCAAAGGGATCTCTCGTTTCCCTTTGACTTGATTGTTTCTCCAGCTCCTTTCAGCATGATCGCGATCCATATACTTGATGGTCCAGTGATCCAGCAGCAGCTCTTTATGATTCCCGGGTGTGTGTGAGATGTCTCAACCCTCATGAGGGGGTGGCCCTGCAAGTAGCCCCCCACATGCCCGGATGACCTCTTCCTTGCAGCCTTCGATGCAGCTCCAGATATTTGATGATGTTGGCCTTAGCCACTTGCAGCGCCTCTTTGATTTGCATGTATTAGTCAAATTTTGTAAGCCCTTCCCCATTTTCAGGGGGCATTTGGGTTGTATTTGTATCTCATGTAATCAGATATTATTGTACAAGTCCTGGCTGTTATCCCAGGCACAGCATGTATATGGGATTCCTCATTGTATTTTTCTCTGGCTCATGATTATGCCGGCTGTACTTTATGGTTCGGTCCCTTGTTTACTGGACACACTATTCTTTTGTACTTTGTCTCGGCGGGCATAGGTATGCCTCCCCCGCCGCCTTCAGCACAGGTACCCTCTCATAAAAAGAGACTTGTTGCACCTACGAGTCTTGTCTCCTCAGGGTCTAGTTCTTCAGCACACTATCTACCTTTCATTTCTCTCTCTGACTTCCCTTTTGTTGTCTGGTGATTGAGTTCTTACAACATACTTCGGTCATACGATTTGCTCCTGACACTCGCACGCTGGGGGGCAATCTGTTACACCATTTTTTGGTCATCTAACCTATTATCATTAGATGGACCCAAGTACACCATGTAAGACCAATTTTACCCTAAGTAAAATTGCTTTCACTATGTAAAATAACTTGATAAACCACATTTATTAGGTTGTTTATGGTCAAAACAGGAAACCCCAAAAGGAAATATTAAACAAACCCATTTTGTTTAATTTTCCTTATGGAATAATTAATTAAACCATAATTTAATTATTATTCCTAGTCATGTTTAACCCAAAAACAAAGAAATTAATTAGATAAACCTTTATTTATCTTATTATTTTCTAGGAATAATTATTTAAATCTTATTTAGATAATATTCCTTGTTAAATATGACCAAATCACCCACAAATAATTAAATAAATCATTATTTATTTAATTATCTTTCAACCACTTCTTTAAATAATTAAATAAATCATTATTTATTTGATTATCTTCTAACCGCTTCCTTAAAAAGATAAATAAATCATTTATTTATTTATTTTTGACAAATTAAGGGATTCGACCCAAGTCAAATACCTTTTCCCTCCAACAAATATAATAAAATATTCCATAAAAAGTGGATCTAGATCTGGTTAACCCATGCACCAAGATCTAGAATGACCCAATATTTTGTTATAAATAGGAGGGTTTTTTCCTACCATTCTTCACCTTTTGTTGCCTATTAGATCACTCTGGATCTATACACTTGGTCACCATTTTCTGCCATTTGTTGTGTGAGCTCCCTTTGAGTTCCATTCTTTGTGTGGGTTTTCTACACCAACAAGAGAGAGAGATTTTAGATCTGAAGTGCTGAGGACTTCCAAGAACCCATCCCACTGAGGAGAATTGGATACGCCTTCTTGTTTTCCTCCTAGGTGCCCGATTAATACAAAAATTCTTTTAAAAAATGTTCTTGTCTTGTCTATTGGTATATGGAGCAAACCCTTATTTTTTCTGCTTAATGTCTTTCCATGCATAGATCTGGTTTTTGCAACTCTTTTATGTTCAACTAACCGCAGATCTGAAGATATTGGCAGCCACTTTTGTTGTTAGGGCTATTAGTTATGTGTAGCTAAAGTGGTCCATTTTCGTACACTTCGACAAAGGATTCATACTAACAGACACCATTGCTGAGCCTCCCTAACCAATTTTCCCAAAAAGCCCTGTTTTCGACTGTGAACTTTTTTAAAGCCAATTTCCTCAATTTTCACAGTTTAAATATTAAATTCAAGGATCTGTACAACTAAAACCTCTAAATTACCTTGAAATTCCCTGCTTTTAATCAAACCCATTCAGAAAACCTAATTGAGCAAAAAAGGCTAAAAAAAGCCATCCTTAGCCTAAATTGCTCACTTTCATCTCTGTTAAAGTGAAAAACTCCTGCAAACAGTCTAATCTTGTAGTAGCTACCCAAAATGCCTAAAAACAAAGTAAAACCTCCACAAACTGATCTCATTCCACAGATATTTCAAAAAGCCTTCAATCACCTCCCTGCAGACCTGTATTTCATTAACAAATCGTTTGATTTTTGCAGGTTATTATCAGAATAAGAAATTGGGCCAACAGTTTCAATACTAGTTGACAAAATTATTTGCTCCAAATTCTCAGATTTTAAATCGAAATCTTCATTCAACAAACAATTTGTATACAAAGAAAAAAATAAAATCAAGTCAAAGAGAGATCAGAATGATGGAATTTGCATAGTGAATGGTAAAAGTGAAATCAGGATGCACAATGACATTGAAAACATAACAATTAAAGAGTGTCAGTGGTTAAAGTGTATCAGGTAAAAGTCAGAGTGAAAGTTAAAACAAAGTTACAAAGCAGTCAAAGGTAAATAGTAAAAGTAAATACAAAGGCAGTAAATGGTAAAAAGAGATGAAAATACTTTCACCAAAAATGAAGTTTATCTAAAGTGAAAGTAAAATAGTTAAAAGAACAAAAAGGTGAAAAGATGAAAAAGAGAGCAAGAAGGGACATTTTTTGCACGAATTCCTATTTAAGTCATTGTTTTTCAGAACATATTATGAAAAATCCAAGATGAATTTTGCAAAACTAAAGGAGTTTTATGTTCTTAAGAGGGCCATATACAAAAACCTCTCTCACATTTCTAACAGCCATTATGTATTGGGAAATATTAAACACTATTGGAGAGCACTTTTGCAGAAAATTCCTGTTAAGTCATCATTTTCTAGAGAATATTGTGGCCAATAAGAAACACATATTAAAAAAATGAAGGACGTTTTTGTTCCAAAGAGACCCATATAAAAAACCATATCTCACGTTTTGCACAGTCATTTCAGAATGAGAGATACATGCACATCTTTACAGGCTATGTTTCAGACTCTGTAAAACTCTGTTTTAGACATCTTTTTGCAGAGCCTATTATGAACAACTGGAGAGGAATTTTAGGAAAATGAAAGAGTTTTATCTCACCAACATACTTATCTACAATAATCTCTTTCACTTTTTACATATCTATTACGGATTGAGAAATACAAAGATATCATTGGACCCCAGGTTTGCAGAATTGTTGGCGCAGAATGCACAAAGAAAGGAAGCAGTTAGTGACTTGGATGCCTCATCATCAACTAAGAGTTGGATCAAATTCGAATTCTCCTCTTAGTCATCACCTATCCATAAAAAATAGTGCCAAATAGATGAATTAGTCTTGAGTGTCCTTTACTTAAGTTCTATTTATGTAAAACAGTTAGAGATATTTGTGAACCAATCTTGATATTTTTTCAAGATATTCTAGTTTAGAATTTGTATAAATACTTCACTCTTTGAAGTATTGAGTGTGGAATAAAATTATCAAGACTACTATAGACTTTTTTGTTGAAACATTGGGATTTTATGTGAGTTAAGTTGAAGCAACAGGTTGGAAACTGAAGCAAATAGACATCATAACTAATGATCCTCATGTTGATCAGATGAGTATTGTATCTTCCATTTTTCATTGTTTATTTCTTCAAGTTTCATTCATACATCTTGTGTTATTTTCCATCTTCAATGAATAACTAGGAAAGGTATTACAGAATCAGTGTAAAGAGCTCTTTGTTCTTACTAGTTTTCATGTTTATGTTTTCTGCTAATTTCCAGACTTTAGAATTCTTAATTTCTCTTTAGTCTCGTTTGACCTCAATTTCCCTCTTCCTTTTCTGTGATCTAAGGATTCTTAATTTCCCTTAGTCCAGATCATACCACTTCATCAAAATAGCCTTTTTAAACCCTCTGAAGATCATCTATCTTACCCTTAGTATATTTTTTCTTTTGGCCTTAGTTTTCTAGTCTTGTTTGCTATAAATTTGACTCCATTTCTCAATAGTTAGGTAAATCTTTCTATGGTTCCCTTGTAGTCCTTTATTCCTACAAAAATTCAAAAAATCAAACCAAACTTTCCACTCATAGCTAGCCTAAAATCCATTACAAAATAGAGCCAAATCTTAAGGAGAGATCCCTCTCCGGAACTCAGGAAGGCTAGATCCTGAATTCTAAAAGAGGTTCTTGGTTACCCCTGGTTTTCTTTAACTATAAACCAAAATCCCACGACCTAAGAATTACTAGGGTGATAAAACTCCTCATTAGGGCTATTGTCAGCCCCTTCATTTGATGCATTAGGAGAAGGGATAGGAGGTGAATTTCTTTATGGAGAGGAAGGAGGAGTGGAGGTAGGTGAATGTGAAGTGGAAGGAAAATTTTGTAGAATGAAGGCTTGCGGATTGGAAAATACATCATGAGAGATAAAAAACTCACAAGGGATCCCTTCCTGCTCCAACTGGTGTAAGACAATCATTTTGATCAAGGAGTGGTGAAAAATGCTCTGCATTTGGTGAAAATAACTCCTCTTCTTGACTACTGAAGCCATTTTGTCAATGCTCCGGTATAGGTAGTATGGTAGGTTTAGTAACTTAACCCTGGTGAAGTACAACAGAAGCCTTATGTGATAAGAGTAAACCCTAGAGTACCTCCCCTCATAGGTGAAGTACTTGATAATTTTCCTCATCAACAGGGCATACCTCTCTAGCAGGTGGCAGAAGGGGAAGATAGCCTTGCAGCCTTGCTAACAGCTAGGTTTGAGGTAGGGATCATAATAACTCAAGTCCAATTTCTTTTGTTTAAACCATCTCTCACCAATATCTGGAATTCCTGTGGCTTTAGCAATGGATTCAGATGAGAGTTCAAAGTTCACTCCTGCTAGGTTGACTTGGTGATTTTGCAAACTGAGGATGAACAACCTAGTCAAATCTAAATGGCTTTGGACTTGCTTAACCTTCTCACAAAATTGATAACACCCAAAATCTTGAAAACAGGTAAGTATCATTGGAGAGGAGGTGATTTGAATGGTGTCCAAGGGTTAAAACCTGTTAACCCTTTCTCCCTTGTGCTTAGGCTTGGTAGGATTTTGACTTTCATCACTACTGGTATGAATCTCTTCTTCAGACACGATGACAGTTTTTTAGCACAGAAGGCTTTTTAAACTTGTTTGAGGGCCTTTAGGTCAAAGGATGGAAATGAGTGATGTGAGGGAAAAAATTTTCAAATGAGGGCAAGATGAAACATCCAAGGAGTACTTTCAATTTTTAGAGGTTGGTCTACTGGTCACTAAGTGTCTTTACATATATAACAACCCTTATTTTTGCAAACCCTAACCTAAGAGGTCAAAAAATTGGTTTTTATACAGCTTAGGGTTTGGTTACCTTAGGTCAAGCAATGCCTTCCTAGATTATGAAAAGAACACTTGGAAAGGGGGAAAAATAGTTACCAACCTTATTTATTTGACTGTAGTAGATTTGGAGGAAAAAATATAAATTTTGAACCCTTTTGGAGCAAATCCAGGCAAAGTTTGTCTGTGTGCAACGCCTACCCAACTGTATGTTCAGGTCTGGTCGCCCTGCCGGAGTGCAGCGCTGGGTCAGAGAAGGGCCAGTTGGGCCTGTCAGAGTGTAGTGCCAGGTTAGAGAAGGGCTATTCAGGCCTGTCAGAGTGAAGCGCTGGGTTGGAGAAGGGCCAGTCGAGCCTGCCTGAGCGCAGCGCCGGGTGGATGGTAGGCAAGTCGGGTTTTTCCTAAGCCTGTGCGTAGCGCCAACTTCCCAGTGCATACCGCAGTGTTAAATAACACTTTCACTGCCTCCTATGTGCACAACGCCGAGGGCCAAGTGCGTATTGTTGGCCTCAGTGCGCAGCACCTGAGAACTTTTCTCAAATTTGCACAAAAAACCCTTAAAGTTCTCTTCAATGGTTTCTTCTCCTTTCTGAAATGATAATGAGACGTGAAAGAGGTCCAAGAGGCTTGATGGTCTTTTTGAAAAGTGAATTTGTGAGCTCCATCCACTTTCCTAATGTTTTATTTCCCTTTACTATCTTTTCGGATTTTTTGGCCCTTTAGTCCTGTAGGTGTCAGTTTGATATAAAATTGGCTTTTTCTTTTGCAGGAGTAGCTTGATGTATCCCTTGTACTCACAAAACCATTCAACCAAGTTTAAACAACTTCCTTCAAACCATTTTGAAAAATGAACCTCTTTATGATGCTTATCACTTGCAAACATCAGATTTGTGATCTTTAGACATATTTC
Organism: Pinus albicaulis; assembly: GCA_034641835.2. Classification (NCBI taxonomy): domain Eukaryota; kingdom Viridiplantae; phylum Streptophyta; class Pinopsida; order Pinales; family Pinaceae; genus Pinus; species Pinus albicaulis. The sequence continues at coordinate 402,173,209 of CM076571.1, read as the reverse complement.
CTTTGACTGACAATTCTATCAAGTTTCCTCTCTAAAAAAGTGAAAAAACTCTCATCATACAAACCCTAATATAAGTCATCAATAGCCCTTTGGTATTTATGTAGGAAAACATTGTGAAAAACACATGGTCTATTTATCCTTACCGATTTTCCTACGTGTAACCCTTTGTAACAAACATGTTTGTTCCTAGTTTGCAAATAATGAATGTCAGTGAGGGAGGTGAGCTTTCTAAACCATTTTTGTGCATTTGCTGGCCACTTCTATTCTTGCAGGTGCCTACACCATTTCTTCCTTTGATCACTATCTTTTTTGAACTTGGACAACTCATTTTATCAGTAATGACCCATGTTTGCCATAGTTTCCTCTTTTGGAATTTTTTTCCCTCATGCTTGCCTCCTTGACTCTTTGAAAATTTTGTGTCCTTTCTTTGAGAAGAGAAGCCTTGAACTGATATTTTTGTCTCTTTTTGCTGATACCCTTTGGTGAAGTGGGGTACTGGTGTTTGAGTCTGCCTTCTTAGATCCCTTTAGCTCTCTGATTTTAACCTTTGATGAGGTGGAGTTAGTGCCTTTTGGCCAAACCTTAGAGGATTAGTCTGAAACCCCTTGAAACCCTTTGATTTTTGTACCAATACTCTTTATCCTTTCCACCTTTGATGATGTGGAGTCAATGCCTCTTTGCCAAATCTTAGAGGTCAGCTTGAAACCCTCTGGAACCCTCTATTATTATGAGGGAGGTTCTGTTATCATTCTTTGACCAGTTTTGTCAAATTTCCCAAATTGTTAGGTTTTATGGCTTCTTAGGAAAAATTATATAGTTTTTTATTCTAAGTTCTCTCAAACTTCTCAAAATCATTAATTATTCCTAAAGTCCTTCAATGTGCACTTGAAATATTTGAGGTGAACTCTGCCCTGGTAACCCTAGTACTGATTTAATGCTTGGTCAAAACAGTCATAAAACCCTGATTTTCATCAAACATGTGCTTTCTTATTTCTTCTTGTGATTATTTTCTCATTACCTTATCCATTGCTAGTCTGATGGCCATTTGATCTTCTTGCAGAAATATGAGCAAAGGGCAGCTGTCCCTTTGTAGGATTTATGCTTTTAGGCCAAAAGACTTCCTTGAATGACCATTTTGATCAGCTTGGACAAGATCACCTATATTTTTCTCCTTTTAATGTAGCTTCTTCATAGAGGAACAACAGAATTTGTAGGGCACCAAATCCACCCTGTGACTTTGTGAAACCCTAGGTGACCTAGAGGAGGCTTTCTTGGACTTGGTTTTTGGACTGAGACATATAATTTGGGATCATCAAGTGTAATATAGAGCTTATGATAGACTGTTATATTGAAGATCCAAAATCCAATGTACTTGATTTATCTAAAGAGTCTACAGAGATAGTTTGAGACCATCAGTGTTTGAGAATATTTTGGGAGACAAAACAAAGCTATTTGATTGGTGGGCTTAGGTAGCAGTGAGGGTTTTTTAGGCAAAAAAAAATAGAGGATTTGGGCAAAAGGTGAAAGCATATAGACAGGAAGAGTGACATAAGCCACAAATGGGTTTTCTGGGATAGGTAAACAATGCTAGACATGATGGAAAGATGAAATAGTGAAAAAATATTTTTAAGGATGATGAAGGCAGTGAGATTTCTAGAGCTCACAATGTTCATGAAATTTGTTTCTATAAATCTAGGGAAAACATTTAGTCATCTACTCAAGCAAAAAATTACTAATGACTAACAAAAGTGATTGTCTCACACCAACTAGAACAACAAGGCATCCCATGGGAGGTTTTCATCGCCCATGATGATTTCACGACTCCACAACCCATCCCTCTACAAATTCTACCATCATCATCTCAAATTCCTCCTCACACACCTCCATCACCCTCCAGTAACCTTGGTTCATCCTCTTCACATGAATCATTTTCTCAAATATACCTTCCTCATTCACCTTCCCCTAAGGAATCAACAAATTAAGAGAGAAGTGTTGAAGAGGAAGATGAACAAGAAGAAATAAGTGATGCAAATGAAGGAAGCAGTGAAGGAGAGGAAGATGACCAAGAAGAAAGAAATGATGCAAATGAAGGAAGCAGTGAAGGAGAGGAAGATGACCAAGAAGAAATCAATGAGGCAATTGAAGAAAATAGTGAGGGAGAGGATGATGAAAATGAAGAAAGCAGTGAGGAAAATGAAGAAATCAATGAAGGAGAGGAAGATGGAAAAGAAGAAAGCAATGAGGAAAATGAAGAAAGCAGTGAGGGAGAGGATGATGAAAATGAAGGAAGCAATAAAGGAGAGGAAGATGACAAAGAAGAAAGCAGTGAGGCAAATGAAGAAAGCATTGAAGGAGAGGAAGATGACCAAGAAGAAAGAAGTGAAGCAAATGAAGAAAGCAGTGAGGGAGAGGATGATGAAAATGAAGAAAGCAGTAAAGGAAAAGATGAAGAAGAAAGTGATAAGGGCAGTGATAAAGAAGAACGTATTGATGAAGAAGAAAATGAAGAAAGCAGTCAGCCCAATGATGAGAAAAAAGGCCAAAACAGTGGGTCTAATGATGAAGAGGATGACTCCAAGGACACAGTGACAGAGGAAGCTTATCTTGAAGAAAACAGTGAGCTACAAAAAGACCAAAATAGTGAGTCTAGTGATAGTCAACAAACAAATGACAGTCAAGGAAAAGAAGTAAACAATGAAGAAGGCGACACTGAAAATACAAAGGATATTAGAGGTGAGGCATATGTCAGTAGTAAAGAGGAAAAATATGACAGTGGAAAATATGGCAAGAGAAGCCAAGAAACAAAGTTTGAAAGTGTTTTTAGTGGGCAAAAAAATGAAGATCATGAGCCAAGTAATGAAGATGATGAACAAGAGAGTGAAGAAGAAACCATCCTAGAGAACTCACCTAGTGAAGAAGAAAATGACCATCACAGTAAGGGAAACACTAATGAGGATGCCCAAGACAGTGACCCTACAAAGAATGCAAACAGTGATACAAAGGTTGAGTTAGGCAGTGAACACAGTGGGTCAAAAGATGAAGAAGAGGACAGTCATAGAAATGAAGATATACCTAGCAATGATGAAGACACCTCTAGCATTGAAAAAATAGAGGATTACAATACTAAAGGTCTTAATAGTAATGATGGCATAAGAGATAATCATAATTCTTATCAAAAGGGAAATCAAGAGAAAGGTGAGAGAGATGCACACACAAAGATCATTCATGAGGAAAAAAGTAGTCCTAAAGTCACTTATGATCAAGGTTTGCAAGTGGAACTTGTTGTACCTTTCCCCATTAGATATCAAAGAGGAGTGACGCATGTGTTTTCTACCTCCAAAGGGCAAGGGGCCATGCCATCCTCCTCAGGTCAAATGATTGACAAAGGTAAACAACAAGTGAAAGAAGAAGAAGACAATCATTAATAGGAAAGAGAATTTGAGCTCATTCACATAGATAATGATGAGGAAAATGAAACAAGAATTGCAAACTCCCTTCTACAAGATAGGAATGCACATATTAGGGGTTTGGAAGCTAAATTAGAGAGAGCTAAGAATTTCATTCACTTCTTATAGATGCAGAACAAACAAATGAGTGGCCAACAAGCCATCTATGAAGCAAGGGCGCTCAAATACCGGAAAGAGGCTCAAAGAGCATAGATGAAGTTGGAAGAGTACATGGGCGCCTATGAAGAAAGTGAGGATGAGGAGGGTCAATCTAGAAGAAGGCCTAGAACTAAGGGTCTAAGAAAAGCTTTGGCACAAGAGAGGGAGCAAGAATCTACCCAAGCACAACAATTTTCCCTCACTGAACTCCTTGCGATGGAAATTGAGCATGACAGGGAATCATGGCTTGAAAGGGCCAACATAAATCTTGAGACGAAACTGGAGAAGGCCAAAAAATATTTGAACTTGCAAAGGAGAATGACTGAGCACTATAAACGAAGAAACCACTTTGAAAGGAAAAAACTCAAGACTGCCCAAAATGAGGGCCCGGCACCAAAATATGAAAAATACCAAGCTAGGCTTATTATTTTGGCCCAAGCTTCTCTACAGGTCTCCAGGGACCCATGAAGCACCTACCTACAAAATTTGAGAGAAATTGAACAACATTTTGTTTTTTTGCAACTTTTGAGGCTAGGAGCGCAACACACCCTGTGTTGCACTTTTTCCCAGGGCATCTTCAAGAGAATAGGTTTAAATTTTTATATTCCCCATCATTAGAGGAGTATTCTCACCAAATTTAAACTTAGTTGGAGTTGTTTTGACCCCCCAAAAGGGTAAAAAACACTCAATTTTTCACCTTTCTGCCCACTTTTCTGAGCACGTGTTGCGCTCCTGGAATTCTTGGAATTTTCACTTTTTGGGAAACTTGCAGAGGTCGGATTGAAGAGCTAAAGTCAGATCTAGAAAGTAGACTTCAAGGGCTTTCCAACAAGCCATCTCGAAGCCCTTTCCAATATCAGGAAGGCCTTCGAAACACTGTTGCAAAAAGGCCTATTTCTATGCTGCACTCTTGTCATAATTTCAATTTTTGACATAGTGTGCTGCGCTCCTGTAGATGATTGGGAAAAATGTGCATTTGGAAAATTTTCATTTTCTTTTCAGGGCCTAAAAGTCAATTTCATTGCTATTTTTGGCTGGAAAAGATATTTGTTATATATTTTTGTGCCTCGGGCCTTGCAAGGCGTCAAGGACAACTTAGGATATTTCTTGTTGGCCAATAGGCTTCTAGATACTCTCTTTGGTTTTCCTCTTCCTTTCTTGTTATATAAGGCATGAGGATTCATTGTAAACAGTTGGGAACTTGATGTGTTAAGAGAAATACATGGTTTTTGAAAGTTGAAGAACCATTTAGTGTTGTGGAGCTTGTGGATGGATTGCCTTGATTGATGCTGATGAAGGCTTGCTTGCAGGATCCTTGAGTTTAGTTAATGGTGATGTATCTCTCATATGTTCATGTTTTTTCTTGTTTTCCATATGTCCATATTTTTACTTTGCAATAGCACATAAAATTATAGGATGAGAAATGTTGCTTTAGGCACCTTAGTCCTCCTGTTAGCTATTGTTTTCATGTTTTCTTCTGCTGGGTTAGCTTAAAGAATTCTTCATTGCTCCTTAGGCCCACCTAAGCTTGTCTATTTCATTTTTGGACTAATATGCTAGTTTATAAGCATGATTCATGGTAAGCCCTGGTTGTTTAATGCTATCTAAACTCTGTCTTGAAATCTCTCTTTGATGTATTGGTTGATAGGTTAATTCAAAGAGGTCTTGTTTCGATCTTTCCCTTTGAATATGCTTATAAGTTTGCTTCGAAGTTATTTATCTTTTAATGAATGATGTTTAGGTGTTCCCTCTTCATTTATTGATTCTATTTGTCTCTTGTATGTTTTCAAATCTTGAAAGTAGAACCATTGGAGTTATATTAGTTCTCTTGCTTCCTTGTTCCACTCGATTGTTTATCTTAAATGTTTATTTGTCTAAAAGTATTTTCATTGAGTAAATGGTGTGCCCTATCTCATGATTAGTATATTTTTCTTGTCAATATTTAAGACCTCTCTGTTCATAGGTATTTGACAAAGGATTCTTAACTTCCCTTTTCCCTACCTTGGTTCCCAAACTTAATACCCATTTCACCTCACACATAAACTTAAAAATCCATTGAATACACTAGATTTTTCCTGTGATGTACCCAGATTCACTATCGAGATATCAATAATTTCATAGACTCCATTGCCCAATTGATTTGATAACATCTCACTCCACCTATACTACTTAGTAATCTTACCCCAACCAAAACAAACGAAAAACCGACACTTAACAGCTAGCCAATATTTGTCCCCTCTTTGGTAGCGCAGTCATCTTCAACATTTTTCAGTCGAGAAGTGGAAGATTCGGAGGTGGAAGGAAGTTCCAAGCATTCCAACTTGGAATCCTTGAGGGTATCAACCCTTCACCCCGTTGAGTGTATTTCAGTATTCCAGAGTATTATCTCATCATCTAGCATTATACCATACTATTTCCCCTCTTAGAAATACATTCTCCTTCAGTAATTGTGCAATCCACCAGTGGAAACTTCAAAGGAAGAGGAAGGATCCAAGTTTCCTAGCTTGGAATCCAGTGAGGAGATCCGCCCTTCATGAGTAGAGATGATTGGGAGCTTGCAGAAGTTTTATCATTAGTTCAGCCATCTCCTAGTAGTTATCCAACAGAAGTGCATAATTCAGCCAGCAGGAGTGTGCTTTGCAACCCTAGAGAGCCGAATTTCCAAAGTCAAAACCAGGCCAAACAATTTTTGGGTGTTTTTGGGCCTTTTTAGTAGATTTCATGGTTAAAATCCCAAATTTTTATGCGCACTCCAGCAGCCTCTTGGACATGGCTCTTCTTCCCATCAGCAATAGTTTCCAGCAGCACTGCGCACAGATAGCCTCTCAGTAGCAATACCAACAACCACATTTCCAGTGCTAGGATTTTGAGCTATTTAAGCTACTTCTTGTTGGCTTGAGTGCATCTTCTTTGGAGCACTGTGTACTTTATTTTGATGTTGATTATAATGATATGACCCAGTTGTTTCTGCTCATCATTATGATTTCTTACTGTAATTTCCAGTTTCAACATATTTCCAACATTTTCCAGATTTTAGTGCTATATTATTGTTTTTGTTTATTTGGAATGCTACAGATGTTCTATATTCCTGTTTTTTCCATTTTGGGATATTGGATTTTTATATAGGCTAGCGTCACATATCTAAAGCACTATCATGAAGATCATTGTCACGCATCCAAAGCATTGCCATGAATATCACTTTCACATATCAAGGGAAATTTTCTAATGATCACTATCAAAGCCATCAAATGTTATTTTTCCAAGCATCATTAAAAAACATATAATTTTTCTATCACAAGTCAGTGTTACGTATCTTTTTTTATCATTACATCACAAGATAAATTAATGTTCTTACATCAAGCTCACAAGGTCACTGTAATGTCAAGGTTATTCCATACATGGTTATTCTCATACTAATGTCATTGCATCCATATCATACTTCTATAAAGAATACTATAATCATTTTCATACTTGCCATTACACATCACTCTCATACTTGTCAAAATTAGCTAGACCATAATTATATAAAGAGAATTATCAAATATCAAGGGTCACTGTCATGTATTAGGGTTATTTTCATACCAAAAATGTTGTCATATATCAGATTCATTTCTATATCACCCGATCATATATAATAGTTATATTATCAAGCTCACTGATATCATTTAGGGTACCACCATATGTAAAGCTTTTATTACCATGTTATCCTACTTACAAAATAATCAACATTCAATATTCACTACCATACCACACATTATTGTTATATATGTCACTATCATTTTCATATAACCAAGCCTACACAAGATAATCATCAATTTTTTTTTGCTGCTAAATAAAAATTCTAAGGAATATTAGCCAGAATTTTATGCGTCGTCAAGTCAAAAGGAGATGAAAATTTTCTTCCCAAATTCTCTTGCTCAAGCATTAATATAACAAGCTTCTCCAATATTTATTGTACAGGTACAACCTGCATAGATATTTAATCATCAAAACCTTTTAAATAATGTCATGACATAGGTTCAAAATTAGGACTTCACATACTACAATAATTTCAAACAATTAAAACCTTATAGCTCCACTTCGTGATTGTAGAAACTATAGATTTCAAATACCTCCATAGGCTATAAATCTTAATAATAATTTTAAGATAGGGATACTTCAAAGTTTATTGTAATTTTCATTCATAGAAGATTGTCATATTTGTTTATGTAATGAGGTAATCACTATAATTGCAAAAATATCATGACCATACAATACGAACAAGAGACTGTGAGCCACAACAAGTTACAAGGAATGAATATGTGTAACAAGTAATATTGTAGACCACCGAAACTTAACTCGAATAAGAGAGATGTAATACAACCCACTATGATTTTATGTGAGCCATATCGAAGTGAGTCACTCAACCAAAAAAATTATGTGATTCTCTCCATGTCTAAGACAAGGAATAAGTGTGATTTTATCAGAGATTTTTCAATAGAGGAAAAGTCTTCGAACTACTTTATAATTTGTGGAAAAACTCACAACAATAATGTTGGATTGGTGTGCAAGCTTCTTTTATTTACCTGTAAAAGAAGAGAGAAGAAAATCCTTGAAATTTTTTCCATAGCCTAGAAACCTTTTTCCCAAAATAGAACAAAAAACTCTCCTTCATCTTATTAGAGTCGCAAATTAATTATCAAAGAGATAATCTTGATTTGTGTTAACTAGAGGGAAACTGCGCTTGGTTTCTGTAGAAGAAAACGATGCCTCAGACTTCAAGGGTTCGGACCTAAAACAAAAAAAAAATGACCTGCAAAACCCCTAAATAAAAAATCACCCAACAAATCCTCAGAAAATTGCGAGTTATGGAAGGTCTTTACAATTGTTCAAAGGATCAATGAATCATATAAAAGATAAATCTAATAGAAAAACCCTTGGACTACACATGAAGAGGAGTGAATTGATTTCATAGAGAAACCTGAAATAATTTGATCATAGTTGAGGATAATAATGCCTCGGTTAATATATATCTATGAAGGTTACTTTTAGAGTGGGCCGAATTTCACTAGGAGGGAAAAGAAATTCATTTGAAATTTAAATTTAAAATGATATTTAGAGTTGATATTTCATTTTCATAAGAATATGACTTTTAATTTTGAGACTTTATTATTAAATTTCCACCCATATAGATTTTTCCTCCTTTGTCTTAATTAAGTGTGCCATAGCTACCACATCATCAACCCATTAAAAAAACCACATCTTTCATTCTTTGGGGTTTTGGACCATTGGTTGGGGCATGATATTTGATTTATCATATCTCTCAAACAATGAGGGCTCTTTTGGGGCTCCACATATCAACAAAAACAGAATGATGAGGATAATTCGATGGTGAGGATCTCCTTGGGAAATTGAGTGACTTGCATCTCCCAAATCTCTAATAAGTGTGGGGTATGAACATGTTAAGGAAATCCAAACCCTGGAGCTAGGGTTTAATCGCTAAATCATATCATCCATGCATACTAGCATATCGGGGATATCAATGACAATATCTTTCTTTCTATACATCTTGCACTTACATTGATATAAAACACCCACTTTTGCATCAATGATAACATAGTCAATAGTATATTCATTTTCCATTCCATAATATTTCAGCTCGAAAAGTATTAAATCACTTTTCTTCGATATAAAAAAACTTGATGTGTTTTTGGTATTCCCAAGTCATTTTGAAGGCTTTGCTTCAATTTTTTCACTAGATCAGTGCCCCAGATCCATGATATTGTGGCCTTCCCATTTAAATTCTTGATAACGATCTCATTTTTTTCTCTTTCTTTAAGGGTTTCTTCTAGAATTGGATCTAAAAGGTAGAGAGGGGTGTCATATAAGGATATATATGGAGATAATATATGAGGTTTGTTCATATCATAATATAGATAAATATAATTCTTCATGTCAGCTACAAATTGTTCCTTTGGCAACCCCATATTTCGAGAAAATAATGTTTGAACATAACAAAACTACTAGCCCCATGGGCAGGAGGGGTGGGTGTTTAATGACTCTGTGTGGCATGCCATACTTAGCCATCAAAAAAATATCCCACTGTCATCGTAGATCCAAACATAAACCTCCTTTCTAAGGCACAGATCATTCTCTACATGCTTAAAAGGAGCCACACATTTTAACAACAAAAATTATTGGATTACCCTCACATATCATATGCATAGAGACTTGTAGGATGGGTCCATGTGCAAGATAAAAAATTATTTAGTCTTGATTCATACCTCGCCACAAGAAACCTGAGGCGATACTAATTCGAAGGTCACCAAAAACCCTAACCGTGTTGCAACGCGATACTTCCACCATTCTAGCCAAATTTTTAGTTTTGTTTTTTTTGTTGCCATGGTGAATAGGTAACTTTTTAGACTAATATAAGGGAGTGGCTACCTTATAACACCAAGAGTATATCTAGGAACTTGCAAGACAGATATACCATATCGCGATACTAATTCGAAGGTCACCAAAAAACCTAACCATGTTGCAACGCGATACTTCCACCATTCTAGCCAAATTTTCAGTTTTGTTTTTTTTGTTACCATGGTGAATCGGTAACATTTTAGACTAATCTATGTGAGAATAATGCAGAAATAGAATTAGTTTGGAGTGGTTGAACGAGAGTGTTTAATTAGGAATTGGTTGCACATATTCAGGTTTGTTTCCTCGTTTTCAGGAAGATTAGGTGAGTGCAGTTTCCTATATAAGTGTGATGTAATTGAGCAATTCAGATCATTGATTTGTGTGAGCTTTGTCTCACGTTTCTGAGTGATACTGCTATGCATTTTTTTATTGATTTGGTATCAGAGCTGATTAGTCTGCGCCTCTCTCCTCTTCGCGGGCAGTGAAGGACTCTGCCATTAGAGTGTGCGCAGTGTTTTTTTTTTCTTGGTGGTGATCTGCTGTAGTACGCACAGTTTTTTGTGGTACGCATCCATCAATTCATTTGTTTGCGCGTTGGAGTTGATATACCACGCTGCCCTTTTATTTAACGAAGCCTTCAACGAAGGTGTTTAGTTAAGTTTTTGGCTGCGTTTTTTTTTTTAAATCAATGGTAAGAGCAGATAGACAGCGCGCAGAGAGACAGCGCTGTTCTAACAAGTGCTGGAAGCAAAGCAGATATCCCAGCAAAGGTTTTGGGTGCGGCGTTATCCCTTTTAATGTGGTAAGAGCAGAACCATTACCGTAAAGTTTTTTTTTCGTTTTTTTGTGCGGCCATCCACAAAATCGATCCACAAAATCGAAACAGAGATCGATCCCAGCGTGTGCTCTTTGAAATTGCTTATGCCGGATGGAAATTGCTCGGGTTGCTTGACAATCCCGTTGGTTAAGCTGAAGTGTGGCAGCGGTTTGTTCATAGAAGCCGCAGGTTGAAACCGAAGACAGCAGTGCGTGTTTTTTTTTGTGCTTAGAACAGATTTAAAAATCGGTTTTTGTCATAAAGCCAAGAAAGTGAAAGTGTTTTTTTAAAAAGAGGAGCAAGTTTTGTTTGATTTTTTTTTTTTTATTAAAAAAAAACCAAACCAAACAAAGGAGCGCAATTTTTTTTTAGTAAGTCATTGACACGTTGAGGAATCAAGTGTGCATCATTGCATTCAATAGAAATTGCAACTTAGATCTTTGAATATTTAGATCTTTGAATTTCGTCATTTCTGCTCACAACAATGGCTAATCCACTTGCTGACTCCTATTTAAATGAGTCTTCAAAACTTGATGGAAAAAATTATGTAAACTGGAAATTTAAGCTCATAACAGTACTGGAGGCATACAATCTCTGGACGATTGTCAAAGGTGACGAGCCCAAGCCTCAACCTCCTGCTGCCACTCAAGATTGGGAGAAGCGTGAAATGAAAGCAAGGGTGCTGCTACGCATGTCAGTGAAGGACAATATTATTCCTCACATTCGGGACTGTGAAACTTCAAAGGCGACATGGGACACTCTCAAAGGTTTGCATGAAACTACTAATGCAAACCGTATTTTATTTTTAAAAACAAAGCTGCTATCTATTAAAATGGATGCCAATGAAAGCATTAGCAACTTTGTTTCCCGAATTAAAGACTTGAGTGATAAGCTGGGTGATATTGGTGAAAAGGTTTCTAGTACAGACTTGGTAACTGTTGCTTTAAAGGGGTTAGTCCCAGACTATAAAGTCTTTATTTCAGCTCTCTCAGCTAGACCGACACCTCCTACATTTGAAGAATTGGCTGGAATTCTTCTTCAAGAAGAAGAGCGAATGAAAATTTTTGAACTGGAGTCAAATGGTTCTGATTTGGCTTTGACTGCAAGAGGCAAAAGACCATTCTGAGGGAGACCATGGGACAGGAACAGAGGCCGGTTTCAAGCAAAACAGAAAGGTATGGCACCTCCTGATTCTTATGTTAAGAGGAACATTGAATGTGATTATTGTGGAAAACCTGGACATCTGGCTAAAGATTGCTATAGGAGAAAGAATAATGAATCGAATCAAAGACATAGAAGGCATAATGGAAATTACATAAACAGAGACACCTCAGTAACTGATGGATTTAAAAATCTTAAGTTATTTCTGTCTGATGCTGCATTGTCTGCTGAAACTGATGATGAGAATGCTTGGTTCATAGATTCTGGTGCATCGGCACACATGACTTGTAATAAAGAATGGTATGATAAATATTATGAGAAATCTGATGGCACACACATTTACCTAGGAGATGACAGGTCACTTAAAGTTCAAGGCTATGGCATAATAAATGTGTACTTACCTAATGGAAAAATGCGACAGATTCATAATGTGATGTATGTACCTGCTCTAAAAAAGAATTTGATATATGTTTCCACTATCACTGATAATCATTTAAAAGTTGAATTTGGTAAATTGGGGTGTATTGTGAAAGATGTTCAGGACCACTACAGGGTTGTTTCTACAGGTACTAGGGTTGGAGGTTTATACAGATTGGATGTGACAGTGAAGCGCCATGTTGCATTGACATCCAAAGAGACATCGACAGCAGAATTATGGCATCACAGGTATGGGCACCTAAATTACAATGATTTATCGTTGTTACAAAGGAAATCAATGGTTGAAGGTCTTCCTGTTATGAAGTGTGAACATTTACCATGTGAAGCTTGTGCACTTGGTAAGCAGCATAGAGAAGAGTTTCCTGTTCATACTAAGAAACGAAAGTATGATATACTTGAATTAATTCACACTGATGTATGTGGACCTATGCAAACTAGGTCTCTTGGTGGTGCTTCATACTTTGTTATTTTTATTGATGATAGATCTAGGTATACCTGGGTCTATTTCATTCGAAGGAAAAGTGACATATTTGAGTATTTTAAAGAGTTTCGAACTATGGTTGAAAAACAAACAGGTAAGTACATTAAAATACTCAGATCTGATCAAGGGGGTGAATATAAGTCAAAAGAATTTAACACCTATTGTAAATCTAATGGAATTCAACAATAGTTCACAGTGCCACATACCCCTCAGCAAAATGGTGTTGCTGAGCGATGGAATAGAACCTTGGTGGAATCTGCTCGTAGTATGCTCCAAGGTAAGAACATCTCTAATGGTTTCTGGGCAGAAGCCATTAACACTGCTGTTTATCTGAAGAATCGATGTCCCACTAAGCAATTAGTTTTTCAAACTCCTTTTGAGGTTCTTCATGGTTATAAACCTAATGTGAGTCATTTCAAAGTCTTTGGATGTACTTCTTTTGCTCATATTCCTAAGGCTAACAGAAGAAAACTTGATGCCAAGTCAATCAAGTGTGTTTTCATTGGATATTGTGCGGATCAGAAAGCCTATAAATTGTTTGATCCAAGTTCCCATAAACTATTTGCAAGTCGTGATGTGCTGTTTCATGAGCAGGCTGATAAAAGTAATACAAAGAATGATGCATGGCATATATCTAATGATGCTCATGTCAAAATTGATACTTTGATTAAGCAGGAACAGGAACAGGTACAGGTACAGGTACAGGATCAGGATGAGAGCAGTATGAGCACATCCAGCAACAGTGAGTCATCACAAGGGGGCGATTCACCTCAAAGCCGACGAATCATGGATGGAACACCCACAGGCATTGAAGCACCAAGAAGGTCATCCCGACAAACTCAGCTTCCTGCAAGGTATAGAGACTATGCCTTAATGTCTAACATAATGAATGTTGTTGAACCAATTGATTATGAGCAGGCTAAACAACATGAACCATGGATTAATGCTATGAATGATGAGTATGCTTCTCTTATGAAAAATCAAACATGGGAATTAGTGGAACTTCCTGAAAATAAAGTTCCAATTGGAAGCAAATGGTTGTACAAATCAAAATTTAAAGCAGATGGTACAATTGATAAATTTAAGGCAAGATTAGTAGCAAAATCATATGCTCAAAAGGAGGGAATTGATTATGAAGACACTTTTGTACCAGTAGCTAAGTTGAATACCATTAGATTACTGATTGCCTTAGCCACAAAACATAATTGGAATATACATCAATTGGATGTCAAATCTGCTTTTCTAAATGGTGATTTAAAGGAAGAAGTTTATTTGGTTCAACCTGAAGGGTTTGTCAAACAGGGACAGGAGCATCTAGTTTGCAGGTTAAGAAAGGCATTATATGGTTTGAAACAGGCGCCGAGATCATGGTATGTAAAGATTGATGCCTTCTTTCTTCAGAATGGATTTGTGAAAAGAAAAAATGATCCTAACTTGTATGTTAAGAAAGATGAAAAAGGAAATGTTGCTTTAATATATTTGTATGTGGATGATCTCATTATAACAGGCAGTGCTCATAAGTTAATTGAAGAAATTAAAGTTCAGTTGTCACAGGAATTTGAAATGAAAGATTTGGGTGAATTGCATTACTGTTTAGGAATTGAGGTATGGAGAGAGCCTGGTAAAACTTTGATCACTCAAAGCAAATATACAAAGGATATTCTTAAAAAGTTCAATATGACTGATTGCAAAGCTATGACAACTCCCTTAGAATAGAATGCAAAGTTGTACAGAGAAGATGGAACGAAAGAGGCAGATGGAACATTATATCGTCAGCTAGTGGGAAGTTTGAACTATCTCACCACTACCAGACCAGACATTGCATACTCAGTCAGTATTATTAGTCAATTCATGGCTAAGCCTTCAGGAAATCACTGGAATGCTGCAAAGAAAGTTCTCCGATACTTAAAGGGAACAATGAATCTTGGTATTATGTATACTGATGAATCTGATGTTGCACTGACAGGTTTTTCTGATTCAGATTGGGCAGGAAATCCAGATGACAGACGATCTACCTCTGGCTATGCATTTCATATTGGATCAGGGGTCGTATCTTGGAGTAGTAAGAAACAACCAAATGTTTCTTTATCATCAACAGAATCAGAGTACAAAGCTTTGACCAATTCCACCTGTGAAGCTATTTGGTTGCGGAGAATTCTTGCAGATCTTGAAGAGGCGCAAAGTGGTTCAACATGTATCAATTGTGATAATCAGAGTGCTATCAAATTAGCACATAATCCAATTTACCATGCTAGAAAAAAACACGTTGAGTTACAGTACCACTTTGTACGTGAGAAAATTGAGTCGAATGAAATTGAATTGATATTTTGTAATACCAAGGATAATGTGGCTGATATATTTACTAAGCCCCTTGGTAAAATCAAATTTGAAGTTTTCAGAAGTCAATTAGGTATTGTAGAAAATCCATTTCTCCATTAAGGGAGGATGTGAGAATAATGCAGAAATAGAATTAGTTTGGAGTGGTTGAACGAGAGTGTTTAATTAGGAATTGGTTGCACATATTCAGGTTTGTTTCCTCGTTTTCAGGAAGATTAGGTGAGTGCAGTTTCCTATATAAGTGTGATGTAATTGAGCAATTCAGATCATTGATTTGTGTGAGCTTTGTCTCACGTTTCTGAGTGATACTGCTGTGCATTTTTTTATTAATTATCTAAGGGAGTGGCTACCTAATAACACGAAGAGTATATCCAGGAACTTTCAAGCCAGATATACCATATCTTATGATTTAGCAAGAGTCGAGACTCACAAAAAAGGGGGAGTCTACTCTTTGAGCCAAGATCATAGCAGGCCATATAGTTAATGGGTTTTGAATCGTGGTCTCATTGGTTTCACCTAGCTAAACTTACCATTAAACCACATATCATTGTACTAATTTTTTAATAAATTTGTTATTCTATATATTTAAAATATTAATAAAGTAAGATTCATTATGCTTATTCTTTTATATGATAATGATGTGGTATATTGATAATACCTTTGAAAAGTGCATTTTTAAAGTATTGTGCTCATTCTTTTATAGGATGATGATGTGGTATATTGATAATATCCTTGAAAATGTGCATTTTTCAAGTATTTAGATATTGATTTGAGTTCTGATTTAATTTGGAACAACACACCGAAGAGTCATTAATATTTTGAAAGACTATTATAAAAAAATGCATTAATAATTAGAAAGTTTATATTGGTTTAAAAATAAATATGCAAAAAATAATAAATTTTGAGATTGTGACAATAAAAGATTCATTTCATCAATATTTTATTTATTCTAATCATTTTCACGTATTTATTATAATCATTTCTAAATATTTATGTATTGATTTAAGCTACTATTTAATTTGGAACAACATACAAAACCATCATTAATAGTTAGAAAGATTATTATACCAAAAATAAAAATAAAAACAAATCATTAATAGTTGAAAAGATTATTATGGTTTTAAAAATAAATATGAAAAAAAAACGAAGTTATAGGTTTGTGAGAATAAAATATTCATTTCATCACTACTTTATTTATTCTAATCATTCTTAATCATTCTTTATGGATGTGAAGATTGTGCTGGTAACGTCCTTCATCATACTTGAAAAAAAAATAATCAAATCCAAAAATGATTCACAACCTATAATTTTAAAATTAAATACAATATTATTATTATTTTTTTCTTAATTGAAATTGGATGTATTTTGATCATGTTTACTGGCAGGAGTAGATACTTCAACTCTACAAATAAATTACTCAAAGTAGGGGAAATATAAAGAAAAATATATTCCTTTTATTATTAATAGTAGTGACCGCATGATTAAAAATGGCCAGGCATGAGATTTTGATGTTCGGCTATTTGAAGAAAATCGAATTATTAATATTGAAAATATTAGTTCCTACATCCCTATTAAGTTTAAAGATACGCCTTATATCGACAATGAAATTATTAATAAATATGTCAACGACTATTTCTAAAATCAAAGTAAATTCCAACATCCTCGTAGTGGTTGAACTCACATAAAACCAGCTTTGGATAAACTAATATGCGAAGTTTCTATTACAAAGTTTGCGGATGACCAAAAATTCCTTTCATCTTTTCCTACCCTTAATCATGGTATTTGTTTAGTAACAAAAATCTTTATATATACTTTTCTTTTAATTGAACAAATTCTACAATTAAAGTTCTAATTTTCAACCTAAAATATACTTAGGAGGTTGGATAACATGTTTTGGTAAGAGAGACCGTGGAAAAAGTGTTTTTTGATACCATCGATCAAGGTAATTTTAAGCATTTTATCGAGTTTTGGCAAATTTCTTTTGGAAAATAATGGGTAACATGTATGAAACGCTTGATGTTTCCGATGAACGCTTTACTTATCATTAAGAAAGAGTGCATGACAAGGTAAAATAAAGTGATTGGTTAAGGGCTAAAAGAATTGAAATGTTAGAAATGTGTTTATTTATTTAAAATTTAAATTAAAATTAAAATTAATGAAAGAGAAATGTTAGGAATTTAAAAAGGAAGATATGTAAATTAAAATTAAGTTTTCAATCAATTATTTAAATGAAGCTTTGATGAAAGTTTTTTTATATGGTTATAAAATCCTCTATCACGGTGGTATATTTGGTTAAAAAAAATATATTATTGCAGAATAAAGTTGGGTAATACATATTTATAAAACATTCTATTGAGCGAAATTGTTTGATGAAAAGTTAAAAATCTCAAAATCTAGAAAAACAACTATAAAATTATAAAAAAGCTTGGGATCTCATGGATTTATCCTCTTCAAAATGGTATTTTCATACTTTTAATTTAAATTTGTATATTATGAAAGAAGTTGATAATAACACAAAGTTCTGTAAAATGTTGTTCAAGTATTACTTAGTTGGATTTGAAAAAAATAAGCATATGTACATTGAAAAAAAATGGAGATCTAGTCTGTTCCATGTACATCTTTGTTCATATAATTTGTTTTTGAAAACTATGCATTGCGTATTGAGTTGGTTAACAAGAACTTGTTAACTTTCTTTAAATTTGCAGACAATCATTTAATTGAATACATATATGACACATTAAATGACATAAATAGTTTTTGAAACATTATTATTAAAAATAAAACACAATTCCTTACAAATTATTCTTTTAACTACATCTCAAAATTCAGAATGCTCAAATGAGTTTTGAAGGCTTGAAATTAAAAAATATACAAAATTTCTAATTTGGAATCACAAAATTTCACTAAAAATTATTTCTCATCTTCATGGAATCATCCGAGATTATGTTTAATGTTAGAGGTGGTAAGTGCAAGTGGATATCCTATTATCCCAAAGGAAGTGAAGAATCAAGGTTTGAGTGGAGATTAGAGGAAATTGGCAACAATTAAGTAAAAGAACTTACTCTCTTTCAAGTTTTGAAGAGTCTATGTTCAATTAAAATGAGAAAACTATTAGTTATAGGAGATTCAACTCTCTTGTAATCATCTATATCCATCATATCTCCACCCCAAAGGATCTATCCCAATAAGGAATATTACTAAAATTCAAATGGATATAATAAGATTTGAAGACATTAAATTTTATCAAGTCCGTATGGATCAAAATGCTAATAATAATAGGCTTGACAATAGAGTAACACAATTTGGAACTCAAATACTTAAGAAAAATGGTGTGTTATTATCATATTCGCATATTCCTTAATGTAGGTATTGAAAACAATGGCAAGAACCTAACTTCACATAAATCCAACAGGTAGTAAGCAAAAAAAGTGGTGTTAGAGCATTAATTTGAATCGAGGGGCATTGAAATTCATATTCCCGAAAATAATCTCACATAATTCCCACCTAATATCTATGATGAGGCATATGGTTGTTGGGGGTGTGATGGTTCTTATGGGTGGGATAATTTTCATTTTTGCAACATTTCAATTTCTTTTGCTTCAACTTAAGGGAGACAACAAACTTAGTCACTTAGCCTCTTCGAATTATTTTTTTGAAGTGACATAGGATCTTTCTATGGCACAGCTTTTAGCAAGATATCACTAGCATAATGATAAATTTTAAGTCCCTAGATTTCATATCTCTCGAGTTAGTTGGGGGTGAAGAATTGTGGAGGAGTATAACCCAATTTTTGTCCTTGCCAAATTATAGAAATGAGGTGAATTTTGAGGTATCAACAAGAAATTAGGGGGGATACATATATAGTTATGCTCAATTTTAACTTCAAACTAGTTAATTTGGAGGAAGGCCAAAAATCATGCATAGATAGTGGATAACATGGTAAAATACGAAAAGTAGAAATAGAAGCTACAGGCTCGATGTGGAATGCTCTACCAAATAGAATTGAGCTTAACTATGATCACTTTTATAATTTCTCATCGAACTTTGTCAATTTTTCTATAGTAGTCAACCAAACTAAGGATGAAACAATCATCTAAGCTTAAAAATACATGGTAATGGAGAAAGCACATGAGAAATAACAATAAGAAGTTAGAAAAAAACAAGAATCACACAGAAGGCATGCCTTTTCTTAACTCCATGCTATTCTTATGTATTGCAAAGTAATTATGTTATTACGAAAAAAAAATCTGAACTTCAAAACAATCTACATTTTAAGAAAAAAAAATTATATTTAGAAAATTCATAACAAAATAGTACATAAGATTTTTTTTAGATTTCTATGTTATATGATACAACCAAATTTATATAACCTATAATATTATAATGAATAGTAGATTTCATTCTTTGAATGTTTACTTACCTATAATGATACATGTCATATTTGTGTAGTTTAGTTGGTGATCATTGTGAAAATGAAGTACCCAGAGGTTATAGTGGTAGCTGGTGGAAATGATGTTTTGATCATTCTGAAAATGAAGTACTCAAAGGTTATAGTGGTATCCAATGGAAGTGATCTTGTGTCATGCATGTATGAGACTAACTGAAAGAGGTATTACCTTGAATTATATATATATATATATATATATATATATATATATATATATATATATATATATATATATAATCATTGTTAACATTTATTGAAATCAAATTTGGCACTTTGACTTTAATTAGAATATTATTTTTGTACTTGGTATATTGGAAAGAATATTTTCAAAAATCTCTATAATTTTGATGACTTAAAATGTTGGAAAATCATTTATTGGTGTAAATATTTTAAAATTGACATTTAATGACTATGATTGCTATCTAGTTAAAACAATTTTTTTATATAGAACATGTAGATTTAAATTTATTACTATAATTCAACATTTTGTTATTTTTTCCAAAAAAAACTTTGGAAATACTTCATCATGATGTTTATGGATGATATTCATGACTCAAGGAAATCCAAATTGGGAATCAAGTTGCATAAAATTAGCCAAATTTTCTAAAACTTTAATGAATACTAGTTGAGCTACTCGTTTAAGTTATTTAATATCTCATTTTTTTTATAATTTATAAAATTGAAATTTGTATATTTTCTTTAGTTTTATGATTTAATAAATCATAAAATTTAATTTTAATATTTTTTTTTTTAACATTAAACCAAATTAAATATGTAAAACTCTAAAAACAAATTACTTTCATAATTTATTTAGAAAAATACCTTATTATTAGAATTTAAAAATGAAATTACAGTTGCCACTATATTATGAATGACAATAATTTAAACAACATGATGAGATCAAAATATATAAAAAAAAAATCCACATTTGGAAAGTATTAGAAATGGGAATGAACTTTATTAAAAAAACAAAATCATTCCAGTTAAGAGGATTTATATATTTAATTTTAATGTAATAATTAAATTCGGTTTTTATTTTGATTTTTATAGTAAAATTTAGAATAATGTACTTTCTATTTCTTTTGTTTTAAATTAATAGTTTTAAAAGGGAAAAAAATATTTTAAATAAATCCACTCAAATTATTCTCTACACAATAATAAAAACTAATTTTCGATAAAATCAGTTCTAACATTAACACTCTTAACATTCTTAACGTTAATGATCATCAATTGAAATAATTTCCTAATATATTTCACGCAATTGATGGAAAATTATAGGAAATGAAACCAATTCTATCATCATTATCTTCCTAGCTTTACGAGGGAAAAGCCTTTCTTACATTTATTTATGGAAAAATCGAAAGATGCCCCATAGTGGAGGACCATAAAAAGTGGCAGGGATAGATACCTATGGAAAGATCTTTTAGGGACACGTACTTCATGCCATGAATGCTACTTCTTTCAATGATGATAATGATGGTGAAGAGACCTGCAAGTCTACAACCAATTCAATGCAGTTGTGGGGGCAATTCATGTGAGGGACCTGATAGCCCTTATTGCTTTTTCTTGCACCTTTGTGTCTATTCAACTCTGCACACACAAAGATTCTCATATCCCTCACTTTACTACAATATAACAAACACCTTCAAGTCTTTGAGGCCATTCGGGTGTTTGTGATAAATAAAGGGGTACCAGAAAGGCAAAAAGAGACTTGAGTGAATTAAGTAATACAAAAGTTGGGTAAAAAGAACAGGCAAAAAGCCTAAAGACAACCTGACAATGTGCTAGATTATGTTACCCCATTATTGTTTATTGTGATTTAAAATACAGGTAGAATGATTGCATACTTTGGAATCTAGATAAAGAAAAAAGGGGTTCAGTGGAAAGGAATAGAAGCACGTGCTGGCCTCTCTAGCAAGTCAGCTGGGCTCCATTTTGCAACTTTAGCCACCTTCTTATACATCCTCCCCTAATATTATTTTGTATTCCTTGTTCTTCAATTTGGCAGTCGAAACCTCGTTGAGTCGCTGGAGGAGAACATGTCTTCTATTTTGGACAAAACTTGCGGAGAGGATGAAAAGGTAATTGTTGTACAACGCAGGTGTTTGGAACTGCCTTTCAAAATCTTTGGAACAACAATTTCAACACCGATTTCTACACATGACAGCGCAGACAAAGTAAGCGTATTCTCTGCCTTCTGATTTTACCTTAGGATTAATCATTTTTTTCATCTTCATGATAAGTTTGCATCGGTACTGGATATATGAAGATGGAAGAACATAAAATGAGTAACATATTGTCATATATTCTCAGTGTTTAGGCATACAAAATTCAAACCCTAATAAACAAAAAAATAATATGAAGAGTGTGTACAGTTAGACGAGTCTAGATGCAGTAGACATGAGTTACATCACCAAAGTATTAGAATGTTTCAGAACATGTCTGAAAAGTTTAGACATTGAGTTAACTACAAAGGCATGCAATGGATGTATTTCTGATAGATTGCGGTGGATGAAGTCTTGGGAAAGTTTTCATTCTTTCATCTGTCTATCGGTCATCGAGATCTTCAGTCTGATAAAATTCATTGGTCCATTCAACTTTTAAGCCCTCACTGCAGAAAAGAGGAAATCATGCTTAAAAATGGGTGGCATCTATACAGGCATATTGGCAAATACTCTACAATGCTTTTCTACACTAGGATGCAATACTGAAGCACATTTACCTATAGCTGTCTTTGGGTACGATGTTGTGGATTGCTAAAGGACCCTTAATCAGTGTTTGTGATTGTGATTATTATAAAGTGTTTCTGATTATATATATAAAGAGAATCAGAGATTTATTTTGAGAAAGTTAATTGTTTGATGTCTCTCTAGATTTCTAAATATTTCTCAAATCTAGATATATTTAGAAAATCTTCAATAAAATTGAAGTTCATCACTTTGTACACATTTCTGATAAGGTTAAAGATTTCTGACAAAGTAAAAGATGAGACCATGTTTTGTTTGGTTAGCAGAGATGATTTGAAGAGTACTGTTTCACAACTTATCTGATAATCAATCAGTCAGCTCAAATTTCTTGGAATATGAGAGGATGTGTGACGTGTTTAGAAATATAATTTATGCTTTTAATAGTTAGGGTTCTTATATATATTCTTATGTTTTGAATACCTAAATAAAGTGCATGAAAAATCCGTTGTACATCATAAAGTTCAACCACAATTCATTTATGTGAGCTAACAAAACTTTTGTCTCCTTCAATCCACTGCAGTATTCAAGGAATTGTGAACTCAGCATTGCCCAAGGAGCGCCATTCGAAACTAGTGGTGTTGGTGATGGTTCTCAGGAAAAAAAAGCGAATACCGGGAGAATGGAAGCTGATGAGGGATCATGTACAGGTGTGAAAATTAAGAGCACCAGCTCTGGTGCGAGTGATCGTAAGGTGTCTTCGATGATACCGAAGAAGAAGCCTGACTATAAGGGCAAGGTTCTTCCATGTCCAAGGTGCGATAGTCTGGAGACCAAATTCTGTTACTACAACAATTACAATGTGAAACAGCCTCGACATTTTTGCAAGAACTGCCAAAGGTATTGGACCGCAGGAGGGACTCTGAGAAACGTGCCTGTAGGAGCAGGCCGGAGGAAGAACAAGCATAATTCTGATACCCATATTAACAACAATAGTACTCATGAAGGTAACTGTACATTTAGAAACGATTATAGCAATGTCCAGAGTTATGCACAATCCCTCAACTCTTATTTCTCCATTCCCATCCCAGCAATTCAAAGTGCTTTCAACTCCTCAATACTAAGCTTTGGCTTAGAGAATTATAATGGCAATTTCTCTGGTAGACGAACGAAAGTCCTCTACCATACAAGCAATCTTTCAGGACAACAGATAACATCTCCGACATCGGCCTCCAAAAACAAGGAAACTCTACCAGAAAATGAGGGGAATTGGCACATAAATATCAATGCAAACTCTGAGTACAACCAGTAGTAGCTCTTGCCCTTATTTATGTAACAATGGATGGATCAAAACTTATAACTTTAAGTTTCTAATTTATTTTTGCAGTTTGCATGTGTGATAGCATTTTTTTATCTTTATTTTTTAGTATTTTATCTAAATTAATAAATGTGTATATATCTTAATCTCATTAAAAAATTATACTTAAATTAAACTTAATCATTGTCCAACTACAACTTAAGTGTAACCACAACTCCAACTGGAACCAAACTAAAATTAATAATTATCCAACCAAAACTCAAACCTGAACCATATGACATTGATATGCACAATCTTTCTTGGTTTAATAATTCAAGAAAGTAATTATGGGATATAAATTCCTTTTCATTTACATGCACAATCAGATTTATATGTACATAAATTTTCCTTAAATTGTCTTCTCATACACAATCAAATCTATATTTATGAATATATAACCCCTATCAGGGTGCCAAGTGGCATTGCATGGAGAGATACGTGGGGAGAGACGTGGTGGATGCAACCACCAAACCCACATCGATGATGATGCATCCTAACAACGGTGGGCAGCTCCACCCACAAAGCTTAATGACAGAATTAATTAAGCATGCCAAATAGCTAGGCACGTTGGTTGGCCTGTTAGAAAATTCTAGGGGATAGTGTCGGTGTGGGAGGTGGACATGGCATATGAACATTCTTTTTGCCGTTTTCTGGTGTATGGTAGTTGGTGGAGCGCATAGCATCAAGAAGCAGTGACGCGATCAATGGAGAACTCTATCAACTTCAGCGTGTATCGAAGGATATGTATCGAATTCTCCTCACCTATGCCATGAAGCATGTATATGGTTCTCGGTCCATGTTCAACAAGGTCCTAGTTATTTTGGATTATGTGGTTCTTAAAGATGTTATCATTTCTTCCCTGGTTCGTAATGAAGTTTACACCTCCTCTTCTCTGTATTTTAGTTGTAAGGTTATGGTGGGTACTTTGGCCACTCACCTTCCTCAGTAGGGCGTAATTAAGTGCCACCACCCTCATTTTGTGGCCACCTCTGTTACTTTTGTTTGCTCTGATTTTGCTACTGGCCTTGCAAGGTTGAAATTCATTAATTCATGTCTGCCTGTAGAAGTTTTTGCATGGTGTGGTAATGGCCTCGCATGTTCGTCTCTGGCTCTGGATTGTTGTTTTCCCAACCTTCTATGCTACCCTTCATTTTTCTGGCCTTTGCATGTCTTTGTAACTAATCCATATGGTAGCCAACACCTTTGGAAAATTGACCGTATCACGTATAGTGATTTTCTTGTGGGTGGTGAGTCGCTAATGTTTGGCTGCAATGGTTCAGGTGGGAAGTGGTTCAGTGCTCTGGCTAAAACCATAGGTCTTATTTTTAGAATTTTTCGAATTTTAATTTCTCGACTGGTGAAAGTTACTATATGTTCCTTCATCTCAATTTTTCAGGCTATTGTTGTTTGTCATGTTGTTATTATCCAAATTCAAAGGGGAGTATTCTTTGTAGTTGGGGCTAGTCTGTGGTTTTGTTGCGTCTGTTCCATAGTATTAGGTTTACGGTTAATAATTCAAAGGGTGGGCATGCCAATTTCTGGAAGGTGGTGTCCTACCTGTTTGTTAAGGCCTTGTCAACCGCGCAAGCTGGTATCTCTCCTGGTAGGGATGTCGAGTATCTGGTGGCTCCCAGACAACACCAAGCTCTTCTTTTCACTTCATGTAACTTTGATATTGCCATGCTCCATACGATTGCAGGTCTTCCTAGAAATTCTCACATGCACCTATATTTGTTGGAAGACCGAGCTTTGAAGACAATGGTTAAAGCTTAGTCGACCAAGAAGGAAGAAAAAGCCAAGGGGAAACCCAAAGCTGCACCAGCGAGACCAGGACAAAAGTCTGTTAAAGAGGTAATGGAGAATTTATATCAAGCCTACTTGGATGGCACTCCCAACCATATCAAATCCTTGATCTCTAGGTGGGAACACGATGCAAGGTAAAAAGAGGAAGCTGAACTGGCCGAGGAAGATATGGACCCAATTTTAATTGATCCGGGTAATACCCGCAACAAACTGTCTCTTTTACAACACTCCATTTGCACCTAATGGATGCTCAAATGTCTATTGGTGAAGGCGATTGTCATAGTCCAAGAGATTGGGGGAGATCTGCATGCAACCTCAATTCTCACAGAAATTCGTAGAGATATCCAAGAAATCAATTTATAGTAGCACCACCAAAACGTTCGACTCGGACATATCAACATGTAACTAAAAAGCATGGATTAGATTGATATACCATGATCGAGTGTTAAAGGTCCGGCTCCTATAGAGTCTTTCTCATAAAGGCCATGTTGACTTGACTTTACATGATTTTATATAAACAAGCATACGTTCTCTCAAACCCGATATAAAATCCTCCTATATTATATATTAAAAATGTTATATATTTAATTCATTATTTTAAGGAGGCGATTATTACGTTCAAACATGTAAGTTTAATTTCTTTTTTAAGAAAGAGTGGAGTGTTTTATTTTTTTATGCTGAAAATAGTGGAGTTTCTGTATTGTGTTTTAATAGTGAAAATTGATTCAACAATATCAAGAATTTTTAGAGCAGATAAAATTCTAAAGTTTGACTAGACTGGAGTGTTTTTTTTTTTAATAGTGAAAATAATGGAGTTTTTGTATTGGTTTTTGATAGTGGAAATTGATTCAGCAATATCAAGATTTTTTAGGGTATCTAAAATTTTGAAGCTTGACCACTATAACCTAAATTTCCAAAAATTCCCACCAAATTTTGCCAGATTTTTTGTAATGTTCCAAATTCTTCCCTCAATAAATTGGAACATACATTTTGTCCATTTTCACTTAAAAGATGAATAATTGGGTAAGGAGCCCCGATAATAATAAAAACATACATAAAATCCCTCTAGTATGAAAAGGGATCAGCCATGGAACCATATTTCACACCCTCATGTGTGAAAGGAGACTTTTGCAAGAAGCTTGGTTAAGTTTGACCAAGTCAAACAGCGTTGGGTATGAGGTGGAAAGCACTACATGGGACAGCGCAGAGATAGAGGAGGGAATATTCCTTTATGGAGGAAACCCTAATGGATGGGGCCCATGGAGAGAGAGCCTTCACATGTTATATATGGAGAGGAGGAGAGCCATTGTTAATCATGCATATGTTTATGATTTCATGTCTATTCAGACATTGTGCATTCTTTATTGTTTAGAAAGAATTGCCAGAAAATTCCTGTTTAGGATTTCCTCACCTTATTGAGAGTCATCTTGAAGGTTGGTTCTTCATTCTCCACATTTCTTGGCTCAAGACCAAAGCATCCTCCTCCAGGACAGTGTTATTGCTGTAGCAGCATAATATTGTGTTGTAGGGTGTTGCAGTGGAGGACCACAACACCACTTTCGGAGCTGATTTTCAGAGGAGGGAGTCTCCATTCCTTTTGGAAGCTAGTGAGGGAGGTTTCAACATTTATTTCATCCCTTGGCATTAGGCTAACCCATATCCTTACCCCTATAGCGCAGTTTTCTCCAGTAACTGCATTATTTTCATAGTGCATTTGCTGCGGGGTTTTGCAGAGTTGATTGGAGGGTGATATCTCAAGTGTAAGGATCAACCTTCCACTTTGGAGATCCATCGGAGGAGGTTTAATTCAGGTCTTTCATCATATTCAAACTTCTCTATGTATTTCTAGTTTCTGAGTTGCAGCTGCTACCCAGCAACTCCGACATTTTTTCCATTTTGTATATTTCAGCCAATCCCTTGGAGGATTGATGTATTATTGTTTCTAAGGGTTAGAGATTTGCTCCTCTATTTTATTTGAGCCATATGTTGTCATATCCTTCAGTTATTATGTAATATGGAGCAGTACCTTTTATAAACTGCGTCCTCTTATCCTGGGTTTATGCAAAAATAGCAGTGGTCTTGTATTTCATGCACATGTCTTGTTGAGGCTTGCATTGTGTTTCTTGAGTGGATGTTTCCTGAAGAACTTCCACTCTTTTTACTGCTATAACATCATCTGTTGGCTATTCAGATATTCATATGTTCATGGGTGTAAAATAATGCTGTCATTCCAGCTCTTGTGCATCTATTGTTACATCCCCTTTATCAGGCATGTTTTGAGGACATCTAGTAGTGGGAGATCTATTTAACCACTCTAAAAGGATTTCTTTGGAGCCATCTCTTGGATTTAGGACTTAGATACATTGATATAAGGGATCCAGGTCCTGGTTTCAATTCTTGTAGCATCCATTACTGGAAAATTCATTTTCCAATCATGCCATGCTAGCTGTCCCATATTTGGGATATTACAGTGGTATGAAAGCAACTTTCTTGGCTCAGCCTGTGAGTCTAAGCCCAAGAAGATCAGAATGTTGAAGAAGATGATTTTATTCTCATGTATTTTCAGATCCAGAGGAGAAATCTCCAAGGAGGTCAAGAAGATTGATGAAGAAGAAGAGGAAGTACCATGCACTTCCTATTCTCATCAAGAAGAAGACATTGAGCATGGAAGATACTTGGATCATCAGGTTCTGAGTGATTACCTTGTTGAGTATAGATCTCAACCTAGAGCCTTCAAGGAGACTCTAGATTTTCCTCATTTCATCCAATTGAAGGAAGAGAAGAGACCATGTAGCAGGAAGGAAATCAGAGGCAATAGATTTCTATTGTCTACTTATGATGGGTCATTTCCTGCAAGAACTTGGGTGAAAGAGTTGGTGGCATTTTTCTTTCTACATCCTGTAGTAGAGAAAGAAGATGTTGAAATATTAGCGATGCACTTGGAGGGTGAAGCCTATGATTGGTGGAGCAGCCACTTGAGCCATGAAAGGGAGAGGACTTTTGCAAAGTTCATCCAAGGGTTGGTCAAAAACTTTTATGGTGAAAGAACAAAGGAAGAGGAGACCACACCACCACTTGAGGAGCCTTGTGATAACGCTATCACACTCATGGAGGAGCATCCACATGCATCAATAGTTGGGACAACCAACACTTTGGAGGAGGGAACTCTTGTAGCCCTACAAGAAGTTCCAAATGCACATCAAGGTATGAAAGAATTTCCACAATCTATTGTTGCAACAACTTCTTTTGAAAATTGTGGAGATTTACTTTTTAATGACCAAGGGTCGAATCACACTGCTACCATAGAGCAGATTGGTTGCACTGCGTTGTGCAACATGGAGATATTCAAGGGAGAAAACCATCATTCTCATGAGCCTTTTTTGGATTGCATATCACATTGGAGGTTGGGGTTTGAAGCCTTAAAGATTGATAGTAGACATCTTGAAGTGAGAAACCATTTCTCCCTTCAAGATGACACTTTCTCAATGAGCTCCTCTAAGCTCAAAGAGGAAATTATACTTTAAGATACAAGACCTCATTGGTTTTGGAAGACTATTGATGAGAGGGAGGTCTCAAGGAGAGATCTCATTAGAGGTGCACTTCAACACACCATGGAGTGAAAATATTTTCTTCCTTTCTCACAAGAGAAGATAGAAGATGGAGGACATATTAGGATGGATAACATCTCTCATGCTTGTGTTGGACATTCCTTGAGCCATACACATCATGATGGGAGGTTTTTTCCTACCACCTATTTGGGTCTTGATAGGGTCTCATTGATCGTTGAGAAGATTGCATTTCAAAATCCCATGAAGTGCAAAGACAGGAATTTGATTTGGGAGGATGGTAGCCCTCATCGGAGGAGTACCAAGATGAAGAGAAGCAGGAGGCATCCACAAGGGGTTGAGTGGATGTGATTGATGAGAAAGGAGATGGGAGGCTACTTGCAAATTTAGGATACCGGGCAACAGGAGGCTTGGCTGTGCTAGTTACTCTTGAAAACGTTTGGCCATCACTTAACAAACACTCTTCCTAAGAGTAGGAGGATGGATACTTGCATCATTGAGAAACATAGAGTATGGATACATGATGTTGGTGTGACACTCATATCATTCATTGTGTCTTCATCACATGAGTTGTATGATGGGAGTATGGGGAGGCAGCAAAATATTTTGTTGCTTTGCTTTCTTTCGAGAGAGCAAGAGCATATTTGCTCTCACACTTTGCATGATGTTGCAAGAAGAGGAGATGGAATTATCTCCCTGGTCTTTGATGATGATTGGGAAGCACTTCCATCTTGGAAGGTATTCCACATTTATTGCAGCATCATTAGAGGAGTCTTTGAGAGGGAGCATGTAAAAGGACAGAGCATTATATTAGCAAGAGTTTATTTGCATGAGCTCACAACATTGTCTATTTGGAGCAGTAACCTATGGATGGAGTGTGCCCAATGGAAGTGTGGTGGATCCATAACCCAAAAATCCCAGGATAATTTCATATTTGTTGAACTTGATGAACAAAGAGGAGGTGAGATGGATGAGGTAATGGATGGAATCATCTATTACTATGCTACATTCTTCTTGACTTGGATTCCCAAGCATGAGAAGAAGAATCTTCTTGCAACACATAGTTCATGCCTCTTCGTGGGAGCATGCCAAACAACTATGGAGGATTCATTCATGGATCCATACACCATCTTATTCCTGGTATATGGTAAGAATTTTTTTTTTACAATGGCTGATTTGTATACTCTTACCATTATTTTTTAGTGCAAGGCTCTACAAGAGGGCAAGCTTTTTAGATTTCTCCATGGACAAAATTGGGCCAACCTGTATGATGGAGACAACCATATTTTATATGGCCTTGGGCAAGTGTTTTCTTTCATGTATGATCAGTTGATATACTCAGCCATTTGCTATTTATCAATAGCTATCATGACATAAAATACTATTCATGTAACACAAAACAACTTTCCATGTGATTTTCTCAAGCAACAGCTTGTAAAACTGCATTGTATGTACTCGAGAGACTGTTGGTACCTTCAAGCCTCATGTAAAACCAATGGTATTTCTTTCATTTTGTTGTTGATCATGACTTCATTTGATGATATAGATCAGATTTGTAAAGGAAGCATGATTATGAGAGAGGCACATGATTTGGATGTGTCCTTGAGTGGGAAAAATTCTCACAATTTCTGCACTACATGTTCTAATGGGAGCATGGGAGGAGATATGGCCACCATAGCCACATGTTTGTTCTCTTTTGAGGTGGGCCATGAGATTGATAGTCATCCATTGTACAGCCATGGGCAAGTGTTTGGTCTTGTGTTGTTGTTATATTCATCCATTTACTATTCCTTAGTAGATGTGATGGATTTTATATGCCACTTGCCATGTTCCTTTCTGAGATTGCAATGGATGAAACTGCATTGTGTCCTCTTGAGATGTTGTTTGCACTTTGTAGCATCATGTAAAACCTACAAAAAAATTCTCATTTGGATATTATATGATGACCATGTCCTATTCATCATGGATGATATGTTTTGGGCCAGCTTGTTCTTCATTCTTGGAGGAGAACTCTTTGGAGGATTGCTCTTCACTTTTCCACTTGAGGGAAATACTTTTGCAGCCCAGGATCAACACATAATCGAAACTTATCATGAGTGGAGAGAAGGACAGTATGGGTTGAGCTATGGTGCTTGCCAAATTCAGATTTTCAGCCCACCATCATTTCCGAAGCTTGAGGTGGAAGGAGATTGTCAGGAGTTGCCTTGTTGGGAGGTGGCTCATTTTGTTTGGATGACTGCTTGGGAATGGAGGATCCACATGGGGGAGATGTTCCTAATCAAATTTGAAACTCCATGCCTTGAGTGGATATTTTCCAGTTCTATCCTTACAGTTCCTCGAGGAAAAGCAACATTTGGGAGGGGAGGACTGTAATGTTCCAAATTTTTCCCTCAATAAATTGGAACATAAATTTTGTCCATTTTCACTTAGAAGATGAATAATTGGGTAAGGAGCCCCAATAATAATAAAAACATAGATAAAATCCCTCTAGTATGAAAAGGTATCAGCCATGGAACCATATTTCACACCCTCATCTGTGAAAGGAGACTTTTGCAAGAAGCTTAGTTAAGTTCGACGAAGTCAAACAACATTGGGTATGAGGTGGAAAGAATTACATGGGACAACGCAGAGATAGAGGAGGGAATATTCCTTTATGGAGGAAACCATAATGGATGGGGCCCATGGAGAGAGAGCCTTCACATGATATATATGGAGAGGAGGAGAGCCATTGTTAATCATGCATATGTTTATGATTTCATGTCTATTCAGATATTGTGCATTCTTTGTTGTTTAGCAAGAATTTCCAGGAAATTCATGTTTAGGATTTTGTCACCTTCTTAAGAGGCCTCTTGAAGGTTGGTTCTTCATTCTCCACATTTCTTGGCTCAAGGCCAAATCATCCTCATCCAGGACAGTGTTATTGTTGCAGCAGCATAATACTATGTTGTAGGGTGTTGCAGTGGAGGACCACAACACCACTTCCGGAGCTGATTTTTAGAGGAGGGAGTCTCCATTCCTTTGGGAAGCTAGTGAGGGAGGTTTCAAAATTTATTTCAGACCTTCGCTTCAGGCCAACCCATATCCTTGCCTGTACAACACAATTTTCTCCAGTAACTGCATTATTTTCATAGTGCATTTGCTGCGTGGTTTTGCAGAGTTGATTGGAGGGTGAGATCTCAAGTGTAAGGATAAGCCTTCCACTTTGGAGATCCATCAGAGGAGGTTTAATTCAGATATTTCATCATATTCAGCCTCCTCTATGTATTTCTATTTTCTGATTTGTAGCTGCTGCCCAGCAACTCCGACATTTTTTCCATTTTCTATATTTCAGCCAGTCCCTTGGAGGATTGATGTATTGTTGTTTATAATGGTTAGAGATTTTCTCCCCTATTGTATTTGAGCCAAATATTGTCATATGCTTTATTTATTATGTAATATGGAGCAATACATTTTATAAACTGCATCCTCTTAGCCTAGGTTTATGCAGAAATAGCATTGGTCTTGTATTTCATGTACATGTCTTGTTGAGGCTTGCATTGCCTTTCTTGAGTGGATGTTTCCTCAAGAAATTGCACTCCTTTTAATGCTATAACATAATCTGTTGGCTATTAAGATCTTCATATGTTCATGGGTGTAAAATAACGTTGTCATTCCAACTCTTGTGCATCTATTGTTGCAGCCCCTTTATCGGGCACTTTTTGAGGACATCTAGTAGTGCGAGATCTGTTTAACCGCTCTAGAAGGATTTCTTGGAGCCATCTCTTGGATTTAGGACTTAGATACATTGATCTAATGGATATAGGTCCTGGTTTCAATTTTTGTAGCAACCATTACTGGAAAATGCGTTTTCCAGTCATGCCATGCTAGTTGTCCCAGATTTGGGATATTACAGGAGCAAGACCTCTTGCAAACCCTCATACATAAATAAAGCAGTTTTCCCAACGGGACAGAACTGTAGCTCAAAAGACACAGAAAAATATTGAATAATTGAATATCTGAAGTACAAGAAATGATACACTCTTCCAGCAGGTCAAAGGACCCAGTCCACGGAGAGAGGCTCTTAAAATACACTAGATCTCTACAGATCTAGATCACCACTTGCTGCAGCTTGCAGAGACAACAAATCCCTCAATGGATCAGTGCTACCAATGTAAGTAGGAGCTTGGCATCAAGCCTAATAGTGGTTCATTTTAGCAAACTTTCTTCCTTGAATCATCAAAGGAAGAGGTGAAACTCCTGCACAGGAATTCCAGATACAATCCTTCACTCAACAGTAGAGAATGGTATTTGTCTAAGTAGAGAAATACTAAGAAAAATATTGTTTAGCTAAAACTTTGCCTCCTTATACTACTCAATAAGTTTTAATAAATATTCCTAAATAAATATATTTTTATTTTATTTCTTATTTAATAAAATTATGTTGTAATAATTTGGATATTTACAAATAAATTATTATGATTTATTATCTAATTCCATCCTAATTTTCAAAGCATGTATTAAGGAAGTAATAGCACAATTCCATTAATCTAATTTTAGTTAGAGCTATTTCAGGCATTCTAATTTGATATTAGCAAGAGTTATTTTAAACACTATCATGTTATTATTTCAAGTATTTAGGAAAAGTTGTAATCCAATTTATAGACTAAATGTCTTTTTTTCAAAAGACATTTCTTCCTCTTATAGGGTTGGTTCCTAGTGTATATCCTCTTCTAGGGCTGGTTCCTAGTATATATCCTCTTCTTTTGAAGATTCTTGTTCATTTTCTTCTTCCTCTTCACAATCTATGTAAAATAATTTCTTCTTAGCACACTTATGACCTTTTGTGTATTTTCTATCACAACTGTAGCAAAGCCCTTTTCCTCTTTTTTCTTCCAATTGTTGTGGTGCCAACCTTGTAGGTTGTGGAAGTCTAGGAGTAGCAACACTTCCATCTTTATATATGTGAGTGATAGACTTCCTTGTTGCCATAATTTTACATTCAATTTTTCTTGCCAACCTGAATGCCTTTTCCAATGAATCAGGTTCCCAAACATGAACTTCATGTTCGATGTTATCCTTTAAAGTCCCTATGCAGACATCAATCATGTGTCCCTCTGGAATATCAGTTACCCTTATATTCAATTTTTGGAAGTCCTCAATGTGCTCCACCACTGAACCCTTTTGTTTGAGATTTATCAATTGGCTAAAGAAGGTGTTTCTTTTTGTATCCTCATAATGTGCTATCATTTCCTCCATAAAAATTGACCAAGTGAATTTTTTTTTACGGGAGAAAAGAAATTAATAACATACAAATGTATTTTGTTCTAGATGTAAATTTGCAATGCGTACCTTTTGTGTGTTTTGCACATTATTGAGATCAAAATATTGCTCCATATGTAGTATCCATGTTACGAGATCCTTGCCATCAAACTTCCTCATCTCCATCTTTCGAATATCATGGTTCTTCCATCCAACATTAGAGTTTATGAAATCACAATAAACATTTATTTTTTTCTCATCATGAGTTTCCTCTACTATATTTTCGCCATTAGGAAACATTTCTTGTATCAAATTTCCCAAACCTTTGATGTCTACTTTTAGATCATTCTTCATGTTTTCCATGTTGTCTTTCATTTTTTCATCGATCTTAGCTTCCATGTCATCCATCTTAGCTTCCATGCCCACTTCCATGCCATCCATCTTAGCTTCCAAACCATTCATCTTAGCTTCCACGGTTTTCTTCAAAACATCCATCTTAGTTTCCACTCCTTTCTTCAAAACTTCCATTTCATTTTTTGTTGCTCTTTGCGATAGCGAAATTTGGTGCACTTGCTCTTGTAATATTGATATCTCATGTTGTGTTTCTTCTTCTTCATGAGTGATAGTAGAGCCTTTTGAAAACTTAATGGGTGTTTAATTCTTTTTATGGGGAATTTTAGAATCCAATACTGATATCTATTATTTAATATGCCCTTGGAATAAATTCAAACTAATTTTTTCCAAACGAAACTTATGTAATTCAAAAAAATACACACCTTTTTCTTGCTTTTAAGGAGCTTGATATTGAAATTGAATTATCTATGTGTCTTTGGATATTAAATATATGAATTTCGACCCTAAATTAGCCCTTTGAATATTCTTTCAAATTCCAGAGATCTTACCTGATTTGGATTCTTCAAGGAAACGTTATGCCAAATCTTCCATGATGACCTAATTATGGATTGGTTCAGTAGAGAGAAATTTTATGACTTGCCACGTGTCACTATTTTCTCCTTCAGCTCCAAAATTGATATACCAAAAACTAAAGTCTCTGTATTTGCGGCTAATTTTTACAGAATCCCAATCCGACGCTCACATATAAAGTTATGAGGTTTTTCCCACGGTAACCTCTTTGAGATGAAATTCCGGAGCCTGAAACAATCCTAAATTCCACAGATCATATCTCCAGAAATCTTGCAAACCAAGATCTGAAATATTTATAGGAGGTTCCTCAAGATTTTAGCTTCGCACTGTAAAAATTTCATATTCTGAAACTTCGTATACGAAAAGTTATAATGAAAATGCCACAATGACATGTTTTAGTTGAAATTCGGGAGCCTGAAAAAGCCATAACTTCCCTAGATCATATATCCTAAAATGCTACAAACCAAGATCTGAAATTTTTATAGGCGTTTCCTTAGGATTTCAGCTTCGTGCTGTAAAACTTTTAGCTTTTGAACCTTTGTAGAAAAGACTTTATTGCGAAAATTGCACGATGACTTGTTTGGAGCAGCAAAATCCTAGAATCCAAAGCTCTGATACCAAATGTTATGAAACCAACTCCGAAAATAGAGAAAAGGAGAGATCAACGCCTTAGAAATTAGCCACTTCGAGGGCGAAACCTCCAATACATTACATAAATGAACAATTCTTGGATGATACAAATGAAAAAAACCTCCTTCTATATGTAGGATTCCATGGGCCCACAATATAATCCTAGCCAACCTAACAATAACAATGTAAGGGCACAATAATAACAATATTGGGCTAAAATAGTAATATAGGGACCTAAAAAAGACATGTAGGTCATTTCTCAGATGATGACCATGTTCAAGATTTTAGATTGTTTATGGCTAGCACTGATGAAAATATCGAAGCAGAAATCTGGTATGTGGATTCATGAGCATTCACACACATGGCAGGAAATATAAAATGGTTCGAATATTTTAAAGAAACCAACAACAAAGCAAAAATATACCTTGGCGATGATAGAGGTTATCGGATCAAAGGGTATGGGAACATTCCTATTATTTTTCTTGATGGTAATATCAGACATATCCAAAATGTAATGTATGTACCCAGAGTTACAAAGAATCTGATTTCTGTATCCACAAATATGGATCAAAATCTCAAGTAAGAATTCTTTAAATCTATTTCTTATATTAAATATTTTTTGGATGGTATGAATTTTATTGCTTCAGGACATCAAACAAGAGGTCTGTACAAATAAAATGTGAGGTCAGCACCAAATCAAGCTTTGACAACATCGAATTTGACTACATAAAAGCTATGGCACCAGAAACTTGGTCACATGAACTTCAACGATCTATTGTTACTTCAGAAAAAGGAAATGGTAAGAGGTATTCCTACTTTAAAACAAATGCATAATGATTGTGAAGCTTGTGCATTAGGAAATATTCATAGAGAAGAATTCCATTTCCGAGTAGAAAATAAAAAGAGAAATATACTTGAATTAGTGCACAGAGACCTATGTGGACTGATGCAAACAAAATCATTAGGAGGTGCCTTGTATTTTCTATTGTTTGTTGATGACTACACAAATTTTTCTTGGGTGTATTTCCTTATCAATAAAATCCATACATTTGAATACTTTAAGAAGTTTAGAACAATGATTGAAAATAAAATAGGGAAGTACATAAAAATTATTCGCTCTGATCAAGGGAAGAATACAAGAAGGCTGAACATACCAAGTATTGTAAAGACCATGGAATATTACAACAATTCACAGTACCCCATAATCCTTAGAAGAACGGAGTAGTAGAAAAGAAGAACAAAACATTACTGGACTGTGCTCATAGCATGCTAAAAGGTAAGGATACTACAAATGGTTTTTCGGCTGAAGCATTGAATACTACAGTTTATTTGAAAAATAGGAGTCCTAAAAAAAAGTCTCGAATTTAAAAATCCTTTTGAAGCATTGTATGGATTCAAGCCTATAGTAAAACATTTGAGAGTATTTTGATCTAAAGCCTTTGCGCATATTCCAAAGGAAGATAGAATAAAATTAGATTCAAAAGCCATCATATGCACCTTTGTAGGATATTTTTCACAATTTAAATCTTATATATTTTTTAATCCCTCTACTCACAAAATTTTTGTTAGTAGAGATTTCATGTTCCATGAGCAAGTTTATGATAAATCTAATAAAATAAATGAGGAATGGGACATTCCTTTTTTGGTGGAAGGAAGTGAAGAAGAAAGAAACAACCATGAGAAGCAGAAAAAGGCAGAAGCGGAAATTTCAAATACAACAATCGAGACGAGTCCTTCAAAGGAAATTTTGAATAGGATGGAAGCCACACTAACGCTTAGAATATCAGGTAGGCAGACTCAATTTCCTGCTAGATATAGGGAACATGCCTTTATAAATAGTATGATGAATGTTGTTGAACCTTCTAGTTATAGAGAATCAAATCAATGTAGTGAATGGAAAGACGATATGGATCAGGAATATGAATCTATTCTCAAAAACAACACTTGGGAGCTAGTTGAACTACCCGAAAGGAAACAAACCATAGGTTTTAAATGGTTGTATAAACCCAATATTAATGTAGACGGAAGCATAGATAAATTAAAATCTAGATTAGTAGCAAAGGGGTATTCACAAAAATAAGGTATTGATTATGAGGAAACCTTCGCCCCCATAGCTAAACTAAATACCATCAAAATGATGATTGCTTTAGCTACTATAAAACACTGGGTGATTTTCCAACTAGATGTAAATTCTACATTTTCAAATGGGGAGTTGAAAGAAGAGGTTTAATTAGAGCAACCTGAGGGGTTTGTCTAGAAATGGAAAGAACGTTTACTCTACAGATTAAATAAAGCCTTATATGGATTAAAACAAGCACCTAGGTCATGGTTTGAAAAGATAGATTCATTTTTTCTGCAACACGGTTACATTAGAAGTAAAAAGGACCCTAATCTATATACTATGAAAGATGAAAAGGGGCATATAGTGTTTATTTCTTTGTATGTAGATGATCTAATTATTAAAGGTGATGTTGTTGATCTAATCAAAGAAATAAAGAAACAAATGTGACAAATGTTTGAAATGAAGACCTTGGTGAATTAAGATGTTGTTTGGGCCTTGAGATCTAGAGAGATTCAGGAAAAACTTTTCTATTCCAGGGTAAGTATGTCAGAGGACTACTGGAAGGATTCAGGATGGATCAGTGTAAGGCCGCAACAATACCATTATAGCAGAACATTAAACTTCAGAATGAGGATGGCTCTAAAGAGGCAGATGCGACACTTTATCGACAGTTGGTTTGGATTTTAATCTACTTAACCACTACGAGACCATATTTTTCTTATGTGGTTAGTGTGCTAATTAAATTCATTTCCGAGCCACTTGAGAGTCACTGGATTGCAACCAAAGGTGTTCTAAGGTATCTACAAGGAACTATAGATTATGGTATTATTTATATTGATTATTCTAATGTTATATTGACAGGGTTTACAGATTCCGACTGGGCTGGAAATGTAGAAAACCGAAGAACCATAATAGGCTATGCATTCAGCATTGGATTTGGGGCAATTTCATGGAGTAGTAAGAAACATAACACAATTTTCTTGTCCTCCGCGGAAGAAGAGTATCAAGAAATATGTGCAACAACATGTGAGGAAATTTGGTTACAGAGACTTATCCAGGATGTCGGGGAAGAACATAAAGACGCGACAACTATCAGAATGATAACCA
Organism: Pinus albicaulis; assembly: GCA_034641835.2. Lineage (NCBI taxonomy): Eukaryota > Viridiplantae > Streptophyta > Pinopsida > Pinales > Pinaceae > Pinus > Pinus albicaulis. The sequence continues at coordinate 402,134,156 of CM076571.1, read as the reverse complement.
GATCTCAATCAAACTGGATAATAATCTGGTGTTCCACAAGAACACTAAGCGCATTGATATGAAATTCGACTTTTTCAGGGAGAAATTTCAATATAAATAAATCCATCTTGTATATTTTAAAACTTGTGATAATGTTGCTGACATTTTGACTAAGCCTCCTGGAAAAATTAAGTTTTAAATGTTTAGGGAGATGATAGGTATATTTTTTAACCCCTTCTCCATTAAGGGGGAGTGTTAAAAGAGAATGGAGAATCCTTAATTTGTGAGATTTGGTTCACAAAACCTTAGGATAGGAATTATTTTCTATTTCTTAAGGTATGGTTCTAACTTCCCTACATCTATGTATGTTATATATTGGTTGAATTGTATTGAGAATGTAGAGCGTTCTGCAGAGTCAAACTATCTTGGTTCAGTCTCTCCATTATAGAGCTGACCAATTTTTTATTTATGAATTCAATCCATCATATCTTATCATACGAAAATGAGAAAGTACCACTTGCACTCTTTCATTACGGTTATGCATCAAATTTTTGGTAACCAAACTTGTCCCCCCCTCCCCCCCCCTTCCTTATTGAGAGATAAGTTGATGGTGGAACGACTTCTAGCTACCTTCTGTTACTTCACCATGTTCATTGCTGAATAGTTTCGACAATATAACTAGTTATATCCATATACCATTTGTAAGAATACACATTACTTCCATGAGTATCCCCCTTTCTCTTCCATGTGGGAGCATTGTCACTTAGACATCCCCACCTTCCACAACCTGGAGTTTTTCTTCGAACCCATGGATTTGGAATTCATGAAAATACTAGATATAGAACCAACAAACCAAGATTCTTCTTTTATTTCAATAGAAAATTACAATTCTATCATAAAATTCTATTTATGATCGGAAACGTTGTAGTTCCTAGAGATATACATTAACAATTTTTTTCCATTCAGTCTAAATTTATTGTCAAGAATGTGCACATGTGCTATTTAGAATGCTAAACTTCATTTAAAAAAGAATTGATAAATTCTTATCATGCAAAATATTCTATAATACTGACAAAAATTACATTGAGATGTTCTTATTATGTACACTCTTGTGCAATTTTAGGGAAAAATAATAAAAAAATTTATACCTTCAATGGTCTACCCATTCACGATTCCAACTTAAAAATCTCTACATGAGATGTTAATAGAATGTGTAAAAGATATGCATGAATACATTTTGGGGAAGAAGGAAAGAGGAGCAAGGACCATTGTCCCAATGGATTTCCTGCACTAAAATGGGCTCACATGAGACATAAATACAACCACTATTTTATTCCATAGGAAAAGGGTAATTGTGTTCTAAAAACACCCCCCTCCCACATGGGACATTGATGCACACATCCAACACAAGGACATGGATCGATTTTAATGTATGTGGTAGGATCTCCATGCAAGCTCATCCAAATTTCCACATCCTACCTATGTGAGAGATCCTACATGCAACTAGATGAAAAATTATGTTATGAACGGGCCAAATTCAAATTTTATTGCATAGCTTCTTAAACTTTTTTACATTAATCGATCACGAAAACAATCATGCGACCTTGCTTGAGATATAATGTAGAGTTTTAAGCCATTATAGCATCAAGAATGATGTCTAAACTCAAGACTGAAAATGAAAATGTCTGAAATAGACTCAAGCTTCTCAATGACAATGGTGGTAAAAGAATTCAAATGGTCACTCGCACAAGGTACTTTCCTTATTCACTAGAACTTTAGACCTGCTTTAGAAAATGCATGAGAAAAAATCCATTGGCATCCTTTCATGTGAAATATCCAAAATGTGGTTGCCTTCCATTTCAAATTATAAATTCTTCGACAAGTGTTACTTCTGTATTTTTATGCATGTTCGTATGATGGAAAATGTTACTTGGATATTTTGATGTGTGTCCATATGCTACGGTGAAGATCATCTATCATATTTATTCTTTTATTTTTAAAATTAATTTAATCGGCTTATGTTGAATTCACTCATGGAGAAAAACATAGTAAATTCCTTATATACGATATTATGATTATGAATGATGACGTTGAGGTGGGTGGCTTAAATAACACATATACGGGAATTAAATGGAAAGGTTGTGCATACACAAATGTCTTTGGCTATGAATAATTTAGAGTTTGGAGAATCATATCTGGCATATCTCACTACAAGGAAAAGACCCTCTAGCAGAGGTTATAAAGGATGTTTTTAGTGTTATAAAATTGGCCAAAATTGTCAAAGAAACATTTGCTACAACATGCATTTTTGTTAACGGAGGTTTTGACAGAGCTTCTAACATAACTTCAACACAACTAAAAAAAATTGGACGGCCGGAGGTTTTTATGGATGGTTTTCTCATCGGTGCGCACATGATGTGTGAACGCACCAGCGAATTTTGACCTATATGCATCGGTATTGTAAACATACAAAGCACCGGGATGGAAAAAAATTTTTGGAGGCCTTGGGGCATTTAACAATGTCCTGATGCGTATCACCCACAAATACGCACTGGGTTGATAGAAGGCACATGCACCAGTGTCGTTAAGGTGTAAAAACACATTGGATCATTAAGGTGTTAAAACACACAGGGCCGCTAAGTTACAAAAATGCACCAATGCATTAAAGGAAAACCATATCAGTTAATGCAATGCCTATTTTCCCAGGTTGTAGTCGTCGATAAAGCGCACCGGGCATTCCAATTGGTATTGGTATTTGGTGTGGTGCCCATAGGTCATAGAAACACATCGATGATAAGTATCATAGGAATGCACCGATGCAAAGTAACAAACATGCATCAGTGTTCATTTTCTACTTTTTAGAAACATTGACCTGTGACAGTGAAATTATTGTGATTTTTTAAAATTCATTATTCATCAAAAGTTGACACGTATCTTATAACAATATTTCTATCAATTCAATTTTTATTAGTGCATTTGAATGTGATGTTTGGATGAATTTTTTATATCATATCATGAGATTTCACATCTCTTCATTATAATATTTAATCATCCATATATTTAATCAGTGGTGTAACATTTCACAACGACAATGGAGAACAAAATAGAATAAATTAAAATGCATTATATATATATATATATATATATATATATAAGACACTCTTTGTCATATAAAATGGGACATTTATTGGTGTCCCTTTGTCTTTCAGTTGGAACACTATGTCCATTACATTAAACAAATTGTCTCATTTCACAAACAATTATTTCAAAAAATACAATGCATTGTTTTGATATCCAAACATATTGATCGTCATTCTTCATTGGAACTACTGTCACTGCTCAAGCTACCCCTGTGACTTGGTTTATTTGGAGGAGTTTTTTTTCATTGTTTTGATTGTTTTCTTCTACTTTGAGTTCCATCTACGAACATAAAAATAAAGTGTAATGAGTGTATATACATTGGTGAGAATAACAAAAAAGCCAATATTAAATAATATACATCAATGTAAATAAAAAAGAAATGTACCATAGCAAGAATTGACTCGTGAACTATACACATTCTTTCAAAAGCAATCTTCATGTCATATTTCAACAATTCATTTGTTGGTGCAGTTTTATACCCCATAACAAATCATAGATTCAATATAAAAGGGTTTTTTGTTTTATTAATTATAGACGAAGCTAAGTAAAACAAGATAGATGCTTAGAAATTCCACAATTACTTTCTGATATGCCAACATATACTAACAACCCATATTTAACCCAATGTAAATAAATTCTTGTGATGTTTCTTCTTTGTATTTTAGAACCTATTTGAAGACATTCAATGACGATTTCTCTAAAACAACTTAAAATATACAAAAAGGAATTATAGTTAAGCTGTTATAAGGAAGTAAAAATTATTCACAAACATAGATATCAACCCTTTTCTTCCTTGTCATCCTGTTTTATGTGCTGAATGGGTTCCATTTATTTTCTTTTATGCAATAAAATACTTGGAAATTAATATTTAATGCTAAATTATTTATTTATTGTACATAATCAAAAAATTAAATGATTACATATTACATTTGAACCACTTTTTTTTTTAGATGGCTCCTTGTGTGTTACAATTATGTCCATTTATTTGGTCGTCCCCTTGTACACCTTTTTGGATATTCCTACTGGCATATTTATGATATCAACTCGTTCATCCTTTGATATTTTCATAATCTTCTTAAAAAAGTAACATGACAATAAACTATTTAATTTTTATATTGATATATGAAATCTAAATATAACAAAAGTTATATTTATAAATGATTTCTTTGTAGGAATATATACATATAATTCTAGAAAAGAATTTAAATGAATATTACTTTTTCAATCATTCTTTTTTGTTGTTGTATGTTTTTTATATTAAAAGTATGACATGTCTCATTGACCAATTCTCTGGAAACTCTTCCTGTAGTTTAAATAAAATTTGGTTCTTGGAATCATTGGATTGATTTTTGTATTGTAAGTGGAAAGAACGTCTATACATTTGTTCAACTAGATCCCTCAAATTTTTGTAAATTTTTTTCCTCCTTTCGTTAACCTCCAACACCACTCCAAATGAGCTAAGGAGCAATTTATTTTCATTTTCATGTTCTATTTTTTTTCTTTTCTTAGCACAACATTCTCTTTTTTTCGCTATTGGTCCCCGTAGAACATTAAACATATCTGAATTAACATATTGTTTGAAACATGTTATCTAATACTTTTAAGTATATTATTAATGAAAATTCAAAAAAGAAACTCATATTGGATCGATAGTATTTTTTTCATTCACCTGATTCATCCTTATGCAAATTTTCCATCAATATTTTACGCTCTTCTAGTCTTAGATGATATGAATATGGGAAAAATAATTATTTTTATGTTAGCTCCCTCATTAGTATTAAAAATGTGTTTAAGGATCGGCTCAAGTTAACAATTTGTGAAGGGTTTTATGTGTGTAGTTTCATGTGTATTTGATGATCAATTATGAGTTAATTAGATTTTAAAAACACATAAAAATCAAATGAAATGTAGTAAAATAGCTCACAGCAATCACATAACATAATGGATGATAGTGGAGTTCAACCCTCTGGGCTACATCTCCATGGACTTGCTTTAACTAGCTAGGTCGTCTTGGCATTAAGAGTCAAATGTATAATTACAAGAATCCCTGATTCCCCAATAGATTTTCTTACTACTCCATTTGCTTTAGAAGACATGAAAACCCCAAAAATGACTATTCAATCTCTGAATTTGGTTACCAGCTCCTCTAGGCATGACCTCCCATCTTGGTGGCCATGGGCGTATCTAATCTCCAAAGTGATAAAATAACTTAATATGTTCTCAAATGCCTCTATAAATTATGCCACTATGTTCAGAACATCAAATACATCTAAAAGTGACTATTCATTCACTCCATTTGGTCTTCAGCTGATGTGGGCATGGAATTTCCTCTTGGTGGACCTTAGCTTAAAAATTCTTCAAGTGACCAAAAAGACATGTAGATTTTCTCCTATACCTCTTCAAGTTGTTTCAATAGATTCATAGCATGCCAATATGCTAGGAATGACTATTCATTCATTCCATTTGGCCTTCAGCTAATCTGGGCATGGCCTTCCCTCCTTGTGGCCCTGAGCCTCAAAATTATTCAAGTGACCAAAAACACATGTATATTTGCTCCTCTACCTCTGAAAGCTATTAAAATGGATTCACAACATGCCAATATTCTAGTAATGACTATTCACTCACTCCATTTTGCCTCCAGTAGATCTGGGCATCGCTTTCCCTCCTGGTGGCCCTAGGCTTCAAAGTTATTCAAGTGACCAAAAAAGCCTATAGCTATTCTCCTTTGCCTCTGAAATATGTTCCAATGGATTCAAAGCATGCAAATATTCTAGGAATTACTATTCATGAGCCAAAATTGGTCAAACATTTCTCAAGATAGGCTTCATTAAAGTTTTTTCTAGATTCCTCCTCTAATTCTAGAAAACTGCGAGATAACTCCGACAAATTTGGAATTGGTGCTAAATTTCGGGAATCTGTCGACACTAATGCCATATTAACTACAATATTGTTTAATACTTAACTATGGATTAAGAGGTTATAAGTGCGCATTAAGCACAATTAACCTGGGTGCGTGTGTTGAGGTCTTATGGCACGGTTTTATGAGGAGGAAGGTTGGCCCGCGCGGCTTGCCCCCTCTTTTCGCCATCTGGTTCTGTACTAGTCTTTAAATATAGGCTGGGCACGTTCCTAAACAAGGAAAAAGTTCATATCCCAATGGTAAGCGGAGATAATGGAATGGGGGAGGTCATGTTGTCGACCCCTGACCTCACCCCTCTATGCACATTTTTTTTCCACTGTAATACGTTTGACCAAAAGTTGTATTACGGGCGCTCCAAACTTTGGTTAATATATTTTGGCATATATGCTTCCATCGTAAAATTTAGATATAAATCCAATATGCCAATCAGAATCAAACCTTTGAAATTTTCATATAATATATATGCCTCCACCATATATCTCAACCTGATCCATTTGTACTATGGTTATAAACCATTACATGAGTATGGATTTGGACTTTACCATATGTCAAATATTTAAACATTAATCCATCATTTAAATGAAATGTCGCCATATTAAAATAATATGCCTAGCCATCATATGGTTTTAAAATGTTCATATGTGGAATTATAATGTAATAATGTTTGGAAATTAATATTAATATATATAAATATAATAATATAATATATGATTTTTAATACCATATATATATATATATATATATCCAACCTTAACATATTAAAAAAAAATTCCAACACATGAAAATTAATGAACCCACATTCAATCTTGGAGGACATTGGGCAAATTTCACCTTCACAAACCAAATTGACGAATCCAATTGTGACACTTGTCACAGTGCCATTAAACATAAACTAAAGAAGATTCTCTAAATGATGACTAGACTTCCATGTCATCAGTTGTAGTTGTTCTGCAATATTTTTTTTTTTAAATTTGCCTCTTCTGAACAACGATCAGTAGACCATAAGTTCTTCATCTGAACTTGGTTTGTGACGAAACAAGTTGCACTAGATTCCTAGAGACGAGCCAATCGTTGTTGTTCTAGTTTGGGGAAATTTGATCACTTTGAATGTTGAACTAATTTTTTCCCCTGATCTAGATTCCGATCACTCCTTCTCACTTCCATGATTTTGGACCCACAAAGGCTAGTTATCTCATAAAGGATGAATACTCTTATGTTTCCCAAGTTCTATTATCTTAATTCTACTTGGAAAAATTTCCATGACAACCACTCAGTCACTGACATGCCTTGCGTTGCAAATGGCTTGGCTCTTCAACCACTCTTCTTCTTTTGCTGCTGACCCAATCCAACACTTGTTGGATGATATAACACTTGTGGTGTACCAAATGGATTCCTCAGTGCTTGGAAAGCTAACTGATTTTCTTCCCACTTAGAATATTATTCCTCCTTTGCAAAAACATGTATTTGATACAAGCTTCTTCTTGGAAACCAAGTTTCTAGTTTAAGCCCATCTGAGTGAACTACAACAATGAGTTCCACAACTGTAAAAAAACAAAAAAATAAATGACCATTCTTTTACCTACACAGTTCCAAATTCCACATCTAGAGGAATGCATTCACCATCTCCTTCTCTTCTTGGTGTCCACACATAAAATGGTCTACAATGGCTGCTAACGTTTCTTTTGCATCTTGTCATAAACACAACATTTTCGGATTCAACCATTAATCTAAAAAACACTCCATGCAAGAAACATAACTTGACGACATATCCTCTTTCTCGTTGAAAGAACAATTTTCACATCATGTGAACTTCACCATGTACTCTCACACATTGGTGTCAAAACTTATCGACCAAACACAAGTAAAAGAAAACATGCCTCTTTAAATCACCGAATCTTCAAGTCAAGCATAAGAATGTGAAATAATTTGACGATTCTTTTCCAAAAAAAATAATTTCACATCTCATGTAACACTTCTTCAACATTTTCTTTTCATCTTTGGAGACAAAATCAACTCTTCCAAGTCAATATGACATGCATGCAACACACAATCGACTAACACATGTTGACACTCATGCATGTACAAATGATCAACACTCTCAAGTTGACAAAATACATGTTAAACAAATAAATTGACCAACACAAGTCAATTACTCATGCATTTTCAAGCACAATGAAACCATCCAAATTCCACTGTTCATACCCACAAACTATCATGCATGTTTACAATTCTTCAACTCTCTCAAAAGTACAATCATAAGTACAAGAACCTCATTCATATGTACATGTACTCAAAGCTGAAATGGAAAAAAAATATGCAATAAAGGTAGTGAACATAACTCCACTTTCAATCACCTTCTTGGCATAACATGTGACATGCATTCCATTGGCAAAGAAATGCATCAAATATCAAAAGACATGCAAAGCCTTAATTGGATAAGAAATCTAACCGTCTCTTACCAAACCATTTCAATGGCGCTTCTTTCAGCTGCACATCATCATCATTTGAATCATCATGACCCACATCAATTATGGAATCTTATTTTCCATTCTTGCCACTCTCTTTCTCCAGCTTCTTCAAATGTTGTGGATGAATTTTTGGATACAAAGTCTAATACTTGTCTACAAGATGACCTTGCTTATGGAAATGAGTGCAAAACAATTGCCTCTTCTTTTCAACATGGCTTTCTTTATCTTTGGCTTTTTGCCTCCTTTACTTCGAAAGTTTCCTATGCATGTACCTTCTGCCAACACATTGAAACATTATAGTTATCCAAACCAAAAAAGGAACATGCAAACCTTCTCCAAATATTATGTGATAATTTTCCATGTTTATCATAATCAAAAGAAACTTAATTTAAAGCATATTTATGCCGTGAACATTCACCTTTGTCACATTCTTGAGGAGGTGAATTTGATGAGGTAGTGGCTCTCTTCAAAATACCAACAATGCATTCAAAGAATTTATAGCTTTCAACATCCTCTTGTTCACCATTCTCATTAGTTGCATGCTTATGAGCACCTTCTTACAAAGTGGGTGTAAAAATTTTGCATTCCTCATGAACACGAACTTCACAAGCTTGAGGTAATCAACATGAAATGAAAGTCCTTCTTGGAACACCTTCATGTGCCTTCATATGTTTATAGCTTTCTCCATCATGTTTCCCATAACCAAGGCCCAAATACTTAGGCCTTTCCTCAACAACAATTGGCTCAACTATGCCTTGTGCATGTTCGCCCAATATTTACCTTCATAGCCCATCTTCATCAATAATTTGGACTTGATTCCTCTAATGTGTCATTCAAAAGAACCTACACATTCATTTTGGGAGGAAATTGAAGATAAAATTGATTTGCATGCCTCCCTTTCATGTTCATACATGGCTAACGCTTCATTGACATCATGGAGTTGAGTCTCCATCTCATCCATATTTTCAAGGTTCTCATTTGCAATATGGAGTTGAGTCTCCATCTCATGAATCTTTTCAAGAAGCTCTTTCTTCTCCTCCTTCATGGAAATCAATTTTTCTTCAATTTTAAAGCTCTTCCTCCTATCTTCATACTTCTCTTCCATCCTATCAATCAGGATGTAGATTTTCTGAAACATCTCTTTATCAAAGAGTTTTTCTAAGCAAGATTTACTTGAAACATCACTTAATGAAGCTTCCATCACACCTGCAATGCATACAAAGCATCTTTTCTATGATTTGATAATTTAATTCTCAATTTGACCTTCTTATTCAAACATAAACTTACAAGTTCCTTGTGTACAAGTTCATAGTTAAATTCTCCTTGCACAAATTCAAAAACCAAGTTCTATAGAAGAATTATCTAACCTTGGCTAAGTGAGCTAAAATTTTTCTCTGATACCAAATTGATCTGAATATGGAAAAACTAGTTATTGCTATTCTAGCTCCCTCATCAGTATTAAAAATGTGTTTAAGGAACAACTCAAGTTAACCATTTGTGAAGGGGTTTATGTGTGTAGTTTATGTGTCTTTGATGATCAATTATGAATTAAATAGCTTTTTAAAACTCATAAAAATAAAATGAAATTAGTAAAATAGCTCATAGAAATCACATAACACAATGGATGATAATGGAGTTCACCCCTCCTGGGCTACATCTCCATGGACCTGCTTTAACTACCTATGCCCTCTTCGGATTATAATTAAAATTTCCGATTACAAGAATTTTTTATGATCCAATGGATTTTCTGACTACTCCATTGGCTTCAGAAGACATGAAAAACCAAAAAATAATTGTTCAATCTCTAAATTTTGTTACCAAACCCTCTAGGCTTGACCTCCCATCTTGGTGGCCATGGGCTTGTTTAATCTCAAAAGTGACAAAATAACCTTCAGATATACTCCAACGCATCTATAAATTGCACCACTATGATCATAACATCAAATACATTTAAAAATCATTGTTCATTCACTCCATTTGGGCTTTAGTTGATCTGGGCATGGCCTTCCCTCTTGGTGGCCCTAAGCTTCAAAATTCCTCAAGTGACCAAAAACGCCTGCATATTTTCTCCTCCACCTATGTAATTTGTTCCAATGCATCCAAAGCATGCCATTCTACTAGGAATGACTATTCATTCACTCCATTTGGCCTTTAGTTGATCTGGGCATGGCCTTCCCTCCTAGTGGCCCTAACCTTCAAAATTCTTCAACTGACCAAAAACACCCATAGATTTTCTCATCTGCCTCTGCAAGTTATTCCAATGGATTCCTCACATGCCAATCTGCTAGGAATGGATATTCACTCACTGCATTGGGCCTTCAGTTGATCTAGGCATGGCCTTCCCTCCTGGTGGCGTTGGGCTTCAAAATTCTTCAAGTGACCAAAAAAACATATAGATTTGCTCCTTTGTCTCTGCAAGTTGTTGTGATGGATTCAAGGCATGCCAATCTGCTAGGAATGATTATTCCTGAGCCAAAATTGGTTGAAAATTTCTCAAGGTAGGCTTCATTAAATTTTTCCCTATATTCTGCCTCTAATTAGGGAAAACTGCAAGATAACTCCGACAAATATGGCAGTGGCACTAAATTTGGGGAATCTGCCGAAAGTGCTGCCATATTAACTGCAAGATTAATTAAATCCTTAACTACAGAATAGGAGGTAATAAGTGCACACTAAACGCGATTAACCTGGGCGCTTGTGTTGAGGTCTTATGGCACGGTTTTATGAGGAGGAGGGCTCGCCCCCTCCTTCCGCCATCTAGTACTACACTTCTCTTTAAATATAAGCTCGGCACGTTCCTAAACAAGGAACAAGGCCATAGCCCAATGGTAAGTGGAGATAATGTCACGGGGGAGGTCATGGGGTCAAGCCCGGACCTCACCCCTCTACATGCATTTTTTTGCCACCATAATATGTTTGACCAAACCTTGTAATATGCACGCTCCAAAATTTGGTTAATATATTTTGGAATATATGCTTCCATCGTAAACTTTGGATATAAATCCAATATGCCAATCGGAATCAAACCTTTGAAATTTGCATACAATATATATGCCTCCACCATATATCTCAACCTGATCTATTCGGACTATGGTTATAAACCATTACACGAGTATGGATTCATAATTTACCATATATGTCAAATATTTAAATAGTAATCCAATGTTTAAATGAAATGCCACCGTATTAAAATAATATGCCATGCCATCATATGGTTTTAAAATGTTTATATGTGGAGTTATAATGTAATAAGTTTGGAAATTAATATTAATATATATAAATATAATAATATAATATATGATTTTAAAACCATATAATATATAGATATATATATATATGTGTGTGTGTGTGTGTGTGTGTGTGTGTTCCCAACATTAATATATTAAAAAAAAAATTTCTAACACATGAAAATTAATGAACCCTGTTGTGTAACTAGCTCCAAAAATAGAAGAAAAAAGATATCAACGCCTTAGAAATAAGCCACTTCGAGGGGGAAACCTCCAATAAATTACATAAATGAACAATTCTTGGATGATACAAATGAACAAAACCTCCTTTTATATATAGGAGTCCATGGGGCCATAATATAATCCTAGTGGGGCCACAATGTAATCCTAGCCGACCTAACAATAATAATGTAAGGGCACAATAATAACAATATGGGGGTTATATGGGTACAATAATAACAATAAGGGGGGCTACACTAACATAATAAGAGGCTACACTATTAATATAGGGACTTAACATGCCCCTCTCCTTCAAACAAGTGTTGTCCTCAACGCTTGATTATTTCTTGATGCTTCTGTATAAAATTCTCATCCTCCCATGTGGAATATTCTACAGGAAAGTTCTTCCACTTGATGAGATGCTCTGAAATTGATCGTACTTGTCGAGTTATTTTTTTTGTGACTGATTCATAACTTCTTTCGATGTGATGTTGATATTCTTGTTGTTTCATTAGATTCTGCACCAAAGTTAGGTTATCCTTTGAGAGTTGGAGAACTTGTTGTTGATGCTCGATGTCATCTTCCACTAATTTATCATCCATATTAGCTATTATTTTATCCTTCAAAGCATCCAAATTAGCCTCCATTTCTTCTTTTAAACCATCTATGTCAGCTTCGGTTGCTCTTCGTAAGATCGAAATTTTTTGCACTTGGTATCGTAATTTTGATATCTCATACTGCAATTCTTCCACTTCGTGCATCATAGTATAGATTTATGAGGGCTTAATGGGTGTTGAATTATTTTTTGGGGCCATTTTATAATCCAATACTGATATCTATTCTACAATATGCCCTTTCAATCAATTCAACTTGATTCTTCAAACAAGACTTATGCAATTCGGAAAAAAAATACATACCTTTTACTTGCTTTTGAGGAGCTCGATATTGAAATTGTATTATCTCTGTGATTACGGCTCTTCTATATCTGAAATTCAGCACTGAAGTAGCCCTCTGAATTATCTTTTGAATGCCACAGGTCTGACCTGATTTGGATTCTCCAAGACAAAGTTGTGTCCAATCTCCCACAATGACCTAAGTATGGACTGGTTCAGTAGAGCGAACTTGTACGACTTGCCACGTGTCACTTTTCTGTCCTTTTTCTCTGAAATTGATAGCCAAGAAACTACACTCTGTGCACTTGTGAAAATTTTTTACGACACTCCACTCTGATGCCCAGAGAGAGATTTATTGAACTTTTTCCACGATCATCTCTTTGAGATGAAATTTAGGAGCCTAAAAAAGCACTACCTTCCACAGATCATATCTCCAAAAATATTGCGAACCAAGATCTGAAATTTTTTGAAAACTTTCCTCAGGATTTCAGATTAGCACCATACAAATTTCAGATTCTGAAACTTCGTAGAAAAAAAGTTATAGCGCAAATTCCATGATGACCTGTTTAGGAGCCTGACAAAAGACCTAACTTCCACAGATCATATCTCCGAAAATATTGTGAACCAAGCTCTGAAATTTTTAGACAATCGTCCTCAGGATTTCAGCTTCGCACCCTAAATATTTCAGCTTCTGAAACTTCATAGAAAAAAATTTATAGCGAAAATTCCATGATGACCTGTTTGGAGCAGCGAAACCCTAGAATCCAAAGCTCTGATACCAAATGTTGTGTAACTAGCTCCAAAAATAGAAGAAAAAAGATATCAATGCCTTAGAAATAAGCCACTTCGAGGGGGAAACCTCCAATACATTACATAAATGAACAATTCTTGGATGATACAAATGAACAAAACCTCCTTCTATATATAGGAGTCCATGGGGCCACAATATAATCCTATTGGGGCTACAATGTAATCCTAGCCGACCTAACAATAATAATGTAAGGGCACAATAATAACAATATGGGCGTTACAGGGGTACAATAATAACCATAAGGGGGGCTACACTAACATAATAAGGGGCTACACTATTAATATAGGGAGTTAACAAACCCACATTCAACCTTGGAGGACATTGGGAATTTTTCACCTTCACAAACCAAACAGGAGAATCCAATTGTGATACTTGTCACAGTCCCATTGAATATAAAATGAAGAAGATTCTCTTAAAACTGACTGGACTGCCATGTTATTAGTTGTACCTATTCTGTAATGTTTTTTTTTTTTAAGCTTGCATGTTTTGAACAACGATCAACAGATCAAAACTGATTCATCTGAACTTGGTTTTCAATGAAACGAGTTGCATTGGATTCCTGGTGACAAGCCGATCGCTGTCGTTATGGTTTGGTGAAATTATGAGCACTTTGAATTTTGAGCTTATTTTTGCCCTTGATCCTGATTTCGATCATTATATCAGAAAGAATCTGATCAAGATTCATCATTTTGTGGCTCTGCATGATACACACTGAACAATACATATTAGTTAAACTTACATATAGTTCAAAAATAATAATTTTTGTAAAGAATTTACAAAGAACTTGCCTTTTTTTCTTTTCTGGATGTGCTATTAGTATTTTTGTTACTTGAACTTTTGTCAGCCATTTCTTTATCAATATAAAACATGTACCATTCATTAATATATTTTATAGTTAAATCACATAATTTTCAGGTAAAAAATAATCAAGAAAATGATGCGACTTTTGTAACTTACGCACTGAACCCGGTGTGGTAGGTTCTTATAAACGCACCGCCAATACAGTAGAAACATCGAACAATGCTATTTTTCAACAAGGAGACTTGGTGTGTTATATTAATACCAGATCACCTATTAACATAAACATGGATTAATAAAAAAATAAATTATCGAACATTTTTTTTTTCAATACGCGCCCAATGTGCTATACTACAATCATGCACTGGTGTGCTATTTTAAACAGTGTGCACCAATTAACAAAAGTTGTTTTTAAAAAATCATACAAGGGCCAATAGGCATTGGAATCTGAATTTGCAAGTGGTCCCACGGGTTAGATTTCAATTTTCATACACCTCTATATATAGTAATACAAACCCTATAAATTTAAAATGAAAAGCCCTAATTGTGAAGTCACATAAACAAGAAGAAACAAGGGTTTAACGTAAGAATGGATTTTTTTTTTTATGAATTTTAATAAAATGGAAATAGGAATAGAGATTATAAATGATTTTAACAGTAAAATGCACAGTAAAATTTAAAATTTTTACTATGCATGTATTAAAGCTAATAGAAACTGTAAAAACAAAAATTATTACACTAAAATTTAACAATTTTACTATAGTACAAGATTTTTGTGTGAATCTTCAGATGTTTCAAATTTTGATTCTTTGAATAGTGCTATTGTTTGAAAGTATTTTCTGCTCCACAGTGCTCTCATGCTCTCTTGCTCTAGGTATGTCTCTCATGCAAATCCCTCCGTGGAAAATTTTGCAAAAATAATGAAACAATGAATAAATTTTACTATTTAAAGAACTTTTTTATGAAAATAGATTTCCGAAAATCATTTTCTGCTCATTTTTCAATTTAGTTTTTTTTTTACTTCAAAATAATAAATTTGCGCATTTTTTTCCCAATATTTGGTGTTTTTGTTAACTAACAACATCGGTGCATCCAGTAATAAAATCGCATCGGTGCGGTTAACAGTAAATTAGCACGAATAACAATAACTCATTTTTTAAGGCACCAGAATTTCTTTTAGGTATGTACATCAAAATTTGTTGTTGATTTTGCTCAAATTTATGGAGAAAATATTATATTTATATCAAATGGGTGATTCTTCAAAATCTAGCTCATTTCATAATATTTCTCAAATTCCGTCGTGGAGTTCTCCCTATCCATCTCCAGATGCAATTACTTCATATTTTATTTATATTTTCATTATGTAATTGATTTTTCTTTATTATCCATGTCAATCAGCTGAATAAAGTTAATGTATACAAATTTTCAAGTTCATGTTGATTCAACATCGAGTTCAGATGCAAAAAATATTCAAACAGTTCTGAAACATTGGAAGCTCTTATCAGGAGCAGCATATTGAAAGGCGCGACTGGTAGATGAAAATGGACAACTGCTTCACCCTGTCAATTGTAACATGCCATCTTCTAGCCACAATCCTGGGACAATGATCATAATAATAATTGTTTTGTATAATGTAATTATTTCAACGTGAGACCAATTAATCATGCATTGGCGTGCTTACTAGTTGATATCATCGATTTTGTACTAATCATGTTCATATATATTTTTTTAAATTATTAGGATTCTAGTGATGATGAGCGACCTACCTACCATATTCTGTTTCACCCCTTCAAAATTTAAAATTGAGAAAAGGTTGAATTAAGAGAAAAACTCAGAGAGGAACGATACCAAGAATGGTTGAATCAACCACCTATTCAATTCCCACTACGTCCGAATTCACCAATTAGGAATGACTACAACAATAATAGTTCTTCACAAGTTGGCAATGGATGTAATCAAATAGAGGTTGGTAGGGTTTATTACTTAAGGGATACGACTGCCATGGAGACAATGTTGTTAGATGCATTCTAGAATGATGATCAGCTAGGGGATGATGCTCATATCGCTGATACCTTTTTGTAAATCCTTAAATTTTCTTCCACTACCCCTCTCTTTGGACCTGCATGTCAGTCAAAGTCTACCTAGTTGGGGACAACGATGTTATTGTACAACCTGAAAGCAAATTTTGGCTTGTGAAATGCATGTTTTTCATAAATTTTGAGGTAATTGACCATAAAGTCCCTTATATTTTGATAAATATTGTCACACAATAAAAATTACATATGGTCAATTTATGAACGTTAATAATTATTTACATTGTACATTTAATATTGTCGACAACCAACTACAGGTTATTTAAAGATAAGGTTCTTCCGAGTGATAATGTCTTGCCTGGTAGCTGCAAAGAGGCAAAGAAATTGTTGAAAATGTTGGGTGCTGAGTACATATCATATCATGCATGTCCAAATGATTGTATTCTATATAGAGGAGAATATGCATACAAAGAGATATGTTCGAAATTTGGGCATGACAAGTATGATAAATAAAAAAAGAAGGGTAAATCATGTGGTCCTCCTTTTAAGATATTGAGGCACATGCCTATAATGCCAAGGATTCAAAGGCTCTTTCATTGCAAAGAATTATCTATGTTGTAGGGATGGCATGCCTCACATAGAAGTGAGTTGGGAGTTATGTGAATCCCAACAAATTCAATAGCCATGAAGCATATAACGAATACATGGTCTGTAAAATTCAAGGATGAAGTACAAATTCTATGACTTAGTATAGACATGGATGGTTTCAACCCATATTCCTTTAACATCATTCGCTATCTGGCCTGTAAATTTACAAGCAGCACCATGAACGGTGAGAGCCGAACGGCTCGAACGCACCTCGCATAATTTTTTTTTTTTTGAAAATGGTAAATTTTATCTCAATTTGAGAAATTAATTTGCTAAAAGGTTAAATTGGTGAGAAAAAAGTATATTAATTTCACATTTGCACATCGAGGAGGCATCTTTGTTGAGTAATACTAAAAGTCAAATTTTCCCACCATTTTCAAAAATTTGAACTCCACATAGTGAGAAATAAACGGAAGCAATGCGGGCAATGGGAGCACGATGGTAGGGCATCTGAGAGAAGAAAAAATGACACCAGTGCTTGAGATCTCTAGAGCACTATAACAAGTAAACATGAAGTTTTTAGGGCCGATAATTTTTTTAAATTAACCCTTGTCTGGTGTGCTAGATTATGAGACGCACCAAGTGGTTGTATCAATGGCACACTGCACTTCTTTACAGTGCACTAGATTACTGAGACAAACAGGGCTAGTTTGTGTAGAGAGCATAGTATCATGGTGTGCCATTTGATAGTACGCATCGTTGCACTAGATTACTGTGATGCACTGGGTTGGTTTATATAGAGAGCACAGTGTCTTGGTGTGCCATTTGATAATATGCACTAGTGCACTTTATATAAAATGCACTAGTGCATGTTATGATTAGAAACACAACCGCAAAAAATAAACCTCCACCTTCCAACCTCCTCTAGTGACCTTCACTACAAACAGATATTTGGGCTATTTTTATAAGGGCTTCCTCAAAAACATCCGCTAGAGGGTATTTCCCTTGTAGTGTCTAAACATAATGAATATATCTTTTAGGAATGAAGGGAATGTGGCCTCCTAGGTTATTTCAATGCAACACCACATGTCCAAAATACCAATTTAGTCAAGATACATACCAATTTCAATCAATTTGGATTCAATGATAACATATTTAAGCATGCCCACTACATCTATAACTAATCACAGGACCAACGAGGTGTGTTCAAGTAGATAAAGACTATATATTTTCACCTCTTTCAATCCAAAGGCACCACAACCATTAAGGGATATTAGTGGTGATCAAGTTTAATGATTTTCATGGATCTATATAAGGTTCAAATCAAAATAAATATATTAATATATACCTAAAGTTATACTTATGGAATTTATAACTATTCTTTCAACCTGCAAATATTAAGTGATTTATTTGACTTCTAACCTATTAAAACCCATGTAATCATTAGTAATACTTCAAAACAATTTATTTTGTTTTTATCTCTTATTTTTTTCTAACCCAACTTAGTTAATAATTTTTTATTTAGGATTTCTCCAAGAAAGAGGCACTCATTGTTAGTGTAAATTTTTTATGCAAGTGAGAAAAAATCCCTTACTTAATTTATAGGTAACTTATAACCCTAATAACAAAATATGGTTTGTTAGACCATCAAGTGTCTCGATCATGCGATAATGTGTTGGAGTCGAGCACACAAGAAACTACTAAGTCAAAGGGAAATGATGATTCCATTTTCTTGATTAGAGGAACAAAAAAATTATGAATGTTAGAACCAAGGTACACTTCCCTCTAAACCACTCTCCTAGAATAAATGTGGTGAAATCAACTGAAGAGGGCCTCCCAGAGTTGAGGCAATGAGGATTCCTCAATAAAGGCATGAGGGCCATAATCATGTGACTGATAGAATGACACCGGGGAATATGATGGAGGAATAAGATGAGTGGTAGACTCATGAATTCCCTTATCATAGAATAATATGAATGTTTGACCTGGAATAAATTGACTCAATTCAAGAGGGGATGGAAAATTACTTAGACAAAGGCCTTTTAGAGACAAGTCACAATAGATGGCAGCCAAATGTGAGCAAAATTATATGAATGTGTTAATTCGGTAGCTCAATGAAAAATTCTGGCCATGGGACTAGATTCCTCTTTTCAGGAGGACCAATTTTGACTATTGAAGCACCCAATTAGCAAGGGAAAGTGTACTTATGAAGAAAAGCCAACACAACATATTTGGACAGGTTGGCCCTAACAGAAAATTGGTCACCCTTGGAAGCCTATAAATAGAAGTGACCTCAAGCTCATTCAGAAATTACCAAGCATATTCTTATTCTCTTCTTCAATGATTTGTTTACACAAGTCTGAGCTAAGATCGAGGAAAGTGGTTCACACAGGTTTGAAAATACAGGTTCAAATCTCACACATGTTCTAGGGTTTTGGGTCTAAGATGTAGGCTTGTCAAAGGAAATTTTATGCTATAAAAGTAGGCTAGCAGGTTCAACGGTGTGTTTGGAAGGTCTCAGCCACACTAATATTTCTTCCTCCATGCGGTTGGGTTCTAGAGATAAATTTGACACCTAACCGTAGTTGACAGAAGTTGACCACATACAAGAAAATTTGTTGATGTTGGGTGTTATCACCCTAGTAATTTCTTAGGTCATGGGATTTTGATTTATAGTTAAAGAAAACTAGGGGTAACCAGAAACCTACTTTGGAAATCTAGGATCTAGCCTTCCTAAATTTCAGAGAGGGCTCTCTCTTTTAAATTTAACTTTGTTTTGAATTGATGTTTTAGGCTAGGTATGATTGGGTGCTTGGTTTTTTGTTTGGAAATTTTGGTGGGAAATAAGATTACTCAGAGATAGATTAAGAGGGATCTACTAGTCCATTGGGCTATGGAGTCAAGATGTAGCAAGCAAGACTAGAAGGCAAGGCCAAAATAATGCTAATGCACTCAGGGCAAGGTAGATAACCCTTAGAGATTTGAATAGTTTGATTGGATGAGATGGCTTGCTTTCGGGATAAAGGACAGTAAAGGATCCTTTGATCCCAAAAAAGAGGGAGAAGGCAGGGGTCAAATGGGACTAGGAGCAATTAAGGATTCCTAAGTCTGGAAATTAGCAGAAAAAATTGAAATGATCAAGTAGTTAAGACAAGGAGTTTGTTACACTTATCCTGAAATAATATTCCTAATTAACCATTAATATTTAACAACATATATGTAATTTAATGAAACTTCAGAAGAGGAAATAATGACAGTAAGAAATCACTTTACTCATTAGCTTATCACATGAATCCTGAGTTATGAAGTCCAGATGGCTGTTGTCCAAAATGCTACTATGAAATCAACACATGAGTCTCCAAAGTACCAGCAAAATAGTCTATAATAATCTCAACAACTTTATTCCACACCATAAACACTTCATAAACTGAAGTATTTATACAAAATGTTTATTACAAAATATCCTAGAGAAATCTAGGAAAAAATCTAGGAAATATAAATATCTTTACACATTAAGAGGAACAACTGCTTAAAAACTTAGCAAGTTGTCCTTTTATTTAGGAAAAATAGAACTAACATCATATAATAAAAACAGTGTGTTGACTAGGTGTGCATGCTTGCTGGCATATTTGGAATATATTTTTTTATGGATTGCTTGACTGATACTCTTTCACTTTTCATCTGTTAATGTTATTTTTCCTCTTGATACTCTCTCACGCTACTTCCTTATTACTTTTACTACTGTAAGATAGAAAAAATTACAATAGTACAAATTTCCGTTTTATTTCTTCTTGGATACTCTTTGACTCTGCTGATCAATCTGATACACTTTCACTGCAACATTTACCTTTTAACGGCCGTAAAAGGAAATTTTCACTGTGGTAAAAACAATCAATCTTCTGTTTATATCACCTGATTGTCATATTTTAGTTTCCCTTTTACTTTTTACTATTATAAAAGAGATTATCAGCAGTAAAAAATTTCAAAAGGAAAAGTTATTATTAGCTACTTTTCTTCTCAATCTTCACTTCTTTACCTGTATTTTCTGTTGTTATGCTCCAATGTTGTTATAACAAATCTATGAATTCTAGCCATTGCTGATCACTTGGTATTTTCATACATTTCAACTTTCGGAAACTTTCATCAGCATCAATCTAATTTGAGAAATTTGGTTTGATAATGAAAATATGTTTGATTACATTCTGTAGAAAAAATAAGTTCTCAAAGTACTCCAATATAACTTTACTGTTGGAGAACCTTGTGGCAGAGGCTTATTTATTTTTTCTTTGGCATGGGCTCTGATCTTCTTGTCATAATCAGTTTGAACCATTATCTTTTCATTAAAGCCATGAATGTCTGGGAGGCCTGCTTTTCTCAATATTGTGTATTGTGCCAAAAACTTTGTTATTGAAAAATCCATGGTCTTGCACTTTTCCTCCAAATTTTTCATTATATTCCTTTTATTTAAGACCTTTTTGATTTGCAGAATTGTTTCTGTCCTGTCTTGGATTTTCAATTCTTCAAGCTCTTCTCTTTTTTCTATTTAAAAATTTAATAAGATTCAAAGCTTGAGATGGTTTGTTAGCTAGTTCTTTTTTTTTTTTTCTGAATTTCCACCTGTGCTGCCTTAATTAGATCTCTCTGCTCATAAATGGTTTGAATTGAAGCCCACTATGTATGTATGCCTTGAATTATGTTATTCCAAAGATAGTTCTTAATGTAGGACACCTGTTCACTAAGATTGACCTATTGCTGCAAAATCTTTACCTGCTCTTGAAGCCTGTTTTCTCTTTGTTCATGTCCCTTAGAGGTAATCAATGCATTTCTATTTGATGTTTCAAGAGTTTGAATGGTATTTTTCAAATTTATTATCTCATTATTCTTTAGGGACATCTCCTCCATGGCCTTTACTATGTCAGTTGCTTCACCTGTTTGATGTACCTGAGTGGTGGATGATCCTGTGGCAGAAGTATCTATAGATTGCACTGACACTGCAATTGCCAGTGGTACTTTTGGGTCTAAATGCTCTACCAATGTGGAAGGGACAACTGTGCCAACTATAGGAATAACAGTGCGAGTAGATTGCATATCAGCCTCTTTTACTGCTTATTTTTCTTTTATAAGGATGTCCATCTGATCTTCCATCTCTTTGACTTGGGCAGTCAGTTTTAGTATTACCTTGGCCATTTCAACTTTTTCATTTTTTTCTTGGAGGATTTCCTTTGCTTGAGGATGTTCATATTGTGGGTGTTTTAATTTCTTCCTCAAGGTAGCAATGTCTTCATTCTTTTGTTTTATTAATGCTTGAGAAACCTAAATGTTTGAAGGATCCACTCCAATTTGTAGCACCAGGTCTTCTATGGATTTGATCCTTAGATCCTTCACATGTAATGAGGATTTATCTAACTTCATTTGATCCTGAAATTTGAACATAGTGTTTTGCAATCTAATTGCACTCACAATTTTTTTTACCACTTTAGAATAGAGCATTTCTGAAGTACTTCTATGAAACTCTATTTGATCAAGTTCATGTATGGTGTATGCATCTACTTCAAGCTCTGTTTTCCTGTAATCTGCAACTAATTTTGGGTTGGTAACCTTTGGCTGGATAAAAGACATAATATTTTTATCTGTTGAATAGTCAAAAGTTGTCAAAAGTTTGTCTTTGTTACCTGGCTTTTATTCTAGAAATTGTGAGTAAACTTCTCTTTTGATCTCTTCATTTCTTTCCTTAATCTGTTTTTATTTCTCCTTGATATCAATATCGTTTCCCTCTGTTGTTTTGGAGGAGGAGGGAACTTCTATATTTACTATTTTTTCAACTATTTCTCTGCCCTGTTCCTGTGTTAAAAATTTCTCTTTCTAAATTTCTGCTAGAGTCTCATTTACAATTACAGTGGCTTCATCATTATCTACCTACTGGTCATCTGTATCATTTATTTCAATAGCCTTTTATTTCTCAGCAGCAGTCATTTTGGCCCTTTTGTTGTAAATAATCTTGAATTTGTTTTCTGCAATGGTCTCTGTTGAATAGCCTCTTCATTCCTGGTCCTTTTGTTTGAAGCTTCTACTTGTTTGTTGACCACTATAGTCTGCGAATTATCTGTGTTTATCATTGTTTCTACATTAGAAGTAGGGTGAACCAATTTATTTTCCACCCACTCTATTTGATTTTAAAATTTCTCAATTTGGGGTTTAGGCTCATGGATGAAAGGAGTCAATTTACATTTAAGCCTTCTACTATTCAAAATGCCTTTAGGATCATAATTCCAGTAAAAACTTTCTTGGAAATTATACTTTGACAATTTCTTTGCTATCTCCTTTAATGCATCCCTGTTATTTACTATGAATGGGCCAATTTGGTTCTTCAACTAGAATTTGGTCTTTTTCTTAGAAGCCATGAAATTTACCGCATCTGCATTTAACACCTACCTTAGATATTCCAATGCAAAAATTCTGATAGTTAGAAATTTGGGCAACTTATATGGGAGAAAATTTGCTCCAAATATCCGTAATTCTGTATGTCCTTCATATAAGTACCAATCCCCTACTTGGCTTTGTTCAAAGAACTAAAATATCCTTTTCATCTCATCACTGACCTTGGGTTGTTCTGTTTTATAAAGTAAATTCATGGCTGGCCTGACAAACAAATCTGTGAAATCCTTGTAATTAAATTCATTTCCTTTTTTCCTGAGTAATGATGTCCAAAATATTACTGACAGAGGTTGGCCCTCTACATTCATCTTTTTTAAAGCTACTGGAAATTGTTCTTCTTGGAAAAATAGAAAAATATGGAATAGATATGATGAATATCTAAACAATCCCTCAGTAGGAAATTTGGTTAACTGATAATGTATATTGTCAGCAATGAATCTAGAAAAATAAAATACCATCGCAGGAGGCTGCCCAGGGGACAATGTAGAAAGGAATCCTAGTATAGAGACATCAGTGAACTCATCATTAAAATATCCTAAGATAAAGGATAACATTGAAATTACTTGTCTGGAAGATTCAGAAAAATCAGAGTTGGAATAGGGTGGATTTACTTTTGGGAAATCAACATGAGTGGGCATGAAGTTTTGAAGAATCATAAACCTCCTAGGGAAATCCAAATCTAGGTACAACTGAGTCAAATCATCAATGGATAGGGGCACTAATCTTGGATCAAAATTCAATGAAGCATTTCATTAGTGGATTCTGCTGTGATGGAAAACAAAATTTCTCTATCTTTGTTCATAATAGACCTCTGGTCGGGAACATAATGTAATTGACACAATCTGACCAGGTCTTGAGCTCGATGAGTAATACGTACAACATACTTGGGAAAATTAACTCCCAAATAGGTATATCATTTTTATTTTTATCCAAAAATTTGTCATAACGCCAGTTATGAATATCCAGCAAATTAAATTCTACTGCTGTATCAGAAATCTTGTAATCCAAATATGTTAACTAGCTACTTTATTCAGTAGAAACAGGTGGTTGAAGAGGTCTGAAAACTTCATTTGAATTAGTTGTTAAAGTAGGAGTAGGCTTATTAATTTTTGTTGATTCAGGCTTAGGAAGCTTGGCTGAGATAGATTTTGGGGCTTTGGGACCTACAGACTTGGGTGTAACTTGCTTCTTTGTCATTTATGGGGATAACTAAGCAATATTAAATTGTTTTCTATATTTAATTTTGACACAAAGGGTCTTTCAGCAAATATGGGACAATTCTAGGAATCTGAGCAAGGGTTTCGGAAAAAAAACATAGGTTTTCTAGATGTAGAAGACTGGAGAAGTGATTCTCTGGCTTTCTGTGAGTTATTTTTTAAAAAATATTTCTAACAGTGGAAATGGTCTAAAAATGAGAAATTTTGCTAAAAAACTGAGTTTTAAGAAAATGGAAAATTCTGAAGAAAAAAAATTGCAAGGGTTTGCCCTTTTTTTTCAAAGTTTGGGCACACTAGGATTTGGTAAATTTCTTCCTTGTAACTCAACTGGTCAGATTTAGAGTCGAATTTGTGAATTTGCAGGTTAAATTTTGAGGAAAATAGCTATTTAATGGGTGTCTTTATAGTCGAGGAGGGTTTTCTGATGGATTTGGCTTTGAAATGGATCCACTGGTTCAACAGAAGGCTTGCAAGGATCTTCGTATGAGGCTGCAATGGTGAAATTCTGCTTCTGGGCAGGGAATTGGGTAAACAGAGGCTTTAAATCAGTCAGGGTGAAGGCTAAATCAGTCAGGAATGTGAATAATACATGAAATAATGCCATATTAAAGCTTAAAATTTTAACATTTACCACTTTTCAAGTCATTAATTACAGGTCTTAATAAATGGCGGGAGGTAATTTAGGAAAACAACCTATGGTTTTTGCATTCGTTTGGGATGGTAAGCGGTTTAAAGCATTTGGAATGCGATCGAATAAGGATGGCACACATAGCATTGATTTGTATTGGAAAATGTTTTGATTGTCTCCTTTATCATTACATTTACTGTTGTGTCTTCAATTACAATTGATGATTGGGAAGATTAATTTTTATTGTAAATATTACTAATTGAAGAATGGAATTGGACTAAAAGTAATTAAAAAAACATAGAGAAGTGTGAAAATTAACATGGTATGAGAGATAAGGTGAAGGAAAAGCCCAAAAGGAGACAAGCATTTAAGAAATAATCTTTGGAAAGTTGAGGGAGCCTATCTAATAAATTCAATATGTCTTCCTCTTTCTTCAAGAAACATGAGAAGTTTAGTGTCTCTTCTAAATTTTTTGCATGGAAGATCAGGTTGGAGATCATATTTGATAACAATGATGTTTTGGAATAAATTCAAGGAAAAGTACCTTAGCCTATGGAAAATTATTCTACTGCTACCAAGAACAAACATAGGAAAGGTGAGTTAAAAGCAAATATAACTATATTTGATGGTTTGCAAGATAGTTTACTTACATATGTTGGAAATTTAATAAATTCTAAGGAAATGTAAGATAAGATAGCTAACATGTATGAAATAAATTATTTGAATGAAGTCTTCTCCTTGAAATATCAACTCAAAAAGATGAAGATGAACAAGGGATAGTTTTTACAATCTGAAATTATGAGGATATCTCATCTTAGAGATCAATTGCAAAGAATTCGATAATGACCAATAGGGAATTGGAGATTGTAACTCCTAGATATCTCTCTCCTATTTTGGAAAATTTTATTAATACCATCAGTAACAACAATTCCTTCTCGTAATTTAATTAGATTTTTGAAAATATTACTCAAGAAGAATCAAGGATTATTTTTATAGGTAGGATAAAAAATCATTTAGAAGGATAAATTGCTGCATTCATCACTCAAGAAAAGAAGAAGAAGAAAGGAAAATGAGTTCCATCAAATACAAGAAAGCCTCCTCCTTGAAATTTAAATAGAAGTTTTGGAATATCCAAGTAATTTTTGCACATTGAATGCTTCAATTTTCATAAGAAAGGTCACTATGTTAGAGATTTCCGCAAGTAGAAAAATGTTCCATGCTACAACAGTAGAATAAAAAACAACATGTTTGATGATTAAAGAAGAAAAGTTGACCAGAGGGATTATCAAAGTGGAAGAGATGAAAGAAGAATAATAGAGGCTCTAAGTAACCATCAAGAATATCGTCATCCTGAAAATAATTCAAGATACTCGAGGTATGAAAGTAATGTTGGAAATCAATCTGAAAATATTCTTGTTTATGCCAATACTAGTTCCTCTCCTCCAGATTTGTGGGAAATTTGGTTGGTTTATAGTAGGGAGAATCATCATTTATTTCGGTATAAAGAAGTTATATATAATTTGGTAGAGAGGGAGTCAAATTTGAAAATTATTCTTGGAGATAACTCCACTCAAATCGTCAAAGGATTTCCATTTTTTAAATTTCAGTTGGAGTCTGGGAATTTTTTTTTAATCCATTATATGATATATGTGCCAGGATTGAAGAAGAATTTGGTATCAATATCTACTTTGGGAGAAAAAGGGATGATGTTTTCCTTCATCAAGGAAAAGGTTATTTCTTGGTCCATTGGATCACCTATGATAGATGAATTCACATTGGTATCAATATTTGAAGTACTCTACATGGTTAATGGAAGACCTCTTCTAGCATTGCTCCATGATGCTAATCATCTAAGAAAACTATGTCACTGAAGCTTGGACGATTTACATGATAATGCTCTTCTGAAATTGAATAAATTGGTTTCTATTATTCTCGATGTTCTAACCCAACATGATGTTGAAATTTGCAACAAGAAACAAGGAAATTGGCATCCAGAAACAACATGCAGAAAATGGCATCTAGAAATAGCTACCATGGAGGCTTTTGATTTAATTATTCCTTAATTAAATTAGAAGAAATGTGTGTCAAATTTATTTATCCCTTAAATAAATTGGACAATAAATTGTAATCTTATCTCATAATCACATGTCATAGTTAACTGAGAGTGATAGACAATTATCTCATGAAATTCAAGTTGAGGGTGGTTGGTGAAGCATGTAGAGTGGTTCTATTTGTTTTATAGTCCAAGTTTCTTTTAGTGTATTAGTTTAATGCATGAGAAATAAGTTAACTCAATTAATTGAGTTAAAATTAGTTTAACTAGTTGTAATTGATTGTTTCACTAGTGAGAGGTCAAGTGAATTAAATCAAATATAATTCGCATGCAATAATATGTTAAGTAATTGATGATTTACTATTAATAGCTGCATGCATGTGAGTTCTGATCAAGACCCAGTTGAGATAGAGGTTAGAGGGATGTTAACTATTAGTTGTATCATAATAAAATTTCCCATATGCAATTACACACCCATAGGATTACCCATGAGCATTGCATATTTATGGAAACCCGAAATTCCTAAAGAATAGGGATTTCATTCCACATGAATTGCACAAGAAAGGCAAGCTTGGCAGAGGCAGAAAATTGGCTAAGTGTTGGTATATTTTGTTTGGATTAGTGTGAGACAGTTGTGAGAGTGCAATAGACTCTTGTGAGAAGAGTGCATCGTAATTTTTTCATGATTCCTTGGCTGAATATATAATAGATGATAAAGGGGTTTTGACGAGCAAGCTTTCCCCGAGAAAAATATATGTGTTGTGGATTGGTTTTCTTCTTTCTTTTACTTGTTTTGATTGGTGTGTTATCACTCAAATAATTCTTAATGGTTGTGATATTTTTATTTTAAATAATATTAGAGGTAACCATAAACCTACTTTTAAGCCTTAGGATCTAGCCTTCCTAATGCTCATAGAGGGCTCTCTCTATATGATCTACCTTTGTTGATTATTTTTTATTTTGGGCTAGTTATCTAGGTTAAATTGGTTTTGGATTTTGATTTGATTTGGTGGTGAAATAATTTACTTATATGGATAGATGTAGGTATTTATTCCATTGGGCCAATGGAGTCAATATGTCAAGCAGTCAGATCGAGATCAATTTCTAAAAGGAAATGTTTACAGGGCAAGATAGTTGAGTTACTTTAGATCTTCAAGGCTGATGGTGAAAATGGTTTCAATCGGGGTAAAAGAGAAATTAAGGGTTCTTAAATACATATTATGAGTGAAAAGGTAGAGGTCAATCTAAACTAGAGAGAAATTAAGGGTTCCCTAATCTAGATATCATTGGAAAACATATAAATAATAATTAGTCAAAAAAGAGTACTTTTAACATATTCTGAAGTAACGATTCCTGATTTATCATTTAGATTTAGAACACATTCAAGTATTGATGAAAAACATAAGAAATTGATAAAGAAACAAGTGAAAACACTTAACTGTAGTGGCCAAACACATGAATCCTATTATATGATGCTTTATTTCTTTGATCCACTCTACTGAATTGAAATTGCTACAATAACCCTTAGGTTCAGAGTAGTACAACTATAGAAATGTTCGGCAATTCATCGACACTTAATATTTCCAAATGAGAAGTATTTATAGAAAACCTCATACAAAATATCCTAGAATAAACTTAGGAATTATTCATGGAAAAGAAATATCTTCATGCAAGAAGATAGTGACATCTTTCTAACTAATGCTAATTGTTCCTTTTTTATTGAAATAAATGGTTTGTTGTCTTGATTTTGTTACTTCTTTATCTCTTTGATGTTCAACGAAGCTGCAGCTGGACAGTGAGGTGTCTCTCACGTTGTAAAATTTATCTCTTATTTGTAATTATTTTTTTACATTTAAACTTTGATTTTGAACTGATACTCTTTCACCTGATACTCTTTCATCTTATACTCTTTCACTAATACTATTTCACTGCAATCTGATTTCATAGTAAATCAGTTAATTTCCCAATGTTCAGCCTCTGGGATTTTTATTTTCATCATCCTCCTAAAATTCTCATCAGCTTTAGTGTATTTTGATAATGTAGACTTGTTAATAAATATTTGTTTTACCTCATGTTGTAGGTAAAAAAAGTCTCAAATATTTTGTAAAGTACTTTCCCTGATGGGATTCCTTGAAAGGCTAAATTGTTCATTTTCTCTTTGGAAAACTCTCTTATCTTTTTTATCATAATCATCCTGCTTCATTAATCTGTCATTAATAGCTAGAGGATTGGGAAGGCCTTTTTTCTTTAGAACATCAAACTTGATCATGAACCTTGTGATAGCATCCTCCATGTTCTGGCATTTTTCTTCTAAATGTATCATCAAAACTTTCTTAGAGATTACCTTCCTAACTTCTAGGATGGTTTTTGTCTTGTCATTAATTCCAATTTCTTCCAGCTCTTGTCTACTTTTGAAATTAGGAAACTTGATGATTTCAAGAGCTTCTTCAGGTTTCTTACCAAGCTCTTCTTTGATCTTATGGATTGCTTGTCTTGCTGATTTCACTAAGTCTTTCTGCTCATATATGACCTGTATGGATGGCCAAATATCATTGACAGATTCAATGATATTGACCCATAACTATTGCTTGACATGTGCCATTGGTTCCTTTAGTGTTAGTTCATTTTTCTAACTTTTTTAACTTCTCATTTAATATATTGGCTCTTTGTTCTTCATTTTTATGCATTATCTTGGCAAGATTATTTCATCTTCAATATTTTTAAGCTGTTCTTTAAGTCTGTTTATCTCATTTTTCGGAATAGACATGTCTTGCATGGCTTTTACCAACTTTATTGCTTCATCTAAATGTTGTGTTCTTGCTATTGAAGATTCTATGGCTGAAGCAGTTGATGAAGTGACAGGTAATGCTGTAGCCATGGGAACTATAGGTGCTAGTGATTCAGCAAGTGTA
The DNA here is from genome assembly GCA_034641835.2 of Pinus albicaulis. Taxonomy (NCBI): domain Eukaryota; kingdom Viridiplantae; phylum Streptophyta; class Pinopsida; order Pinales; family Pinaceae; genus Pinus; species Pinus albicaulis. The sequence goes on along the minus strand of CM076571.1, from coordinate 402,103,834 downwards.
GAAGGTATAGAAGTTGTAACTACAAGAATCGTTGTGACTAGAATTTATTCTTCTTTATCCTTTTTCTCTTGGACCAACTTGTCCATTTCATTCTCCATTTATTTTATCTAAGTATTCAACTGTAAAATGAGATTCATCATCTCATCTTTCTTATTAGTATCCTATAAGACTTCCTTAGCTTGACGATGTTCTATTGGGGGCAGTTTTAGTTGCTTATTTAATGTAGCAATGTCAACATTTTTCTTCTTGATCAATTCCTCCGTAGATTTTACATTTTTAGGATCATATCCTTCTTTAATTACTAGCTCTTCCAAGGATTTGATTCTAGTGTCTTTTTCCTGTGAATAAGCTTTCTCCAATTTTAGCTGATCTCTGATATTTACTAGAGTGTTTTGTAGTTTTTGTGCACTCATGGCCTTGGTGGTCATTGTAGAATAAATCATCTCCCCTGCCTGCCTCTGAAACTCAATTTGGTCCAGAGGATAAATATCCTGGACTGGGACTTCATAATCTATATTTTTGTAATCTGAGGATGACTTAGGAGTCTGAACTATAGGTTGAAGAAATGTCATCTGCATCTTTTTATTCTGATAGTCAAAGGTTGAAAGTAGCCTATTCTATATTTGAGGAGTTTATTTCAGATACTGAGAATATATTTCTGTCTTAATTTCTTCATTTATGGCTTTGATTTCTTTGTATCTTTCTTTGATATCCATGTCCTTTTATGCTGGTTTTTTAGATGAAGAAACTTCTATACTGTGTTGCTTCTGAATGAGTTGAGTCTTTGAAGTAGTAGGCTATTGTTCTTCTTCAATTATTGTAGGAGGTGCATTGTCTTTTGCTGTAATTTTTGTATCAATCACCTCTATTGTTTCCACTTATTTGTTGGCATGACTTAGCTTTGGCTTTTTACTGTGTCTCAATTTTAATTTTGTATCTGTTGTAGTTTCTGTAGTATAGGATCCTTCCTCTCTGCTTTATTTTACATTTTAGTCTTCCTGGGTTGGAATTTGGAAAGTTTGACTAGTATCACTTTGCTTCTCTACCTCTACCAAGGTATTCTCCAACCATTAAGATTGATTGGATAATTTCTCTATCTCTGACTTCTTTTCACGTACATATGGAATAAGTTTGAATTTGACTCTCATTTTACTAATAACTCCAAGGGGATCATAATACCATAGGAAACTGGGACTGAACTTGAACTCTTGCAAAAAAAAATCAGCCTCTGGACCTGCATCTCTAGTTTTACAGATAAAAGAGACAACCTGGTTCTTCAATTTGAACTGTGAATTTTTCTTTGCTGCCAAGAAATTAATTGCATCTGAATTTAAAATATGGCTTATGTATTCTAGGGCAAATAATCTGATAGGGAGGAATTTAGCCAGTTTATATGGAACCAGAATTGATCCATATACTCTTATTTCAGTGTGAATTTTGTAAAAGTACCAATCACCTATCCTATAATGCTCTGAAATCTGGAGGATTTTATTAATATCTTGACTAATTATGGGCTACAAGTTGTTGTTCGGCAAATTTACCATGGGATGAATGAAGGAATCCATAAAATCTATATAGGTGAACTTATTGGAATCTTTCCTTATCAAGGAAGTCCAAAAGATGACTGATTGAGGATTTCCTTCCACATCAAGCTTATGAAGGTTTATATTAAATTTCTCAGACTGAAAGTATAAGAACATATGGAATAGGAATCAAGAATACTTGAAAACACCTTCAGAAGACATTTTTACAAATTTCTCATGGATACTATTAGCAAGGTATTGGGAAAAATAAAAAATGGTAGCAAGAGGCTGGCCAGATGTAAATGTAGACATCAAACCTAATACTGCAACATCAACATGTTCATCTGTAAGGTAGCCAAGAATGAATGAAAACATGGAAATGATATGTTTTTTCCTTTCAGAGAATTTTGCAGAAGGGTATGGAGGATTTATTTTTTGATTTCTACAGAAGATGGCATGAAGGTTTGAAATATCTGGAATATTTTGGGGAATTCCAGTTTGAGGTATAAATGAGTGAGGGCCTCAATGGATAAATGGATCTCATCAGGCTTGGGATATATTTGGAGCATTTTAGTAATTTAATCAACAATAATGGTAAATAAGACTTCTTTTTCAGGGTTTATGATGGGTCTTTGATCAATAAAGTAACATGATTAATAGATTCTAATCACTTTTGGGAATTGGTAGGTCTGAGGAACAACATATTTTGGCAAATTTGACTCCCAAATGAATACTTCATGAGCCTGATCTATGGATTTTTCTTGGCTCCAACAGTGAAGCTCAAGAAGGTTGAATTATGTCACTGTATTAGTAATCTTGAAGTTTGTATCAGCTAATGGAATGTGCTCTATATCTATAACATGGGGTTGTAGAGTATTGATGGGTACAATGTTTTTGGAAGCCATTTCATTGCTTGATTTATCAATTTTAATACTCTTTTGACCTTAGAACACTGATTTGGGCATGAAGGAGCACCTTTGAATGTTATAACAGTTTGTAGTAGGATTTTGGATATAAAAGGGGCTCTATCTTTCGTTTGCAGAGGTATAAAATTGCTCAATTTAATTAAATTGTAATCTCTATAAGAAAGGAAATCTTAAGACCTTAGAGCTTCCGAAAAAGATATGTAGGGCCTATAATGAAATTTATGTGACAAAAATTAGTTTTAGGACCTTTGGAATTTGGTAAAAAGACACTTAGAGTTTGCAGAAAATGTATTTAAAGGCACATGAAGCTCTTTCGGGCCTACCAAGTCTCTAAACTTCTTTAGTTTACTTAATCTATGATTTTTAACAGTATAAGGTTTTAGAATCTATGAAAATAATGTTCAGGGTTTACAGAAAAAAGGGTTTTGAGAAAATAATAGGGCTTTTAGGATCTCAAAAGGCTCCTAAATGATTCAATTTAGCTGTATTACTTCTTTATATCCAGGAATAGCTTTGTTATTTTCAATAATACCTGAAAATGAATGTTTTCTATGCAGGAGGGTTTTCTGGGGTTGCAAAAATCTTTCAGAAGCTTTTTTGGTCTTTATAGCACTTCGATGACTTCTGCAATGTTTGTAGCGGAAGATGGTTGTATTCTATTTCAATTTTTCTTGAAAGTGGAGTCGGAAGAAATATTTCCAGTCTAATAAGCTTTTTTTGCATGAAAATGGTAACATAAAGGATGAAAGGTGCATTTGAGCGGTTTATATGCATTTTTTAAACAAACAGTGAATGAATTAAATGGCTGTCATATCAAACGGGCGGGTGGTTTGGATGTGAGGGAGAAAACCACAAAGAATTTTTCACATGCTTCAAAGGTAGTAAGCAGTAATGTTTGTGGCGATGTGATCCAATATGATTTAAAAACGTAGCAGGGAGGAGATCCCCACAAACTACGCTTATCGCAAGGTTCGGGTGTGCTAACTCTCATAAAATGAAACACGCGATAAGCAATAACCGCTGTCGGATTTGGTAAGTGAAATTCAGAAGGATGAGGTGGTGCGATAGAGTCACAAGGTCAAATGGCATGGGGCCATGTATTAGACTATGTGTTTAGGTTAATATGTATAAAAATTGAGGTTTAAATACATAGTCGAGACTTATTATGATAGGTGGATTATATTAACAGATGGGATGCGGGTAGGTGTAATGTCATAACTAACGGGGAATATACAATGGGTCTATTATATATAATCAGGGTTTAATAATTCAACCAATGGGATGCGAGATTATATAACATGTGGAATAGGAATGAAGAATACTTGAAAACACCTTCAGAGGACATTTTTACAAATTTCTCATGGAGACTGTTCGCAAGGTATTGGGAAAAATAAAAAATGGTAGCAGGAGGCTGACCAGATGTAAATGTAGACATCAAACCTAATAATGCAACATCAACATGTTCATCTCTAAAGTAGCCAAGAATGAACAAAAACATGGAAATGATATGTCTTTTCCTTTCAGAGAATTTTGCAGAAGGGTTTGGAGGATTTATTTTGTGATTTCTACAGAAGATGGCATGAAGGTTTCAAATATCTGGAATCTTTTGGGGAAGTCCAGTTTGAGGTATAAATGAGTGAGGGCCTCAATGTATAATGGGATCTCATCAAGCTTGGGATGTATTTGGAGAATTTTATTAATTTAATCAGCAATAATGGTAAATAAGACATCTTTTTCAGGGTTTATGATGGGTCTTTGATCAGTAAAGTAACATGATTGACAGAGTCTAATCACTTCCGAGAATTGGTAGGTCTGAGGAACAAAATATTTTGGCAAATTTGACTCCCAAATGAATACTTCATGAGCTTGATCTATGGATTTTTCTTGGCTCCAGCAGTGAAGCTCAAGAAGGTTGAATTATGTCACTGTATCGATAATCTTGAAGTTTGTATCAGCTAATGGAATGTGCTCTATATCTATAACAGGGGGTTGTAGAGTATTGATGGGTAAAATGTTTTTGGAAGCCATTGCTTTTCTTGATTTATCAATTTTAATACTCTTTTGACCTTAGAACACTGATTTAGGCATGAAGGAGAACCTTTGAATGTTATACAATTTGCAGAAGGATTTTGGATATAATAGGGGCTCTATCTTTTGTCTGCAAAGGTATTAAATTTCTCAATTTACTTAAATTGTAATCTTTGTAGAAAAGGAAATCTTAAGACCTTAGAGATTTCGAAAAAGATATCTAGGGCCTATAATGCAATTTATGTGACAAAAAATAGTTTTAAGACCTTTTGAATTTGGTAAAAAGACACTTAGAGTCTGTAGAAAATGGATTTAAAGGCACACGAAGCTCTTTCAGACCTACCAAGGCTCTAAACTTCTTCAATTTACTCAATCTATGATTTTAACAGTCTAAGGTTTCAGAATATATGAAAATAATGTCTAGGGTTTTCAGAAAATAAGAGGGATTTTAGGACTGCAAAAGGCTCCTAAATGATTCAATTTAGCTGTATTACTTCTTTATATCCAGGAATAGGTTTGTTCTTTTGAAGAATACCTGAAAATGAATATTTTCTATGCAAGAGGGTTTTCTAGGGTTGCAGAAATCTTTCAAAATCTTTGTTGGTCTTTATAGCACTTGGATGACTTCTGCAATGTTTGTACCAAAATATGGTTGTATTATGTTTCAATTTGGCTTGAAAGTGGAGTCGGTAGCAATATTTTCAGTTTAATAAGTTCTGTTTGCATGAAAATTTTAACATAAAGGATGAAAGGAGCATTTGATTGGTTTATATGCCTTTTTTAAACAAACAGTGAATGCATTAAATGGCAGTCATATGAAACGGGCGGGTGGTTTGGACGCGGGGTAAAAAACCACCAAGAATTTTTCGCATGCTTCAAAGGTAGTAAGCAGTAATGTTTGCGGTGATGTGATCCAATATGATTTAGGCACGTAGCAGGGAGGAGATCCCCACAAATCGCGCTTATCGCAAGGTTTAGGGTGTGTTAACTATCGAGCAATGAAACACGCAATAAGAAATAACCACTGTGAGATTTGGTAAGTGAAATTCAGAAGATTGAGGTGGTGCGATAGATTCACAAGGTCAAGTGGCATGGGGCCAGGTATTAGACTATGTGTTTGGGTTAATGTGTATTAAAATTGAGGTTTAAATACATATTTAGGACTTCTTATGATAAGTGGATTATATTAACATATGGGATGCGGGTAGGTGTAATGACATAACTAGCGGGGAATATACAATGGGTCTATTATATATAAGCATAGTTTAATAATTCAACCTATGGGATGCGAGATTATATAACATGTGGGGAATTAAATGATAGGTTAAATGAAAATATGGGTTGGGAATAATATATAAACGATTTATATAAATACAGGATAAAAGGTCAATACAGGACTTAATACATTAAGTTAATGTTAGTAAAGTAATGTAATGTGGGATATGTCAAATACACTAAGAATAGTGTAAAACGTGATATTGGGAGTATATTTCATCATTCTGAGTCCCGATATAACATTTTAACATATATACTTAGGATAAAAACTATTTTTTGGGTTTTTCGGGTATTTTTTTTTTAATATAAGGGGAATTAGTTAAGGGCTTTCACTTTTCTTAAGTAAAATGTGTTTTTAACCTAGGAAAAGGGGCCTTTGCAAGGGTGGAAAGAGTGAAATAAGGGTAAAGAATGTAAATGGAGGGGATGGAGTATTTTTACAAGGGGATGATTTTTGAAGGAAGTTAGTAAATGAAATTATCAATTTTATGCTTATCCATGATTGTAAAAACTTCTTGTGCTTACCAATATTCTACCCTAACATTTTTTCTTCATTTACATGGCTGCATTTGAGCTTGCAAACCCTCAGTAACTTTTCTTTTAAAATAACAAAATAACTAATTCTATCCTATTTCTTCCAAGGGCTCCTATTAAACTGTTGAGCTCCTTATTATTCTCTACCTAACTACTGATTTTCCAAGATTAGACTGTTTGGCTAGATCTTTATTCTCTATCTAATAACATGAAATTTAAAGCACGAGAGGTTAAGATTAAGCTCTTTAACCTTCATGGATTGTGCCATTTTAACAAGTTGCACACAATATTTATTTTGTAGTAAAAGTAAATAGCAATGGCATTTGGATTTGCATCACTTTGATTTTTTATTTTTATTTCCTTTTGTTTGGGGTCCATTTTCATATTCTTTTTGACATTTTTTCTTTCAAGTCCTTTGATTTTTCTTTTAGGAATTTTTACCCTCTTTGAATTTTTTTTATTTTTCTAATATGGGAAAACAATTTGCAGAAAGTAAAGTATGTACATTTTACAAGACTAATCAAAGTCAATTCAAAAATTATGAATCCTATTATTATAGGACCCTAACATGGTGATCATGTTTATCTTCCTCAATTAATTAGTAGAAGGATTCAATATATTTCGTTAGCATATCGCATGATCTGACTGAATCCATTGGTATGCATATTGTTTGTATAATTTCTACATGTTATCAAAGCACTAGAAATCACAATATTGGAGTTGAAATTGATTTTATGTTGAACAATATTCAAACTTAGGAATTTTTCTTCTCTGATCCATGAAATGTGTATAAGAAAATTTCGATGTAAATCACATATAAAAAAAAATTGTTGACGTGTTTCGAACCAGCCAGTGTGGTTCATCATCAAGACAAGACGAGAAATCTGATTAAGAAACCTATTTAAATAGAAAGGGATAGCTCCAACTAGCTGTTGAAAAAATGGCTAGTTTGACTTAAATAATTTTTTCAACGGCTAGTTGGAGCTGTCCCTTTCTATTTAAATAGGTTTCTTAATCATATTTCTCATCTTGTCATGATGATGAACCACACTGGCTGGTTCGAAACGCATTGACAAAAAATTCTTATATGTGATTTACACCGAAAATTTCTTATACACAATATTCAAACTTGTAGATACTTTCGTTGGTGCGACAAGTGGATCAAGATGGCTTTCAATGGATTAATATTGGAATATGCACTCGAGGGAAATTATAATTATATTTCATGGAAAGACAGAATGAAGGCAATTCTGGAGAACAACGAGTTGAAAGAATTCATTGATAATGATATTCCCAAGCCCGTAGTAGCAAACGTCGCTCTTCTTTATGCATGGAAAAAGAAGCTAGAAAGGGCGAGGAGGATATTATTAGAGGGAGTTCGAGATCACATTTTGTCAAGTTTCCATGGCGGTGACTCCATATTATATGAGGAAGGCCTTGACATATTTTTTTCAGAAAAACAACGATGAAAGGAGGTAGGCACTGAAGTACAAGCTTAGGAAAATCAAGAAGGAGAAGGGCGAGATGATACCAACATACTTGGGGAAGTTCAGTCAATGTCGAGATTAGCTTGGAAGTGTTGGTGTGACCGTAGCAGAGGTTGAATTGGTGAGCCTATCACTTCTAAGCCTTCCCAAGAGCTAGCATAGTCACCAGGACTCAGTGAATGGGAGGGAGAAGTTACCAGATTAGGAGCGACTTTGGTAAGATTTGGTATGATAAGAATTTAGGCAGAATAACAGGGATAGATCGTCATCCAAGACTAATGACGAGGAATATTTTTCCTTGGCCAGTAAGGCAACAAAGGCGAAGGGAAATAAATACCAAGTTGAAGCGAGAAAGAAATACTTGTCTATGATCAAATGTTTTCCCTGTCACGAGCATGGGCACTATGCTACAAATTGTCGACAGAAGAAGGAAAGAAAGAAGGAGCTTGTAGTTTCAGTGGATGAAGCATTGGCTTCACAGATCGAGCTTGATTTTACTCTCATTTCATGCATGGCTAGCACTGTAATGGGATTCATGTGTTATTTAGACAGTGGTGCCTCATTCCATATCACGGAGAATAGAGATATCTTCAGTGACTTGGAGGAGAAGGACCTCCAATAGAACATAGAGTTTGGAGATGACGGGAGGTATAACACAACTGGCATAGGTACAATTACCTTTCATAGGGAGAATGGATCCCATCTTAGAATATCAGATGTTCTATATATTCCAGGCCTAAAGAATAATCTTGTCTCTGTAATGGTATTGGAAGACAGTGGTTATGAGGTGATGTTTAGAAAAGGAAAAGTTTTCCTTAAACACACGGCCACACGATACGTGAAGTAGATCATTTCAAGAGTCAAGAACCTGTATGCACTCGATTTTGAGGATGCATGCAAGGCTTTGAGGAGAAAAGCAGTGGTTAAATACTTGGTGGTTGAGAGGGAGAAATTATCTCTCAACATGCAGCCTCAGAAGCAGTTTAAGAAGGTTGTGGAGTAGTCACAATTGGAGAAGTAGAGAGGATACCGAGTGGAATATTCCACTCAAGAAGAGACCTCCAGGAGGGGGAAATTTCAAGCCAGATGGGCAGAGGGAGTAAATGCAGTGATACCTCTAGGTGAGAGGTGGGGCGATCTGCAAAATTAATCCCAAGAATAAATTGGGCATGATTCATTGAGATGGTGTGTCTCTTGGATCAAACTTGGCTATGAGGATCCCACAGTACAATAGTAGCAAGATGGATCACTTATATTGATGGAGTCAGACGTCAGGAGGACAGAAATGAGAGTGACAGGTGTCAGATACTAGAGCACAGATTAGAGTTGGTAGCAGTGCAAAGTGCATGCAATGCAGATGTTAGCAGTGCAGAGAGTCGAGTAGGCATGTGAAGTAGGATCCATCAGTCAGAAGACTCTGATGACAGATGCATTATAATGAATCATTTTTTTGGAGGCTATTCCGTTTTAAGAGAGTTTCATGTGCAAACAACACTAGAGAAGTGTTGCATGCAAGAACATTCCTTTCTTGTTGAGAGGGAGTGTTGAAATTTGAAACAAGAAACAGTGAAATTGTCATCGAGAAACAACATCCAGAAAATGGCCTCCAAAAATGGCTACCATGGAGGCTTTTGATTTAATTATTTCTTAATCAAATTAGAAGAAATTTGTGTCAAATTTATCTATCCCTTAAATAAATTGCACAATAAATTGTAATCTTATCTCATAATCACTTGTAATAGTTAACTTATTGTGATAGACTTAGTTAGCTCATGAAATTCGAGTTGAGGGTGGTTGGTGAGGCATGTAGAGTGATTATATTTTTTTTAGAGACCAAGTTGCAGTTAGTGTATTAGTTTAATGCATGAGAAATCATTTAACTCAATTAATGAGTTAAAATCAATTTAACTAGTTTTAACTGATTGTTGCACTAGTGAGAGGTCAAGTGAATTAAATCAATTTAATTCACATGTAGTGATCTATCAAGTAACTAATTATTAACTATAAATAGCTACATGCATGTAATTTCTGAGGAAGACACAGTTGAGACAGAGGTTAGAGGGATGTTAACTATCAGTTGTATTATAAGAAAATTTCCCAGATGCAATTACAAACCCATAGGATTTCCCATGAGCATTCCATATTTTTGGAAGGCTGAAATTCCTAAATAAGAGGGATTTCATTACACATGAATTGTGCAAGCAAGGCAGGCTGAGCAGAGGAAGAAAATTGGCTAAGTGTTGGTCTATTTTGTCTAGATCAGTGTGAGATAGTTAGAGAGTGCAACAGACTTTTGTGCGAAGAGTGCATTGTAATTGTTTCATGATTACTTGGTTGAATATACAATAGAATATATATATATATATATATATATATATATATATATATATATATATATATATATATATATATATATATAGATAGGGTTTTTGAGGATAAAGCTTTCCCCAGGAAAAATATCTGTGTTGTGGATTGATTTTCTTCTTTCTTTTACTTGTTATGATTGGAGATCATGTTTATTTTCCACAATTAATTAGTAGAAGGATTCAATATCTTCCTTTACAATATCATATGATCGGATTGAATCCATTGGTATAGATATTTTTTGTATAATTTATGCACATTATGGATTATGTGTAGGTTATACTAGTGGAAAAAAGACAAGGGGGTTATTCCCATATAGCAAGAGCAAGACAAATGGCATCCCCCATCTCATTCATTCTTACATATGTGTTCCAATGCTTGTGTACTATATTGGTGGTCATCTCTACTACATCACCTTCATTGACTGCTTCTAAAGAAAGACATGGATATATTACTTGAAGCACAAGGATGAAACCTTTGAAATTTTCAAGGAGTTCAAATATTTGGTCAAAAATCAAACAGGGAAGAAAATTAAGATCTTCACGTCAGACAATGGTGGCAAGAACATTTCGAATGAACTCCTCGATTTTTGCAAGAAGGAAGGTATCAATAAAGAAAATATTGTTCTCTATACTCCTAAATAAAATGGAGTAGCTCAAAGGAGGAATAGGTCCATTGTAGAAGCCGCTCGTTCTATGCTCCATGATCAAAATTTACCAAAATCCCTTTGGGGAGAAGCAACAAATGCTATCGTATATGTTCAAAATAGGGTGCCTCTGTTGAACCCTTAGTTAAACTGAGAGGGGGGGTGAATCAGTTTAACACATTCATGGACTTTTAAAACTTTCCTTTAAACTTATTTACACCTTCATTTCATGATCAAATTATTGCATAATGTAACAGCAATCTTAATATGTGAGCAGCAAGTATTAAGGAGATTAGATACACCATATCAACACATAAACATCATACACATAGACAACAGATATAAGTGAAAACCCATAAGGGAGAAAACCACATCTTATTATTGTTGTGATGCAAAGGAAAGCTCCAACTCCCTCTCACCACTGATTTTCTGTAGGCTCCAACCTATAAGAGGCTACTACCCAATTATGCAAGCTACAGCTTGCAAGGAAGCTCCAACTCCCATCTATTTTCTACAGGCTACAACCTACAAGAGGCTCCTACCTCAGCCAGCTACAACTGACATCTATCAGGCTACAACTTGATATGGAAGCACCAACTTCCTCACATTACAATAAAATCATATGCTGATTTACTTGGATATCAGCTCTATTTTCCTCCTTCACTGTTGTCCTCCAGCTTTCATATCTACCTTATATCATCTCTGGATCTTCACAACTTCTCTATCTGTGCCTTCCTCTCCTTACTCTTCTCAGACCCCTTTCTCCATTCTCTAACATGTTTATGCATATCTATGTGACATTATTTATAGAGATTACCTTATGACTGTTTGTATTCCACAGGGAATTTGAAGTGAATAGGTATGACTCTTTGCCTTCCACCTTCTCGTTTTCTTGCCTAGCACATTCAAAAAAACATAACAATATGTATACATTTCAATATTACAGTGGGGTATTTCTTTGCCCATGGAGACTTGCCTTTGCATCACATACAATAAAAATAATTTTAAATCATTTACATTCACATTATAGTTACATAAATCAATTTCACTCAGCCCCTTTTCGACCCTTGGCTTGCTGTGCGTTTGTCTTTTTTGTTGTTGTAGTGTAACAGTTCATTCGACATATATTATGTTCTAGACCCATAGCATCTGGAAATTTAAATAAATAAGTGCAAGAGCTTTAATATCTCAAATCACAGATTTGACATATTAAAATAGTATTCTTTGTGGTTATAAAACCACACAACCCATATTTCCTGTGTGAAGGCTTTACCTTTCCACTCTTTGATTTACAATCAACCCCAATTCAAAATATTAACTTGCGGAAGCTACTTTCTTCAAATCTCTGATTTAAAACCTTGTAAATAAAACCCCCTTAAATTTTTCATATGCAGATTTACTTTACATACCATACTCGGTCTTAACCAAAGTTTAGACCAAATCATTTACAATTTGGAAATTTCAATAATGTATGGAAACTATTTTCTTATGGTCCAAATCATAGCATAAAACTCACAACGCATCTCAAATATGCTCCATGTGAAAACCAAACAAAACCTTACATATAAGGTTTTCAATTATTCCTACGCTTAAATATGCCAGCAATCCCAATGTAAATGAACACTAGGAGATATGTGGAAACTTACCCTTTTAATTGATGGTTACAAAACCATAGTCGACACTCAGTTAATCCAATAAATATCTATTTTCAACTTTATAAGGAAACCCACTTTATAAATTTCATATGCACTTCCTTAAACCTTGGCTTATATCCGACTCACTTGTCACCATTGATCATCATTAATCTGATGGTTGATAATCTCTGTTGTGCTCCAACCTTAACTTCAGTCTGTCCAACCATCGGACGACTGGTATCTTATCGCCCTACCACTCAATAATCCGATGGTTGTTGATCCATGCAACCATGACCCATTACACGCTTAACTTCCCCGCAACTTCACGATGCAAATGTGCTTGGATATCTTGCCCTCATGATCGAACGCAAATCGCATTTTTTTCATCACTGAGCTTTATCATGCAAATATTTTGCGAAATAAACGGTTTCCAAATACCATCTATGCCACACGTCACTTGAAGAGAATTATCGCATTTTTTTCAGGAATTCCACTTACCATTTAATAATAATGCGAAAACCATTGTTTTCTTTCCAGAACTCACCATCGTGGTTCCTCCTCACAGTTCCACTTCCTCTTGCTCAAGGTTCTGTTCCTTCATTCAAACTACGCCATCAAATTATGGTCCTGATTCAGTGAAATGTTAATTCACGGCTCCACACAATGTCATTAAATTCAACTCCCAGAATATGTTCACACTCGAACAGGCTTAAATAAACCCCAACATTTAACCAACTCATGGTTAAATCTCTATGCCCAATCTCTGTATTTATCAATCTAAATTAATTGTGTTGTATATGACTTATGTGAATTCCCTTCACGCGTTCTTTGAAGCTTCCCTTCGACAAACAGAGATACTATCTCCGTTGTGTTTCATTCATCAGATCTAATCGTAATGGTTATACAAGATAAATAGTTAATAAACCCCAGCATTCGTATTCAACTGTGCCATTAACTTTAGAAGGGATCTTCACCCATTTCCATCGAACAGTCGGCCTTATACACGAAACCTTCCATTATTAACCTTACCTGCTCGGTTGTGTACTCCATATTCTCGCTAGTTCCCATTCGTTCAATGCTGAGATTGATTTCAGAATATAATTCCTTATCAAACAGGGGTTAAAAAAGGACTCTACACCTCCTATGTGATGAGAATTCACAATAATTTCACTATTACCTTTCAATGTGACCCCTCCGCGTACTTAGTAACGCATCCAACAAATTTTCACAACATTCTTCAATTCAACAGTTCATTCATATTCTAATCAAAACAATTCTGCCTATGAGATTCCATTCTTCCATCCACTTTATGATCCCACTTACGCACTAAATCAACATACTTATGGTTACTCAAATCAACGCTTGGCCTTAACATTAAAATTCGAAGTATGGATCACCCATTCAAAATTTAAAACTCCATAATCCCATAACCATATAGCTCAAGAATAAAGCATGAATTCAGAATTGAATTCTCTATATTAACACATACAACAATTAAATCCAAATTATTCATGTCTTCGGCCAGATCTTCAAAATCAATGGCCCTTTCAACTGCCTGCAGACTTACAGGAGCAACACCCTATTTGCCCAAACTGAAGAACTCACGTACTCTGCCCCTGAACATCTCTTTTGCTTCAATTCGTTGCATTTGCTTCCTCTTCTCCTTGTCTGTCTTTGATGCCTTTGCTACCTCTGTTTCTTTTCTAATGCTGCTCCTTGCTTCTCTTTTTCTATCTCTGCTGCATCTTCTTCTTTCTCTGCTTCATTTGTTTCTTTTGATGTCTCTGCTGCCTCTCTACCTTGGTTGTTGTTGTTTCTTTATGCTCCTTTGTCTTGATGATAATTCAGGTGCTACTCTTGTCTTCTCCTTTGCCTTATTGTTGTTTCTTCTTTTCTCTTTTGCCTTAGTGATAATTCAGGTGCTACTCCTGTCTTCTCCTTTACCATCAATTACAATATTTCCAACAGTCTCCCCCTTTGGCATTGATGGCAATACTCCAATACTTCCTCTAGGACTTCCTCCCCCTTCTCATTCTAAGAAGTGTCTTGTCTTCCTCTCCTTTCTTTTCAGAAGAGCCTTTCTTCTTTTGTTTTCTTTTCCCCCCCCTTTGACTTCAATGGCAAAGGGTTGCACCTTTCCCAATGTACTTTCTATCTTTTCATTTCCTCTCTTTGAGTTTTGTTTAGGCCTTCTTCTTCTGACTTTGTACCATGCTGCTCCAAACTAGTTTACAAGAGTTGTTAGGAGAACACTTTGAGAATCAATGAACTTGTATATATACAGTAAGTTGATATCCTCCCAAAGCTCAGAATTATTGCACTTGTATAAATATGAAAGTGACGATAAGGACACTTTATAGAACACTTTGTACCAGACTTATCTAATCAGAGATGCATCATTGGAATAATACTAAAGTACTGAGAATGGTCCATACATCATACAAAGTCTGCTCCAAATATAATTCATTCCATATTATGATATTCATCTGAGACACATATCTGTAGTACACAACTATTCAAATATGACGATGCCAATATATCTTTTATAGTTGTGGTTCACATTTACTTCCTGTTGGTGGTGATATGAGTTTTTCTGCTGACAGGGATATTACACTTAATAGCTAAAAGGTCCTTGTTACTGATGTAATCAATGAATCAAACCAAAGCGTACAACTTATTTTGATATTAGACAATATCTTTCAATCTAAGAGACCAAACGACTTTACTACTTGTACAATGTACTTTGAAAACAAACCCATGAGGCTAGATACATTCAATGTATTGGTCAGTCTCACTTATCAAATATGCAATTTTATTTATGACATAAGGGGGTATGTATGTCAACGGTCAACCTCTCTTTAATAATGAAATACTAGCAAATCCTTTCTACTGAATTATGCTTTTGATGAATCAATAACATACTTTTGAGCTTCAACTATAAGATTAACACAACTAGTCCTTCATACTTCCGATACTTTAACTGTTCTATCATGATGATCTTCAGCAAAACATCTTCAAGTTGTTTAATTTAAATCTCAACATACATACTTCACACAGTTTTATGAATGATCTTAAGAAAGAGGCCTTGAAGATATATCTCTACTAACTTGAGGAAGGCATGCAGTTATATCTAGAAATAGATACTGTTTCAATGCTCAATATACTACTTCAAGTGTAAACAAGATAATGATACTTTTTCCCTTTCATTGACCCTTTTATGCTTTAATAATGTATATAACACTGGCTATACTACCTTGATGTACTTTTTCCATAATCCTTTGATCCTGAGGACCTGTAGCATACCGCTGCTCCACTAATAAAACTTGGTATTCTGTTGATAGGCATGCTGCTTGTATCAAATACCAACTGATACTACTTTGATAAACCATGTAGAGATTTCACTTCAACTCGCACATGAACCCATAGTTAAGACACCCTTCATTGTTTCTACTATTGAGCTTTCCACTGTTCACACCAACAATCATCAATATACTAAATTTGATCTTGGCATCATTAACCATTTTTCTTATTCTATCATTCTGTTAAAAGGAATGCCATTGCATGTTCCTTTCTAGGACTTTTCCAGAATCATTGTTGCTTTATATTCATTTCAACCATTCTAACATAATGATCTTCGGGAAGACATCGTCAATTTCTATACTAAGAATCTTCATGGGCAGATCACTCAGAGATTTAAAACTCACTTAACTGCATTCCTCCAAGGGGACTTTTCATAGATGAATTATGTAATGATATAATGATGATAGGCACTTCTCTTACTCATCCTTCTTAATGTTATTCATTGTTAATTCTAGCAGTATGATGCACAATGTGATCATCCTTTATGGGTCTTTCCAGTTCTGTAGCTTGAAACATAATTTTTGTGATTTTAACCATTCATCACTTAATGTGCTGATGTATTATTAGCTTACATGTTCATGGCTGATGTTCCCTCTACCATCATGGCTGCTTGATTTCTCTCCTTCCATCAATATATTAGCTATTGAATGCTTTAGATAATCTTCTTCCTCTATAGTTCTCTACTAAAGGAATTGTCCTTTCCCTTCCTGGCCTTCTAGTTGTTCTTATTCCATGGAGATCTTCGTAGACTACTTTTATGGGGACTATTTATGAACTTCTCTCCCCTTGGGATGTTGCTTCATATCTATCACTAGTTGGATATTTGTGTTGCTTCCTAGAGAAACTCCCCCTAAGACTATGATGGATTCATTATGTTATTGAGGTAACAGGGTCCCCCTTTCTCTTTTTCTTCCATACTTTATTGGGGTTCTTCATAATGTCTGCACTTCTTTTTGATTCATAGTTTTGTTTGATTTGATTATATTCCATCATCTGTCTAGAGTTCTTTAATGTATATGGAAGTTTACAGTATTTTTCTTTGTGACCAGGCTTGAGGCATACATAACATCTTATTTTACCAAGGTACGTTTGAGCTGATGTATAATATTTTATGTTACTTTTTGAAAATAGTTTACATTCAACAGATTTATGTCCAAATTCATTGCATGAATAATAGTATCCTTGAAAATGATTTATGTACCTGGTGAAATATTGTCTTTTCCATTTGCTTGCTTGAGGGGTTCTTCTCATTTGCTGCATCTTTTGCTGGTTAAAGTTGATATGCCTTGTCTTACAATGTGATGCCATATTTCCTGGTTTATGACAAGAGAAACATGTGATATTTTTCATAGGAGGAAAGAAGCTCCTTTGACATCTTCCAAATTTGTTCCATTCATCCTTAGGAGCATATGAGCCTTTAGCAGTTGATTGTTTCATCCTCTCATTCTTTTTCCTTTCATGTTGCTGCTTGTTTCTGTTTGTTTCTTTACAAATCATGTTCTTGCTGGCTTCTACTTCTGTAGGAATCTTCTCAGCTGCCTCATTATTCTTTACAACTTTTACAAAAATTATATTCCTGTTATCTTGTACCTTGGACTTACTTGTTTCTACTTCATAGCCTATCCTAGTCTTTATGAGAGGAAACCTTTGAGCATTTAGAATTTGTTCCAACTATCCAGAGGTTTTCATTTGTGGAATATTCATAATTAGTTCAATTTGGGCCTTTTATAATTTCATCTTCAGGCTTACCACCTCTTCTTCCAATCTTTCACATTCCAGACTCTTCTCTCTCATTTGTTGCAGCAGAGTGTCTTCTACTTTCCTTGCTTCTTCAAGTTGTGCCTTCAAGCCAACAATTTATTCCTTATCTTCATATTCTCTCTCATCACATATTTGCACCAATGTCTGAAGGTCTTTATTTTCATTCTTCATTCTTCCTATTTCAGTCAACGCAATTTCAACTTTGGTTTGTTCTCTCACTATAATTTCTTCATGGAACTTACTTTCATTCACAATAGTAGGTACCTCATTTGATTGAACATTTTCCTTTTGACATGAATTTTTCTTCTTCTTGATTCTCTTCTCCTTCTTGAAAATGCAGCCCCTAGTGTCTACTTCATGCATGAAATGCAATCTATCCCAGATTTCTTTTGCAGAGGTTAGATCCATTATTAAATCAAGATCCTTGTTACGAAGAATGTTATATATCACACATTTTGCCTTGGCATTCCACTGTTGTTCTTGCAAAGAGGTAGAATCTGTGGAATAACCATCACATACCATCTTCCATACCTCAAGTTTATAAGCCATTAAATCTATTTTAACCTTATCTCTCCATTCAGTAAATTTTGTTGTATTTAGCACGGGTACATTTTGATAGTCCATGACTCAACTAGATCTCCTTCAAGCTATTAGGCTTACACCAAAGGAACCTGCTCTGATACCAATTGTTGAACCCTTAGTTAAACTAAGAGGGGGGGTGAATCAGTTTCACACATTCATGAAATTTTAAAAATTTCCTTTAAACTTATTTACACCTTCATTTCATGATCAACTTATTGCATAATGTAACAACAATATTAATATGTGAGCAACAAGTATTAAGCAGATTAGATACACCATATCAACACATAAACATCATGCACATAGACAACAGATATAAGTGGAAACCCATAAGGGAGAAAACCACATATTATTATTGTTGTGATGCAAAGGCAAGCTCCAACTCCCTCTCACCACTGATTTTATGTAGGCTCCAACCTACGGGAGGCTACTACCTCAATTCTGCAAGCTACAAATCGCAAGGAAGCTCCAACTCCCATCTATTTTATGCAGGCTACAACCTACAGGAGGCTCCTACCTGAGCCAGCTACAACTGACATCCATCGAGCTACAACTTGATATGGAAGCACCAACTTCCTCACATTACAATAAAATCATATGCTGATTTATCTGGATATCAGCTCTGTTTTCCTCCTTCTTCACTACTGTCCTCCAACTTTCATATCTTCCTTATATCATCTCTGGATCTTCACATCTTCTCTATTTTCTCCTTCTTCTCCTTACTCTTCTCATACCCCTTCCTCCATTCTCTAACCTCTTTATGCATATCTATGTGACATCATTTGTAGAGATTACCTTATGACTGTTTGTATTCCACAGGGAATTTGAAGTGAATAGGTATGAATCTTTGCCTTCCACCTTCTTGTTTTCTTGCCTAGCACATTTGGAAAAATATAACAATATGTATACATTTCAATATTACAGTGGGGTATTTCTTTGCCAACAGAGACTTGCCTTTGCATCACATACAATAAAAATAATTTTAAATCATTTACAGTTACATAAATCAATTTCACTCAGCCCTTTTTCAGCCCTTGGCTTGTTGTGCATTTGTCTTTTCTGCTGCTGTAGTGTAACAGTTCATTCGGCATATATTATGTTCTGGACCCACAACATCTGGAAATTTAAATAAATAAGTGAGGGAGATTTAATATCTCAAATCACAGATTTGAGATATTAAAATAGTATTCTTTGTGGTTATAAAACCACACAACCCAGATTTCCTGTGTGAAGGCTTTACCTTTCCACTCTTTGATTTACAATCAACCCCAATTCAAAATATTAACTTGCAGAAGCTACTTTCTTCAAATATCTGATTTAAAACCTTGTAAATAAAACCCCTTTCAATTTTTAATATGCGGAGTTCCTTTACATACCATACTCGGTCTTAACCAAAGTTTAGACCAAATCATTTACAATCTGGCAATTTCAATAATGTGCGGAAACTATTTTCTTATGGTCCAAATCATAGCATAAAACTCACAACACATCTCAAATATTCTCTTTCATGTGAAAACCAAACAGAACCTTACATCTAAGGTTTTCAATTATTCCTACGCTTAAATATGCCGGAAATCCCAATGTAAATGAACACTATGAGATATGTGGAAAATTACCCTTTTAATCGATGGTTATAAAACCATAGTCGAAACTCAGTTAATCCAGTAAATCTCTGTTTTGAACTTTATAAGGAAACCCACTTTATAAATTTCATATGCACTTCCTTAAACCTTGGCTTATATCTGACTCACTTGTCACTATTGATCATCATTTATCTGATGGTTGATATTCTCCGTCGCGCTCCAACCTTAACTTCAGTCTGTCCAACCATCGGACGACTGGTATCTTATCGCCCTACCACTCAATAATCCAACGGTTGTTGATCCATGCAACCATGACCCATTACGCGCTTAACTTCCCCGCAAATTCACGATGCGAATTCACTTGGATATCTTGCCCTCATGATCGAACGCAAATCACATTTTTTTCATCACTGAGCTTTAACACATAAATATTTTGCAAAATAAATGGTTTCCAAATACCATCTATGCCACGCGTCACTCAAAGAGCATTATCGCGTTTTTTCTAGCAATTCCGCTTACCATTTAATAATAATGCGAAAACCACTATTTTCTTTCCAGAACCTATCTTCATGGTTTCTCCTCATGGTTCCGCTTCCTCTTGCTCAAGGTTTCATTCCTTCATTCCAACTGCACCATCAAATTCTGGTCTGTTGGCAATGTGTTGTCCTTGATGGCAACCTACTTGATGAAATAAGATTGTTGGAAATATGATGCAATGTGTTGTCCTTGATGGAAACCTACTTGATGAAGTTTGCCTTGATGGAAACCTACTTGATGAGTTGCCTATGATAAGAAACCTATGTGCTAAAGATGTAAGAATGATGTATCTACAGATCAGTTCAGATGTGATAGAGAAAACAATTCCAGTAAGTGCCAGAAAAATGATAAATATAATATGTCACAATGTATACGCTACTTTTCTGAAGGCAACTCGCGTATATACTCTGCTTTTATGAAGGGAACCCGCGTATACATTCAGGGTTAGCATATACGTAGTTTTTATGAGGCGAAGTTGCGTATACACGCGGATACGCACGCTCAAAATCGCGTATGCCTTTTGCACTCTAAAAAACTATGATACCTAGGGGCATTACCATGGTATTGGCCCATTGTATTGAGCGCTGGAATATCTATTTGATCCTGTCCAGGAATACCATTAGTAGTTGTGTGGTTTTGACTCATGGTATTGACAAAAGCTAAATTTATTTAAGGAGAAGAAGATCATAGTGCAAGGTGTGCATAAGTCTGGGTCTTAATGAATACTTCACTTTGAAGTATATTTGCATGGAAGGGTAACAATTTATTGATTGATCTGAATTAATAATGCACCTATGAAGAAAATGATGAAGAGGGATCTCTAGATCTGAAATGCATATATATTTTCTAGATCTGTTTATGGAATGTTTAGATCTGAGATGAGGCGAATATTTTCTGAAGTGAGGGGTAAGATCTGAGCTATTTATCTGTTTTGAAGAATTGTGCAGCCCTACAAAGTTTGAAGATATATACGCAGGTTCGCTTCATAAAAAGTGCGTGCATACGCAGGTTGGCTTCAGCAAAAGCGCGTATGAAATGTGAGGTTGGTTTTGGAATATGTGCAGAAGCATACGTAGGTTTGTCTCTATGAAAGCGTGTATATATGCAGGTTCAGTAAAGTAAAAGCATGTATGGAATCTAGGGTTTTTCTGAATTATGTGGAATGAAATGTCTGATCTGTTCTGCTGGTTTACTGTTATCTGTCAATAATGTATTCATACAGATCTAGGTTGTTTGAATGTTGAATATGCTGATGATTATGTTAATTGAAGATCAAGTTGTTGGTTGATTGGTTGATGATTCAATGAATGAACTGATGGGGTTATAAGTTTCAGTTTGATGTATGTTGAGCTTAAATGTGTGGAGTGGGTCCAGTCTAAAAATATGATGAATAGTGGCCTACAAGGTGTGTTGTATGGAATATGTTGGATCCAGTATGAAAATTGATGAAACGTGGTCCGCAATGGTGTTGAGGGTCGAAGCCTTCAGTGAGGAGGTTGTAGCTCCCTTCCAGTGGTAGCTGGTAAATGAGAGCAGGGGGTAGTAGTTCCCTTCTAGGAGAGGCTGGTAAATGAGAGCAGGGGGTTGTAGCTCCCTTCCAGGAGAGGCTGGTAAATGAGAGCAGGGGGTTGTAGCTCCCTTCCAGGAGAGGCTAGTAAATGAGGGAAGGTTGTAGCCTTTTGCAGGTGGGTGCCTGCGTGCTGGTATGAATCTGCGCCAGTACATGGTTGTAAGATGTTTTCTTTATAATAAATATTGAAGACAGAGATGACGGCAGTGCTGGTTTTCTCCAAAATTGGGTTTCCACCTTAAATCCTGGTGTTCATGTGTGTTGCTTATGTGTGATGGTTTATTCTTTTATTACTGCACATTCTTACTACTAACTAAACATCTGATAAATGAATGATGCAAAGATCTAAGTAAAGAATTAAATGCATAATAAGATCTCTAGTAATACGCATGTTTCATTAAGGATATCCACGTGTATACGCGACTTGGGTTCATTAAAGTAGCGTATGGGTTTTAGAGAAAGAAAAAGTAAAAAAATTTCAGTCTGCACTAAATACTGATTCACCCCCCCCCCCCTCTCATTATTTTTCCCAACATGGTCCTGATTCAGTGAAATTTTAATTCACGGCTCCACACAATGTGATTCAATTCGACTTCCAGAATATTTTCACACTCGAATAGGTTTAAATAAACCCCAAAATTTAACCAACGCACGGTTAAATCGTTGTGCCCAATATTTGTATTGATCAATCTAAATTAATTGTGTTGCATTCAACTTATGTGAATTCCCTTCACGCGTTCTTTGAAGCTTCCCTTCAGAAAACAGAGATAATATCTCTACTACATTTCATTCATCAGATCTAATTGTAATGGTTATACAAGATAAACAGTTAATAAACCCCATCATTTGTATTCAACTACGCCATTAACTTTAGAAGGGATATTCATCCATTGCCATCGAACAGTCGGCCTTATACATGAAACCTTCCATTATTAACCTTACATGCTTGGTTCTATACTCCATCTTCTCGATGGTTCCCATTCCTTCAATGCTAAGATTGATTTTGGAATATAATTCCTTATCAAATAGGGGTTAAGAAAGGACTCTTCACCTCTTATGTGATGAGAATTCACAATAATTTCGCTATTACCTTTGAATGTGACCCCTCCGTATACTTAGTAACGCATCCAACAAATTTTTACAACATTCTTCAATTCAAGAGTTCATTCAGATTCTAATCAAAACAATTGTGCCTATGAGATTCCATTCTTCCATCCAATTTATGATCCCACTTATGCACTAAATCAATATACTTATGGTTACTCAAATAACCACTTGGCCTTAACATTAAAATTCGAAGTATGGATCACCCATTCAACATTTAAAACTCCAAAATCCCATTACCATATAGCTCATAAATAAAGCATGAATTCAGAATTAAATTCTTTGTATTAACACATACAACAATTACATAAAAATCCTTCCTGTCTTTAGGCTCCATATTTTCAAAATCATGGCCATTTCAACTGCCTATAGGCTTACAGGAACAAACCCCTGTTTGCCCAAACTGAAGCAGTCATGCACTCTACCCCTGAATAGCTCTTCTGCTTCAATTCGTTGCCTTTGCTTCCTCTGCTCCTTGTCTGTCTTTGCTGCCTTTGCTGCCTTTGTTTCTTGTCTAATGTTGCTCCTTGCTTCTCTTTTGCTATCTCTACCATGGAAAATTTTAGGGGCTAATATTCGCAGGTGGGCTAATTTTCCATGTTTTTTCCAAAAAAAAGATTCGCCAATTTCCATTTTTTTATAAAAATGATTCGCCCAAATTTTATAATATAAATTTATTTTACATTAAAAATCACCAACATTATATAGAGAGTATATATAATATCATTATAAATTTGAAATTTTTTACAAATACATCAACAAATATTTATAGTTTGCATATCAGGGACTAGTGAGATTCGCCAATTTTTTAAAATTCAAGATAATTTTCCATCCTTAAAATTTACCCTGATCTCTACTGCCTCTGCTTCTTTCTCTGCTTCATTTGTTTCCTCTAATTTCTCTGATGCCTCTCTACCTTGGTTGTTGTTTTTTCTTTGTGCTCCTTTGTCTTGATGATAATTCAGGTGCTACTCCTGTCTTCTCCTTTGCCTTATTGTTGGTTCTTCTTTTCTCTTTTGCCTTAGTGATAGTTCAGGTGCTACTCCTGTCTTCTCCTTTGCCATCAATGACAATATTTCCAACAGGCTCATCAAGCATTCACAAAAAAAATACCCCTAAATAAGTATTGAAAGGTTTCAATGCCGATGTTATCCATCTTAGTATCTTTTTTTTTCCCATATATTTCCATGTGTTGAACGACAAAAGAAACAAGCTAGAAGGCATAGGAAGAAAAGGCCTACATTTGTTGGATATTGTGAAAATTATAAATAATTTAGAATATATATTCCTATTTAAAGGAAGGTTCAAGTTATAAGGGATGTAACATTCTATCAAGTTTCTACCCTTGGGAAAGTAAGGGAACTTCCTCTCCCTCCTCCTCTTGAAAAGAAGAATGATGACATGGATATTTTAGATGGTCTATCTATGTCTGAATCCGAGACAAATATTGCTAATAATCCCATGTAGCCCGTGGATCCCTTAGATCCTCCTCCATGTGATCCTCCTGCTAGGAAGAGGCCACTTGGGCTCCACGACACATTACAGGATGACGAGAGATGAGTTCTCATCCAAATACCATTTCAAGAAAGGAAGAAGCCATGCCGATATCATCGATATATTGCAGCCATGAGCACTATGATTCAATTCTAACCTCCCACCTTTGAAGAATACATGAAAGAAAAATTTTGGAAGAATGTTATTCCTAAATAAAATGAATCAATTATAAATAATGACATATGGGATTTTGTGCTGAGACCAGATGGGAAATCCGCGGTAGCTTCAAAGTGGCTATTCAAGATTAAACATGGATTTGATGGGAGAATTGAGAAATATAAAGAAAGGTTCGTGGCTTGAGGATTCTCCCAGAAAGAGGGATAATGTTATGATGAAACATTTCACTTGTGGCTCGATATATAACGATCCATTTGATATTTTCTCCTGACAAAAGTCAAGGATGGACTATACATCAGATGGACATGAAGACAACATTCCTCCATGGCATGTTACATGAATAAGTGTACATTGAGAAACCACAATGATTTGAATTATAGGATTGAAAGAAACATTTTTGCAGGTTGAAGAAGGCATTTTATTTTATGAAGAAAGCCCTTAGAGCTTGATATGCCTACATATATAGTTATTTAGTGAAACTAGGATTCACAAGAAGCAATGTCGATCCCAAACTCTGCTTCAAGGTAGTCCGAGGTATGTAATTGACTTTGATTTTATATGTTGAAGATATATTCTTGACAGGAAGTGATATCCTGATGATTGAGTGTAAGTGGGAGATAGCCTCTGAATTCGAGATGAAGTACCTTTGACTCATGAACTATTTTCTAGGCCTTGAGGTGTGGCAAAAGCTCAATGAGATTTCCCTTTTACAAGGAAAATATCTTGTGATTTGTTGGATATATTTGGAATGAAAAAATGCAAGTCCTTTCCCACACAAATGGAAATAAATTTCAACAAGATATGTGGAGAAGCTGCAAAACCTGATTTGGTGAATCCATCCAAGTATAAACAATTGATTATGGCTCTGGTGTTCTTAGTGAATACTTGCCTGGGCACATGCTATGTAGTGAGCATCTTGAGTCAGTTCACGACTGAGCCTTTACATGCACAATGGATTGTTGCAAAAAAAAAATTGAGATATTTCCATGGGACAATCATACTTGGTCTGAGATATTCTACTAGATATGTTCGACTCCATGCATACACCGATGATGTTTGGACAATAAATATTTTCAACAAGAAAAGTATGTATAGATGTTGTCTTAGTCTTGGATCTACCATGATATATTTGATGAGCAGAAAGCATATGTCCGTAGCATTGAGTACCACCAAGGAAACATACATTGTCACTAGTGTTGCAAGCTGCGAAGCAGTTTGGTTGAGGAAGCTCTTTGGAGAGCTATTTGGGAAGGTCCTAGACAGTACAGTGATATATAATGATAACAACATTGGGATATTTTTAGAAGTGGATCTTCTGCTTCATGATAAGTCCAAGCACATTGAGATTTTTTATCATTACATTCTAGACATGGTGTAGAGAGGAGTTGTGATGTAGGAGCATCAAGGCCAAATTTCATTTTTTAATATGTAATAAAGGGGGGGTGTGACATTTTTATTATATTATTAATTAATTTTTTATTTTTAAATAAAATAGGAGATAAGTGAGGATTTTGTAAATATTATTTTATTAATTAAAAGGATATGAGGGAAATAGAATTAGGAGCAAAATTAGGGAGTAGGAATTCTATGTATGGGACTTTGTTGAGCCCACACCTAAAATTAATTTAAATTAGATTTAGTTGAGGATTAGGTGGAGATATTTTTGGAGTGAATTAAATTAATTATTTATGTATAAATATAAGTGGTTTTTGTGAGGAAAATACACTTGAATAGATTGAGAGTGTGAGTAGTGAGAGGGTTTCTACTTGGGAGCCTACGGGCTTTTGTAAAGGTCCAATAATTGGGAAATCAGGCCAAGAAGGAGGACTTCCATTTCAGGTTTGCATGATTAATGAAAGGATTTGATTTTGAGTTAATTTCCATTGTATAGCTATGGGATTGTTGTTTATGAATGCAAAGACAATTGTATGAATCGAATTTTGTAAGGGACTGACAGTTCGATTTGAGTAATCAGAATCGATATAGTTTGAAGTAATGTCGACTTGCTGTTGTGAAGATATAAAATGGCGCACATTTGAATTAAATCTGAAGACAATGAAGTAAATGAAATTCGATGTTTTTAGCTTCTGGTAAGAGTGAAGCGATGGATGAGTCGATAGTTTAAACCTCTGTTGCCAGAGTAATTGATTTATTGTTGAATGTCAATGCCTAGCGTAAATTTGAGTCTACATTCTCTGTGAATTCTATTTGATATTTTGTAATCTTGAATGAATGACATTCATGAAAGGGCGCAGAGTTCGTTTTTGAATGCTATTTATTCAAAAAGTGAAACGATTGATGTAGTTGGTGGTCGATATCTACGTGGAGAAGCATTAATAAAAAATTCAGTGGAAATGGAGTCACGCTGTGGTTGGAGTGTACGCAGGAGTAACTGCTGTTTAAATTGATTTTTTACCATATGTAAGCTATGCAATTGCCCAACCGCTGGCGTAGAGTACATGTTTATAAACAAAGGGTAATGTTTGATTATCAAATAAAAGGCACCATGGTAGCAATCGGTTGAAGGTTCTTTGTGTAATTGTTCTGCATGAAGAAGATTGGAATAGAATTGTGATAATTTTCCAAGTCTACGTGCAGTGTAACGATAGAACAGTAAGTGCTTGGTTCAATTATTGTTAGCATTCGATTTTAAATAAAAGCCTGAGTTGGTAATTGCTATAACGAAAATCGATGTGATGAAAGGCGAATTGGGATTTGTGTAAGCATTGAATGGAATTTGATATTGCATAGTTAATCAAATAGTCAACGTGTAATGTTGTATGGGCGACGTTCTGCAATTGGCATAATTTGTTCAATCGAACTCTTAAGCAGATGGGGGATTGTATAAACTAGGAGCGCTGGCATTAAAACAAGCCAGTTCGAGTCTAATGCATGAAATCGGTAATGCACTGGTATTTGTAGTGGTATGGGTGCATTTGTTGTAATGAAATTGAATTTGAAATCCAGTAATTTAATAGCCATGTGTGAATGTTGGGCAATGCACTGATAATTTGCTGCGAGGACTGAAAGTGCCAGCCGATAATGGGTAAGATGTGTTGAATAGATGTGCTAAATTTAATCATATGTTATTGAATGCTGGTTGGCATAAGTTGTAGGTTCAGGCGAAAAGGGTCATTTGGTGATTCAATTGTGATATAAAACTGTGGCCAAATATATAATTAAATGCATCATTTTTGTAGTGCTAGGGCTAATGTGTGGAGGAGGTAAGGTGAGAAATCCGATTGTGGAATCCAAATGCTTTGGTCCAAGTTGATGTTGTTTAAATATTTGGTCTTATGATGTGGGAAAAAGAAATTAATTTAAAACCCTTGCATAAATGAATGTTGATATTGGGTATAAAAGCTTGTGAGCTTGAATTGTAAATGCATATTGAAGTTTTGGTATGATGTTTAGTGGACATTCAATGAGTTATTGGGTTTGATTGAAAGTTTCAAAAGTTATGAATTTGTAATGAGTGAGGAAACTCCCATATACAGAGGTTAATTGGTTTTATGACCATATAAGTTTCCGTGTGTGTAAATGATAGTATGTGAAATTGCCAGGAATTGAGGTTTTGATTTGGGCAAATGCTGAGATGCATGTTTATATGCATGGTAGTAAATATTCTGGGTATCCCAGGGTTGGACCTACATCATTTTGGTATCAGAGCTGGAATGTTGTGTTGAAGATGTTTGTTTTCTAAATGAATGCAAGAAGGTTTTGTTGAAGTGTGTTTTATTTGAATGTGTGATGAAGGCTTAAAGGAAGATCAGATTCTAAATCTGATATGAAAGCTACACAATTGCAGTGAACAGGATTGCAGAAGTGAATGGAGGACAAGATCATGCAGGATCTTAAAGGTGAGATAATTTTCTGATTTGAAATTTGTGATTGAAGTTTATGGTTGCAGACAAGATGGTGGCAGTGAACTTGACATTCAGCGAAAGGCTGGATAGGGAGGAAAATTGCACTGTACTGAAGAGGAGGTGAGTTGAAGAGATAGCCTAGAGAGAGCAGAGAGAGTGCTCAAGAGGTTCCAGAGGCAGTGAACCAGTACTTACCAAAAGACCGGGTCCAGTGAAGTGGATTGGTGAAGTAAGGGGTAGCAGGAGAGCTTGTTGTTGTAGAGGCTAGTACAACTCATGGTGAGTGAGAAACTCATGGAGAAGGTGATCATGGAGGATCAGAGAAGAGGTTCAAAGGAATGCCATAAAGGTGAGATAACTGATGAAGTCATAGAAAGAGAAATTGCAGTAATGAAGGTACAATTGCAGGTACTAGAGGAATGGATGCAAGAGCAGGAAAAGAAGAATGGAGGATGGATCTTTCCACTGAAGGGAAAGAGAGTGATTTGGAAACCATTGCAGATGAAGTTGAGGCAAAGTGTGATTTCCTTATTGAAGAAAGAACTTAGATTTCTTGTGCCAGAAATGGAATTTGAAGATTCCACATGCAGATCTGTTCAAAAGGAAGTGCTGGAGGAAGCAGTCGAGACTGAAAAGTCTTGCGGTTTTAAAACTAATGAGTTGTGTATGTTTGCAGGTACAACACAGGGAGATGAGAAATCTTTAGAGTTTTTTGAAGAAGAGTTGAATCTGAAGGTTTTTCAGATTGATACTGAGATAGCAAGATCTTAGGAGGGAATGATGACAAAGGAGTCTAATCAGAGTATTGGTGCAGAGAGAAAAAGACCAGCTGATGATTTTTCAAGAGTTGGTGAAGGTATAAAAAATTGTATGAAGTTTCTGAGTTCTAATCCTAATGAAATTGTTGAATTGTATAGGAAATTAGATCTTTAGAGAAGAGAATTGGAGAGACAGAGGACTTATGTGTAGGATAATTTGCTGAAGAAGCAAGATAAGGAAGTTTTCATGAAGGACAGTCATGAATCAGAGGATGGAAAGAGGGAGAGAATAGCTGACAGTCTCATGGAGAATGAAAATCAGCGTACTGATGTGCTGACAAAGAAGTTGGAAAGGAAATCAGATCGACATATTGAAGTGTTTTCAGAAGGAGCTGAGGACAAATCCAATGAAGATTTTCTGAGTTCTGAAGAGGACTTGGAACTGCAGAGCGAAAACTTGGTGACTGAATCAACAAGTGAGACCATTGGGTCTTGTGATTTTGATGCTGACCATTTGATTTTGTTTACAGGTGATATAGAAGACAATCCATCACTTGGAATTGTCTCCAAAGAAGAAGAACTGTTGCAGGAAGAAGATGAGACAATCATGTCTCATATGCAGAGGCTTGTTACCATAGGTGACAAGAAAGAGTTGGCTTGTCTGTATAGGCAAGAGAAGACTGTGGAGAAATTTTTGGAACTGCTACAGTGATAGAGGATGAGGCTACAGTGTTTGAAGAACTTGATTTGATTGCCAGAATCAATCAAGATGATGATGGAAACTTACTGAATATTGTCAAAGGGGAAGATGAAGGTTATGTTGGAACTAATTTGCAGCATGTTGATGAAATTCTTGAGAAGAGATGGATGAAATGTTTTTTGGAGACATTTGAACCAAAGAAAGAAGTTGGAGGCATTGAAATAAATTTTCCTGAAGATGATGAGCAAAAGAATGTTGCAGAGGGACAGGAAGTTTGGGAGGAAGCGATATCTATGGTGACAGCTGAGACAACATTAGTGGCAGCAACAGGAAGTGAAAGTAGCAGCAGTAGGTTGGACATAGAGATTGAAAGCATCAGAAGACTGATGATGAACATGTCTCAGAAGCAGCAGACAGTAGCAAGAAAGCAGAAGAATTTAAGCAAGAGAAAGACAGCAAAAGATTGCGAGAGCACAACCAGTGGGGCAATGCAGCATAAAGTGTGGAGACATGGAGAAGAACAACAGATAGAAGCATCGACAAGTGGAAAGTTACAGCACAAGATATGGGATCTAGGCATACACATATCTGAACACATGATCAGGCGATCATGTTTAATTTCAACCTTGGGAGTCTGATGCAGGAGCATCAAGGACACATTTCATTTTTTAATATGTAATAAAAGGGGGTGTGACATTTTTATTATTTTATTAATTAATTTTTTATTTTTAAATAAAATAGGAGATAAGTGAGGATTTTGTAAGTATTATTTTATTAATTAAAATGATATGAGAGAAATAGAATTAGGAGCAAAATTAGGGAGTAGGAATTCTATGTATGGGACTTTGTTGAGTCCACACCTAAAATGAATTGAAATTAGATTTAGTTGAGGATTAGGTGGAGAGATTTTTGGAGTGAATTAAATTCATTATTTATGTATAAATATGAGTGGTTTTTGTGAGGAAAATACACTTGAATAGATTGAGAGTGTGAGTAGTGAGAGGGTTTCTAGTTGGGAGCCTACAGGCTTTTGTAAAGCGCCAATAATTGGGAAATTAGGCCAAGAAGGAGGACTTCCATTTCAGGTTTGCATGATTAATGAAAGGATTTGATTTTGAGTTAATTTCCATTGTATAGATATGGGATTGTTGTTTATGAATGAAAAGACAATTGTATGAATCACATTTTGTAAGGGACTGACAGTTCGATTTGAGTAATCGGAATCGATATTGTTTGAAGTAATGTCAACTTGTTGTTGTGAAGATATACAATGGCACACATTTTAATTAAATATACAGACAATGAAGTAAATGAAATTCGATGTTTTTAGCTTCTGGTAAGAGTGAAGCGATGGATGAGTCGATAGTTTAAACCTCTGTTGCCGGATTAATTGATTTATTGTTGAATGTCAATGCCTAGCGCAAATTTGAGTCTACATTCTCTGTGAATTCTATTTGATATTTTGTAATATTGAATGACTGACATTCATGAAAGGCGTAGAGTTCATTTTTGAACGCTATTTATTCAAAAAGTGAAACGATTGATGTAGTTGGTGGTTGATATCAACGTGGAGAAGCATTAATAAACAATTCAGTGGAAATTGAGTCACGCTGTGGTTGGAGTGTATGCAGGAGTAACTGATGTTTAAATTGATTTTTTATAGTATGTAAACTATGCAATTGCCCAACCGCTGGCGCAGAGTACAGGTTTATAAACAAAGGGTAATGCTTGATTATCAAATCAGAGGCACCATGGTAGCAATCGGTTGAAGGTTCTTTGTGTAATTGCTCTGCGTGAAGAAGATTGGAATAGAATTGTGATAATTTTCCAAGTCTACGTGCAGTGTAAAGATGGAACGGTAAGTGCTTGGTTCAATTATTGTTAGCATTCGATTTTAAATAAAAGCCTGAGTTGGTAATTGCTATAACGAAAATCGATGTGATGAAATACGAATTGGGATTTGTGTAAGCGTTGAATGGAATTTGATATTGCATAGTTAATCAAATAGTCAACGTGTAATGTTGTATGGGCGACATTCTGCAATTGGCATAATTTGTTCAATCGAACTCTTAAGCAGATGGGGGATTATATAAACCAGGAGCGCTAGCATTAAAACAAGCCAGTTCGAGTCTGATGCATGAAATCGGTAATGCACTAGTATTTGTAGTGGTATGGGTGCATTTTTTGTAATGAAATTGAATTTGAAATCCGGTAATTTAATAGCCATGTGTGAATGTTGGGCAATGCACTGATAATTTGGTGCGAGGACTAAAAGCGCCAGCCGATAATGGGTAAGATGTGTTGAATAGCTGTGCTGAATTTAATCATATGTTATTGAATGTTGGTTGGCATAAGTTGTAGGTTCAGGAGAAAAGGGTCATTTGGTGATTCAATTGTGATATAAAACTGTGGCCAAATATATAATTAAATGCATCATTTTTGTAGCGCTGGTGCTAATTCGTGGAGGAGGTAAGGTGGGAAATGAAATTGTGGAATCCAAATGCTTTGGTCCAAGTTGATGTTGTTTAAATATTTGGTCTTATGATGTGGGAAAAATAAATGAATTTAAAACCCTTGCATAAATGAATGTTGATATTGGGTATAAAAGCTTGTGAGCTTCGATTGTAAATGCATATTGAAGTTTTGGTATGATGTTTATTGGGCATTCAATGAGTTATTGGGTTTGATTGAAAGTTTCAAAAGTTATGAATTTTTCATGAGTCAGGAAAATCCCATATACAGAGGTTAATTGGTTTTATGACCATAATAAGGATTTCAAAAAGAAGCTTCCGTGTGTGTAAATGATAGTATGTGAAATTGCCAGGAATTGAGGGTTTGATTTGGGAAAATGCTGAGATGCATGTTTATATGCATGGTAGTAAATATTCTGGGTATCGCAGGGTTGGCCCTGCATCAAGTTGTTAGACTCCATCACAGATCAACAGATGTGTACATTACATATATTCTCACCAAGGCTTTGTTGAAAGGGAATATCTTGGTCTTTAGAGAGCAACTTGGACTTATAGATGTGACCCTTCTTGATAAGGGGCATCACTGATCGAGGACACTAAGCTAGCTCTTCCCCCTATGTGTAAGCTCCTAGGGTGTTGAATTGATATGGAGGGCTCCTAGGGTTGAGGGATATCTAGAAAATAAGGTATCACACCAATATCTAACCCATAGTATGTGTGTGATACTTGTATATTTTTACAAGTAGGATATCTCCCCCTATCTTGGTTTAGAAAACTATACCCTAGTTGAAATCATACCCACAAGTTAGGCTTGTTGGGGTTCTCCCTC
Source organism: Pinus albicaulis (assembly GCA_034641835.2). Classification (NCBI taxonomy): domain Eukaryota; kingdom Viridiplantae; phylum Streptophyta; class Pinopsida; order Pinales; family Pinaceae; genus Pinus; species Pinus albicaulis. The sequence continues at coordinate 402,070,625 of CM076571.1, read as the reverse complement.
CCCATCTGGCCAACGGGTTGAGGAGGCCTCGGGTTTGTGTGGTGCTTACCTTTGGTAAGTCAGGTATCTAACCCAAGCTTGGATTATGATGTAGGTTTTCCACCAAATGACTCTTTAGGATCATTTTTGGCAACATCAATATGAGATAGGATGGATGTGATCCTTACATATTATATGGTAAGTAGTACCTCACCTATTCATCCATGAGATGACATGAGGTAAGAGAGTCCAATAGTACCTTGCTCATTATTCAATAGGGTGGTATCTTTATCTCCTAGATGACTCATCTTCTTTATATTTGAGAATGTTTGAGTACATAGAGTTGAGTAGAGATGGGACATGACATGACGACATGATACACAAGACATGATGTAGTTGAAATTTCTCCCCAGTTGAGAGGGATTGTTAATTGGGAAGCTAAGTGACAAATTCCAACAGTGGGACTACATTCCTCTTTTTGCGAGGACAAATTTCGACTATTGAAGTGCCCAATTTAGACAAGGGAAAGTGAAATTATGAAGAAATTCCTAGATATGCACATTTGGATAGGTTCAGCCTAACAGAAAATTGGTGATCATTGGAAGGTTATAATACAAGTGACCTCGAACTCATTTGGTCAGCACCAACCATCTTCTTCTTCTCTTCTTCATTGAATGGTTCACATAGGTTTTAGGAAAGTGGTGAGCCCTGGTATTGCACCAAGAGTGCTACAACTCCTAGGGGTTGCCCTAATTTACTTTATCAACCCAGGGTTCGTACAAAATTTGAGGTGATAGTGCTATATACATAGCGGATGAATTTTGTTCATGTCATCCTCTTATGCTTCAAGAAATGGTGCTATTTCTTAAATTATGAGAAAAAATGGAAAGTAAATTGCTTGAAGAAAATGATAGAAAGGAAACTAAACTAAATTGCTGAGAAGAAATGCCAAGAATGAAACTAATATAATTTGTAGAAAACAGATAGCAGAAAGGAAATTAATTCTAAACCACAGTTAGCTTGGAAAAATGGCTAAATTAAATCTACATATCCTATGATCTATCTACCATACTCCTAATCATGCAAATAAACAATCCATGCCTTAATTTTAATTAAAAAGGATTAATTTGCAGCTTAGAGGGAAGAAAAGGGCTAAGAGGTCTAATGGGGGGTTTAACACATGAAATGAGGTTTGGAAGTGGAAAGAGGGGGTTAAAACCTTAGAAAAATTTATGGTATCATGGGAGATGACTTTGGAGTGAACAAAGGGGCTTAAACACTTAGGAAACCTTATTATAATGCAAGAAATGACTTCAAAGCGATAAGAACTCGGAAATGCGATGGCGAAATGTGATGGATAGAAAAATTTGCAATGTCCGATGTTGCAATCGCAACTTTACAAGTTCAAATGGATGGCAGTGAGGACTTAATGGAATGAACTAAATAGTGCACAGTGTGAAGTTCGTAGAGTGACATGGCGGGTCGCGAATCGCAATATTGCAAGTTTACAAGGATAGTGGTAAGGATTAACGAGAATAAACTAAATGGTGCTCAATGCGAAGTGCGAAGAGTGACATGGCGAGTCGCGAATCTCAATATCGTAAGTTTACAAGGATAGCGGTAAACATTAATGGGAATAAACTAAAATGTGAAAAGTGCGATTGGCCTGCGATAAAGGTTGCGGGCAGTGATTTTCCATGTCATAAGTTCTACAGGATGCGATTTACAATGTGGTAAGTTATGTGGGTTTCACTGTGCGATGTGGATGACATGGCGATGGAAAAAGCTAATAGTTGTGATTTGCAATTTCGTAATCGCAAAGAATGAGTGGTGAGTGTTAACAGTAGAAGGTAACTGGTGCGAAGTGTGATTTGTGATTTCGTAATATCAAAATCATAAGGGATGTGCGATAAGTGTTAAGGTAAAATTTAAATTTTGCGATTGTGATGTGTGACGTATGTTGGCTGCTGTGTCAAGGAGAAAAGGCAGAGGTTGGGTTTTCAGTGGTTCTGTATGGTTTTTCACATGTTTTTCGTAAAAAAAAAAGAAATAAGGTTGAAGGTCTTAAGGGTGTTCAAAAGAAGGTAAGTGCAGCACTAAGGTGAGAAGTAAAGGAGGGAAATGGAAGCATAAGAGCAGTGCTCAGAAGTGACGCACACTTACGGATTCATGCACAGGAAACATACAGAAATGTGGGGTGAAATCGTGAAGGAAAGGCTTGGAATTGGTAATACAAAATTTTCCACGAACTCGAATAGAAAGAAATTTTGGCCTGTGGGAAGGTCTGCCCCTACTTGAACTCTATTGACAGAGATCAGAGGGGGGATACTTGACCAAAGTTTTGGATTTTTTCCTCTATTTCACTATATATAAGAAATTAAAACTACAACATCACAAAAACTAAATAGCAATGAAACTTATCAGAAGAACATCTAACTTAAATGACAGAAGCAAAACTAGATAAATGAAAGAGAGGAAAAGATAATACAGTAGAGAAGCTGAGGCACATGGATTGGGCCCTAACCCACAAGCTATCCCTCTCAACTTAAATCAATCAAATAAAATCATTCTGCTCATTTCATAAAAGAATAATTGCATACATCTCGAAAAATTTCGATCCCTGAATAAAACAAAAATCTTCAATAGTTCACAACAATAATTCTGAATCGAATCGAGACTAGGATAGACTAACTCTTCCTAGCTCTAGATTTTCTCTATTTATTCTACAGGGCAACTACCAATAGCTCACTAGAAAATGGTGATTGAGTCCATTGGACTCCAAGTAAACTAAGATTGAGTGCTCTCCTCTTTGAATTTCTCGACTGCCTCTAGAATTCGAATTGCTGGAGAGAATCCTTGGGGATCCTTTGGCTGCTTATGGAATTCAAATTGCTAGATAGAATCTTTGGGATCCTTTGGCTGCCTTTGAGGGTGGATAATCCTCCTATAATTTCTCTTTGTTGTCCCCTCCAAGTCTTTGTGAAAAATCATGATAAAAGTTTTTAATAAATCATTATTTTTTGCACTCAATCTTATATTAGGCACTTAGAGTATGTTAGCCTTAATAACCATCTATGCTAGCATCATAAACCCAAATAATAATAATAATAATTCAATAAAAAAATATCTAATAAGGAAAAAATATGATTATTAACCCCTCCAAATATGTCTAATGATGGAGCTCATCATCACTCCCCTACTGAATGGTTTCTAATCCTCTGAGCAACTAATTCTCCTCCTCCATTTCCTTGAAATCTTTGACAACCCCCCTAATTTCCTGAGGAAGAACTGTGGGGGTTTCCCCAATGACGCAGGAGCATCAAGCTCAATTTTAATTATTCATTTGTGTAAAATATGGGGTGAGGCTTTTTTATTATTTTATTAATAATTTTAATAATTTTAATAATTTAAGAGAGAAAAATGTTAAGTTGAGGATATTGTATATATTCTTTTAATAATTAATAGGATATGAGTGAATTAGGTAGAAAATTTAGGGAGTAGGAATTCTATGTACGGGAATTTGTTGAGTCCACACCTAGAATGAATCTAAATTAGATATAGTTGAGATTTGTGGGGAGAGATTTTTGGAATGAATTAAATTCATTATTTATGTATAAATGTGAGTGTTTTTGTGAGAAAGAGACATAGTTGAGGAGTTGAGTACGTGAGGAGTACAGGAAGAGTGAGGAGTGGTTTGAAGGGCCAAGAACCAAGAGGCCACCCAATGTAATATTTGGCCAGAGAATTTTGATATTTTTATCTGTGGTTGATGTGCATGGCTCTTTTCGCCTTCATGTGAATTTAAACTGAATATTTTATTGGTTTTATTTTATAGAAGAATTGAGCCTTTTCATATTTGATTGAATCAGTGAGTTTCTTATATGCCAGGATCTACTTTCTAGCAGAACCTTGGCATCATTTGGTATCAAAGCCCGGAGTAGTCTCGTCTAATGTGTGCACATGAATTGATCGGATTTAGTCATAGTGTGAATTTGGAGGCTTGTAGTGTAGTTGAAGAAGTTTTTTTTCCAGGTTGGACCAGCGTGAAGCATGTGAAACAAAACCTCAACTTCAACTGGTGAAGTGATTTGTGAATTAGTTCCTCTTGTGCGTTTCCTAGTGAGATTCAAGAGGTTCAAACTTATGTAAATATATTCTGTTATTCTATTTAATATTCAATATTTGACTCTCTACAACTTTATTCACATCTACATTGTGGTATTTGATTCCATTGTGAGAATGGAGATATCGAGGGATGTATAAGTTGCAGATTTGTTGTGTTAATTTAACCCTACAGAATAAGATTTAACTCGTTAATGATGATTCTTGAGAGTGGGAAGGATGACAATGCAATCAAGGAATGCATCGAATGCATGGGAAGATGCGTTCAAGGAGGATTGTGTTGAAAAGAATATTCTATTTGATTGTATGCTAAAAAGTTTTGAGCTCGTGATCGTTCAACCATGGAGTTAACAATTGCATTGAATTGCAGAAGATATTTTGAATGCCAAATTCCCTTTTTATAACCTTGGAGTGCCAAATTGGAAGAGTTTCCTTCAGTGAACAATATTCGTGACCGTGAATGTTGTTCAGTATTGAAGCAGCAGTTGTGAACTGGAACTCGTTCGTCTGAACTCATTGTGAAGGAAGAAGTCGTGGAATGTTGTGTTTCCTCTGTGGATAAGCAAGACCAAAAACACTATGTTTAACACAGATTCCTATTGTAAGAAGAGAACGGAGTTGTCAAGATGGGTTTCCATTTCCACTAGTGTCTGTAGAGAGCATTGAGCCCACAGTCGAGAGAGAGTTGATACGCTGGTCGAGCAGCCCATGTCACCGCCAGCTAGAACCCATCTTCCAGTCAAGAAGGGGCTACTTAGTGTGAAAACATTTGCGCTCGGCCTACACTGAGACTCTGGAAAAGAGAAGGCCTTTGTGGAAGAAGTACAAGAAATCCAAAAAATCAAAGGGTTTTAAAAATTGTTCGAGTTATTGAATTAAACAATAGCATAATGGAACCTGAGATCCATGGTAACTTGAATCAAAGGTGCGGAATTAGAAGCGAAATTTTGAGTGAAGCACAGTCAAATAAAAAGCGGAAGATGAAAATCTGGGTGAGAATGTTGAAGACTATTCCAATCATAGACAAAACCGTGAGTATGGAGACTGTGAACAGTAAACAACTAAGGCAGATTCGAAAACCAACAGATGGTTTTCGCGTAGCACTAAAATGGTAAGCAGATTCATTGGAATGAACACGATAATAGCCAGCGTTTGACACGTCACATGGTGGTGGTATTCCAATACCATCAATTTCACGTTAGTTTGGGTCCATAAAGTCCTGGAGAAAAATTATTACGATATCCATCCGATCAAGGGAGGAAGAAATCTGACGTTGTTTGCAAGAGAAATTGCGTGGATATTAACAAGGTAAGTTATGTTGTGTTGGCCCGAAAATAAAAATTATATTGATGTTGTGGTTTAATGGAAATATTCACGTGGGTTGGATATATGGTAAAGCCTTGGAACATATTAATATATGTGTTGAGCGAAATATACAGCTTGGGTTGTATTCCAAAGTCTGAAGTACAAAAACAAAGATCCATAAGGAACGAAAGCCCCAAGATTTATTTGGAGTTTAATTGAATTTCGAATATTTTATTTGAAAATTCATATGGAGTTTAATTATTATATAATATGGTTGTAGCCTTAATTGAAAAAAAAAGCTTCCACATATAAAGTGGGGTTTGGCTATGGCTTTAACCATAGGATTAGAAAAGTAGCTCCCGCATATGATGTTGTAAGGTGGGTTTTATATTAAGGTTGTGACCATTGATTTAATTGATAAAGCTTCTGCATGAAAGAAAGATTGTTTGGGTTGACATGAATTTTATATGCATCATAGAGAGAGAATGTGGGTAATAGCAGCTTGGACTGCTATCATGCATTTTTAACATGATGAACATGCATTTTAAGGTAAGACAGTTTTTATTCGGGTTTTGACATTTGCATGAATGGCATTTGTGTGAAGTTGGGTGAATGGAAATAACTATTTTTAAAGATTAAGTTTTTAATAATAATTGCAGATAATGCATGTTTGATGAAGAAATTGAGAAGAGATCAGACTTTGAGTCTGAATAATGATCACATATGGAGATACAGTGCAGATGAGAGATGAAACAAGATCACACAAAGATCTTGAAGGTAAAGAGATGTGAATTGATGTTGCATGGTGTCTATAAGTGCAGGGAAATGTTTGCATTAAGATGATGAATTTGTGAGCATACAAGTATTGACAGTGACAAATATGGCACAAAGGAATGGAAACCAGAGGGTTGAGTTTGCAGAGAGAAAGGTTTATTAATAACCTGAACATTGAAGATTGACTGGTTTGTTTATTTTCACCTTAAAATAAATCTTGGAAAACTTGAACTTTATTTTGACTAAGACTTCAGTATCATGTGAAGTGATGAGGACAAACTGATGATTTTCATAAAGAATGAAATATGAAATAAAGTGAAGATTGTATAATTTGAAACATCCATTGTCATAAATTTTGGGTCGAGTCTTGAAGTGAAAACAGGTGTTAGAGTGAAACGAAAGTTAGGATAGTTTTGAGTTGAGATTGAGTATTTTCATCCAAGATGAAAATTTGGAGCAAGTCTAAAGTCAAAGAGTCGTAAGATAAGTCCAAAGTCTGCATGTAATTGGGTGCATGATCGGCGAAGTCGACACCCAAAGAATTGGTCGTTGTAACATATGCATGCTAAAGTGTTTTTGCAGCAAAGTGTAGCAAGAAGGTTGTCATAGATTGGTTCCAAGACAAAGAGAAGCCAAGTGCAGGAGGAGAGGTTGCATTTTTATAAATGAAAAGTGTGAAGGATTGCGGCGAAGTGGATTAAATGAAGTCCACACATGAACAGAGGCAGTTCACAAAGAAGGGGAAGATGACTGTTGATAGTAATTTCCGGAGATCTGACAAAGAGTACGAGTGGGAGAAGGCCGAGATAAAAATTAACCTTGAATTTTTAATGGAGTTGTTGCAAGAAAATGTGAAATACTAGACACATTGTTGGACCATGAGAAAGAAGGTGAAGTGGATGAAGCTACATGCAAAGAGGGAAAAGCAGGTAAATATGCAGTTGATGGAGGAGCTGAGGAAGCTCGAGCAGATGTTGATTTGTGAAGAACTCAAAGAGGCTGAGTTAAAAATGGATGTTTCCATTTGTGGCCCGGAATATGGTGCAATTCTGGGTGAAAAGATCAGTGAGGAAGATCTCATGAACTATTGGGATAGTTCAGAAGCATCTGAAGATGTGTTGGCGAGAGAAACAGATGAGGCCATGAAGCCTTACACTTTTTCTCATAGTTTCTGTATGTTTGTAGGATGTACGAAAGACGGTGAGCAGTCTGATGGAACTGTCACAAAGGAGAATGAAACTCTTGCAGTGAAGTTTGGTAGAGAATTCCTTTCAGAGAAGGAAAGTGTTGATTGGTTACAATAGGAATAAATCATAAATGACTTCTTATTTGGGGTAAGACAACAAGCTGAAGCTGTTATGGAATAGGAACAAACTGGAAATGTCGAAGAAAAATTCCAAGGAGGTAAACAAATGTATTTGTTTAATGGGATTGATGACAAAAGCTTATATTGTAATGATGTTGTAACCAAGACAATTCAAGAAGATTGCCAAAGGAAGAGTGGAAGTAGTGATGAGACAGAAGAGAAATCTACAGAAGAACTGAATCAAATGAAGGATTCAGAGAAGCAAAGAGAGATGACGACTAAAGCATCCAGTGATACCACAAGGTCTTATGTTTTTAAGATTAATTATTTGAGTGTGGTGGTAGGTACATCACAGGGTGTTGAAAAAAAATTGAATTTTGTTAAAGAAGAAGTTTTGAATATGAAATCTATTCAGAATGATGTTGAGATAGCAAGATCTCAGAAAGAAGTGAAGATAGAGGGGTCTCATGGAAATATTCAGTGGAATATTGAAGTTGGGGAAGAAGGACCATCTGATGAGTGGTCAACAACAAAGGAAGGTATGGAAATTTGTGTAAAATTTCCAAGTTCTACTCCAGTTGAGATTGTTAAGCTATACAAGAAGTTAGATATTCAGAGGAGAGAGTTGGAAAAGCAGAGGATCTATTTTCAAGAAAAGTTGTTGAAAGACACAGAACAGGGAAACATTTTTCAAACAGATGATGTGGAGGAGGGACTAGATGATAGTCTCATGGAGGATTTAAATCAAGATACTGATGTGCTGATGGACGAGGAAATTTCAAAGCAGCATACTGAAATATTGCGAGAAGAGGAAGAGGCACTGAGGCCTTATGTTTTTTATTTTAACGATTGTTTTGTGAGTACAGGTTTTATTGCAAATTCTAGAGAAAGTCTATTAGATAGAGAAATTGAACTGATATGGCGGATGATGATGAAAGTGTCCTAGAATAAGCCAAAAACAATAAAACAAAGAATAAGCATCAAGAGAAAGACAACAGAAGATTGTGAAAGCATAGCTAGTGAGGCGATGCAACATAAAGTGTGGAGACCTGGAGAAGAACAACAGACAGAAGCAACGACAAATGGAAAATTGCAGCATAAGATATGGGATTCAGGAAGACATAGATCCGAACACATGATCAGGTGATCATGATTAATTTAAACCTTGGGAGTCTGATGCATGAGCATCAAGCTCAATTTCAATTATTCATTTGCGTAAAATAGGGGGTGAGGCTTTTTTATTATTTTATTAATTATTTTATTAATTTTAATAATTTAAGATAGAAAAATGTAAAGGTGAGGATATTGTATATATTCTTTTGTTAATTAATACGATATGAGTGAATTAGGTAGAAAATTTAGGGAGTAGGAATTCTATGTATGGTACTTTTTTGAGTCCACACCTAGAATGAATCTAAATTGGATATAGTTGAGATTTGTGGGGAGATATTTTTGAAATGAATTAAGTTCATTATTTATGTATAAATGTGAGTGTTTTTGTGAGAAAGAGACATAGCTGAGGAGCTGAGTACGTGAGGAGTACAGGAAGAGTGAGGAGTGTTTTGAAGGGCCAAGAGCCAAGAGGTCACCCAATGTAATATTTGGCCAAAGAATTTTGATATTGTTATCTATGGTTGATGTGCATGGATCTTTTCGCCTTCATGTGAATTTAAACTGAATATTTTATTGGTTTTATTTTATAGAAGAATTGAGCATTTTAATATTTGATTGAAGCAGTGATTTTCTTATATGTCGGGATTTACTTTCTAGCAGAACCCCAGCATCACCCAAGCGGGTAAAATCCTTCATTCTTTTCTACACTCTCCCATTCTCTATCTTTTGCATCTGTGTCCTCTTCATTAGTTAGCCCTAACAGAAAAGGTGGTCTGAGCTTTAGTCCCAACCATAGGATATTTTTGGCCTTCATGGCCCTCTTGTATAATGGTTCCCTTTCTAATGCACCCCTCAGCCTTTCTAGAGTATGATACTCCCTGTTCTTGAGGCTATATGGGTGGTCGTTCCATCTCCTCGGGCTGGCCATAATGCACTCCTCTTCTATCTACACTAAAACATCATCAAAGTGGCCTATCACTTGGTTTTGAGTCTGAAGGTAGCTTTCAACCAGTGGAGGGTCCTTTTCAATCTCTCAATGGTTAAGGATGACTCCTCTTGGGATGAACACTTCTGGTCTGAGATATAACGGTTCTCTATTTCTTCTTCCCATGACATTCCATATCTCTTTAGCCCTATTTTCCTCATTAACCATCCAAGATGCTAGAGCCATTAACTGCATATTCCCCATTGTAGGATTGGGGTCCCAAATCTCCATATTTGTCATCACAAAGTTATGCATATAAAACTCTGCCATGTTTACTTGATATTCTATGTTGGCTTGCTTGTAGAACTTCATGAATTGCCTACAATATTGGAAAGCGAGTGATCCGTGGGAGGCTAGAGAGTTAATTTGAAATAGAAGCCATTATTCTTTGAGGTACATAGCATATGAGTTAGAGGGGAATTTGCGTTGAAGGGCTTCTATGCATAATTCCACCATGGTAGCTACTGGCTCCTCTTTTTGTTGTAATTGCTCCTTTAGCGCTACATTCTTTGCATGTTCCTTCCGCAACTTCTCCTTCATAAATATTTCTTCGATTATTTCCTCCCCACTTGGTGATTCTTCAATGATGATGGGGCTTATGGGAGAAGTTTCTGGCTTTCTCTGATTCTTGTCAACTCAGGAACACTTAGAGGTCTTCTTTTTTCTTTTTTTTCTCAAAGCAACCATGGTGGAAGTTATTTTTTTGTAGTGAGGGGATGTGATGCTAGGTTTTGAGTCTATGTTTCACCCACTTTCTACTATCTCTATGAATTCTATGGCCACCTCTTATATTTTTCTTTGGTCCTTTGTCTCTATCTTCTTCTTCCGGATCTTCTTGTTTTTGTTGGTTCTTTCTCCTCTTATTCTGGTTCTTCTTGTTTCTTTTGTTTCTTCCTCTTCTTATTTCTAGTTCTTCTTCGTCTTCTTCAAGCACTGTGTGCTTCCATCAGTCCTCTCCCTCCAAAAATTGTCAATTCATTGGTTTGGATGAGATGACATCTCATTTTATTAGATGACACAGCTAAATTTGGAGTGCCAATATAACTTCACTCAGCTCCAGTTCTATCATAGACAATTGTTTCCTCCTCTCTATTAATTCAAGATGGACTGCACTTTTTACTCCCCTCGTTCTCCTCTACTCCTTTGATTCAAAAATTTTCTTTTGCATGCCCAGGTGGCGTGTACTCCCAGTTTGATTCCAACCATACCTCATGGTGGTGGCTAAGTTAATTGGCCACCTTTCTGCCCCTTAAACTCTATTTCTGCAAATTAATTATTTTTGGCTATTATGAATGCGTAGAAAGGGGTGAGAGCTTATACCTGAGTTTACCTGTTGTTTCCAAGGTGGTTGCAGGAGTTGGATGTTTGATACAAGCCATTTTAGATGTTGCGTTCTTCACCATATTCATGTTCTCTAAGTGAGAAGATTGCTGAAGGAGCAACTTCCTAAATGAGTTGCTATTCTTTCTTTTATTTTTCTCTATGATGTGGATGTCATGTGGGGTGCTTGAGATGCCATGGGTGGCATTTTCATTCTCCTACAGTCTTGTTATGAAAATTCCCTTTTTTTTCTTCTTGGCATTCCATGAACAACTTTGTTTTTGAAGGAAATTACTCATGTTTGTAGCAATCTGTTTGTGTGTTGCTTCTCTTGCTACATTATGCTCAAGAATGGAGGAGTGTGGTGTATGGAGGTGATGGAGGAAGTTATGAAGATGAATAGAGTGAATGATGGGATGTATGACAAGATAGAAGAAGGGAAAAGAGGATGAATGCTTCCCTATGTTTTCCAGAAACCAAAAAAATGCAAATGCATTTTTTTGGTTTTGTTCTTTTTCTCTTTTTTATTTTTTCGAAATAAAGTGGGTTGCCTCCATGGAGGCTTTCAAACCACAAAATTGCCTTTGGAAAATCAGAGGGGTTTTCACCCATGGATCTTTATTCTTTTTTTTTTCTCCCCCTTTTTTTTTTTGAGCAACTGAGCTGCCTCCATCGAGGTTTTCAACCCATAAGATTATTCTTTTTTCTTTCTTTTTTTTCTTTCAGGAGGTGTGGAAAACTATGGAGTTTCCCATCACATACACCTATCTTCTTATTGAATTGATGAAGTATTCCCTTGACAAAGGCTTCTTGTATATTTTAAGTCTGTGACCATTGACAAGAAAGGGGATCCCTTCCTCATCTATGGTCCTAATTTGAACTGCGGCATTATCAAAGCATTTCTCCACTATGTAAGGCCCCAACAATATTGTCATCATCTTGCCTTTGAATTCTTTAAACCTTGAATCATACAACAGTTCCCAATATCCCTCTTTGAAGGTATTTTCTTTGATGTTATTGCCATGCCATACCTTCCTTTGCAGCTAAACTACCTCTGTGTGAAGAATTTCTTGCATTCTGAACTCATCCAATCCATTTAGTTGTGGAAACCTCTCTTTTTGGGAATTTTTTAGATCTATATTTAATTCAACTTCCATTCTTAAAGTATTTAATTCAAACTCAACTGAAAGTATAGCTTTCTTACCACAGACTAGTTCATAAGGAGTGAATCCTATTGTTGTCTTCCAAGTAGTGTTGTAGGCCCAAATAGCTTCTACCAATCTATCTGCCCAATATTTTCTGTTTCTTCTCACAACCTTGGTGAGGATTCTCTCTAAAGCTCTGTTAGTTACTTCTACTTGGCCATTCACCTAAGGGTGATAGGAAGTAGAAGTTCTATGTGTTAGGTCCTCGTAATTTGTTAGATTGGCAAGACCAAATGTACAAGGGTAACATCAAACTGGTCTTTGGAGTCCTAGGACCTAGCCTTCCTAGACTTAGAGAGGGTTCTCTCTATTTTTATGTAAAATATGTAACTTGTATAATTTTAGGGTTTGGTTTTAGGCTAGTTATAGGATTAGGTTTGTTAACACTGGAAAATCGTACAAGAGAAGATGACATCAATTAATATTGAGCCCAAGGATTTACAAGATAGGAATACATTATGGAATCAAGAAATATTTAAAAGATCTAAGGTTTTGAGAAAATTAGATTTGAACTAGTCATAAATGCTCAAATGCACGCTTTTTCCTTTGAGAAGAGCGCCTTATGTGTGCCCTTTTTCCTGATAAGCATGCATTTCTAGAAATGGAAAAAAGTCAGTTTCTGGGACCACAAAAAGAAAAGGACAGTTACTTCTTATGTGAAATTTTCCTAAGGACAACCACCAGTGCCTCCTTAGACATTATGTGAGCACACAAAAGAATATTTGAGCACACAATTGAATCACACCTCTCCCTTGGGTCACCATCCATCATGTACCAAGGGAGGGAAGGAGGATTTGAAGCTCACCTATAGAAACACACCAACAGATGAAAAAACAGTGATCACAAGGTTATGCTAGCCAAATTTTCCTAGGCAACACCATCATTGTGTGTGACCCGGACCTGGAGCTAAAGAGGACTCGATAGTTGGCCACCCAACATCTTAGTCCACCATAGCAAAGAGAGAGAGTTAGAATGCATCAGAGGAAGACCTTGGAAGGAAAAAATCCTTGCATCGGGACCTAGAGCCATTTCCTAGGGGCCCTTTGGCAAGTGGGTAAGATTTCCTTTTATTCCAGACATTTAATAAGAAGAGGCCATCGAGCTATCGTTTGCATTATTATTTTTTGGAACTCTTTATATAAATTATTTTGTGTTCTTAGTTTTAGTTTAACCAAAGCATACTTTAGCATACTATTTCCATTAAGTTTTATGCTTTTGAGCTCCCCCCACATTCTTCCTGTTACCAATAGTTTAGAGAGTATACCGCACACTCTAAGCTTGTGCGATTTCATACACCCGTGCATCAAATCCACAACAACAAGATTGGCGACTCCACTAACGTGTTTCAAGTTTATGTGGTTGTGCCATGTTTTGCAGGAAACCCTTTGTCTATGTTGAAGTGGAGCTGACAGTCCTCTGACTCATCTTGCAGTCCGTAGACTCATTGAGGTGACATACTGAAGAAGACAGCTCCTAATATTTTTACTTGCAGGATTTTTGCGTGTATTTTTTCCACACAAAGGCGCATTGCACACATTCAAAAGTGACCTGCATGCAGGAAGACGCACATGTCAAGGGATTTTGCGCGCAAATTGTAGAGAGATTTTTTTCCTCCCTATTTTCTGCATTTTTTCTACTTGTAAGTGTGTTGGGAAGCCCCTAATGTATCTACCAATAGCTGTGTTTATACCCCACAACTTCTGAGAACTCATTTTTTTCTTCTTTCTGTAGGCATTTAGTTAGTTTTCATTTAAGTTAGTTTCTGCAAAAAGTGTTCACATAGTTTAAGTAGCGGGCGAATTAACCATTTCTTTTCGAACAATTTATGTTTTTTGAAAATTCTGGTATGCACACTTAGCTTAACTAGTCCAAGTAAGTGGCTCAAAGCCACATATGCATAAGCTAGTGTAGAAATTGTTTAGTTTAAATTCAATTTTTTCATTTAGGAAATTTCGGGACTAGGATTGAATCGCCAATTAGAGCAAGTAATATTTGTTGTCTTTGCACCATTTGGTGACCCTGGACAAGCATATGAACGCTATATATTTGTGATTTTCCATCTCCCTTTAGTCACTCACATAGACTAACTAGGAGGATTTGGAAGCGACACATTATCCGCAAATGCTTTCTATTTGAGCAAGGAACAATGTCACATAGTTTAACTAGGGGACTTTTGTAAAGGATCACCGATATCCATATGTTCAAATTATGAGATTGTTCACCATACACGCACACACATTCACCCACTAAGAAAAGAAAGCCACATAAAAATAACTTAAACCAACTCACTAAATTCTCCCCACAGGAGCCACAAGAGAATTTATAGATTAAGTTAGGATCAAAAGGGTAGGCATCCAATAAAATTCCTTGATCAAACTTCACATTGAAACATAGAAGTTATGTTTTTAGGGAGATTTAAAATCCACCTATCAGCCCTAGGAAAATAAAACCCAAGAGCGGTATAGATCTAATTCAGAGGGGGTTAGGCTTAAGCGCAGTGCATGCGGTATTAGTTGGGGCTACCTGACTCGACTGATACTTGGTACTGTTAGCTGACTACCAAGAAGCCCAAGACTCGAACACTCATGTGGGATGGTGGTTCTTAGTCGCCAAAATTAGGGCATCCTTTATTGTATAGGTGACAGTGCAGGCAAGCGCCAAACCCTCTACCCTTACCTTGGTTAATTCTCTTCGGCTGACTGGGGGCGTCGCCAGCTCTTACGGGACGTTGTGCCAGCACTCGCAAGAAATCCTCTCAAGGCCTAGTTACTTTTGAGTGTGTGAGGATGTATTAAGTCTTCTAGGATTTTGATTATCATGTGCAAAAAAACAAACAAAAAAATTTTCTTGATTGATCACGTAGATTAAGTTAAAGGAAAATTCATTTCATTTTCACATTGTTTTAAGTATGTTTCCATAAATTTTTCGTGATCACAGACTCGATCCCCTCAAAAAAATTTTCCAAAACCTAACTTGGTCGACACTCAAACGGTTCCAACGGAACCTCATCAGTCCAGGCATCTTTTGGACCTCCCCCCATTACCGGGAGGGGTTCCAAGTCTTTCACCATTTAGGCGTCAAAGACGGAACATTGCCATAGTGGTTGGCTCATCCTTTCTTGGAGCAACCTTAGTTGGGAACCCTAGTCGGTCTCCCAACACCACACCCCACACCACTCCCCCCTCGTTCGTTGGGGGGCAGAGGAGTGCATCCCATACGGGAAGCCAAATAAATTCACAACAGGGTACGTCACAGACTAACCCTCCTTCTAACCAAAACTTCGTGTCTTCACACCTTTCCATGGCATCAACCTCCCAGTCACCATTCTTAGCGACATTAAATCTAGTAGATTTGACCAAGCTCACAAATGATCTGACTACACATTACCCCAATTGGCCTCCCATGCCCACGAACCTCCCTTCAGACATACCAAAGTTTGAAGGCAAGCAAGCCAAAGACCTAGGAAATCATATAATGACCTTTCACCTGTGGTGCTCATCGAATAGCATCATTGGCGATACTATCCGGTTGAGGTTGTTTCAACGCACTCTTACGGGAGTGGCCATGAAATGGTACGTAGAGAAACCCCCTACTTCACATAGAACCTTTAGCACCCTCGTTACTGCGTTCCTTAGGTACTTTCAGTTACCCATTCACCACGATTCAGGAATGGAGTTACTGACTCATTTCAAACAATCCCCCTCTACCCATATTTCAGAACATCTCTATGAGTGGAGGCGGCATCATAGTTTATGCAAAGCACAACTCGATTACCGAGTCATTTTAGATTTATTCTTGAAAACTATGATGAAATTGATTTCAAAGGATGTGGTGCAACATAACCCCACATTCGAAGAGGATGCAATTAGTAATGCCCAACAGCTTGAACTGATCTACACGTAATCAGGATACATATACAATATCCTTCCCAACACCCCGCACCTGCAATCTTATCAAGAATTTCCAGGCGCGTCTAACTCTATAGACGGACTTATTGGGTCAATGACCCAAGGGTACCTAGGCAGTAGCAGTCAAAATCCTGGTTATACACATGGGTCTACCCAGAACATGTCTCAACCCAGATTTCAAATTCATCACATGCAACAGCAAGATTTGACTAATAGGGCGCCAGCGTATCACCAAGGAGGACCTTATCCTCGGGCTAAGGGGACCCAGTATACAGGAAGAGAAACTAACGGAAAAAATCCCCCCCAACGACCAGGCACAAACATGGGACAACAGTATCCTCAGTCCCAAGCACATAACCCACCTATGCAAAACAATGCACAGGTGAAATTTGTGCAGTCGTCCCAAAATCAACCACACCAGTATGATCAAGAGAATTATCCTCCTAACGTGGTTAATAGAAAGGTAAAAAAAAATCCCAAAGGGAACCCTAGATAGGGGGGCAGCAACCAACAGTGCCCACCGTGATCCCAGGCTAGAGGTAACTCCAACAGAAATCAGAACCAAGAGCCATGCAATGCCCAAAAGTAAGGCAAAAGGCCACCTCTACGAACAAACCATTCTTGTTCAATATGTGGTGAGTACGGGCACTATACTCACCACTGTCCCAAACTCCCTGATCTTAAAAAGCCTCAGAGTAACCGAGGACAAGGATGATCTTCCCAGACAACTGTGGTTATGCAAGAACCCTTCCCCCATCAAGGAACGGTCAGCACTCAGCAACAAAACCACAACTATTCCAAGAAAAACAACCATGAAATTTACATGGCTGGGGAAGAAATGTTTTTCCAAACTCGGAATTGCAGGTACGACACCCCACCAGACACCAATACGTCAGGGGCTAGTACAAACGCGCCGACTGCACCTTTAACCATTCCAAAGATTCCTTTGGAACTGTTTCCAAAAATGGTAAAAAGGCATAATAGGCGATTAGGTAGCTACTCCAAAGCAACCCACAATTACAGAATCATAGATGATTTAGCTCAATCACCTACTGCTATGTCCGCATTGGAAGTACTGCAATCATTCCCAAAGCAATGGAAAGCCCTACCTTCTGCATTAGGCGTTGTCGACCCTGCCGACATGTGCATGATGGCTTTTGACTTAGATAAAGCCACCCCTAGGCTTCCCTCCATGGTCACCTTATAGATACCAATATCGGTACATAATATCACTATTCACTGATGTGTCATTGAAGAGGGTGCATCCACATGCATCATGTCAAAGAATGTATGGAAGAAGTTAGGAGCCCCCAAACTCAAACCTTCCGTCATCACACTCAGAGCGTACGACGGTCGTCCCTCGACCCCTGTTAGTCTCTTCCAAAATGTACTGGTCTGTTTAGCCAGCAAGACGGTCCACATAGAAATAGAATTCTTGGACGCTCACTTGGATTACAATATACTCCTTGGGTGGAATTACATGTACGTCATGTCTGCCATAACATCCACCGTTTTCTGCATCATGATGTTCCCCCACGAGGATCGAATCATCACAGTAGACCAACTGATGCACAGTGAAAAGCATCGACCAACACAAATATGGTTATACCCTATGTAGATACATCGACAGATGGTCTCTTACGGTATCAAGAATATGGCCCTGGCCAATTCAAACCGTCGTCCATCCTAGGGTCATTCCTAGGAAATCCTCCCATTATCCCTGAGGTATCACTCGATGCCACAGGGGCCCCGGTATGCATGATGTCCACATCAAGAATCAAGGTTAGTTAGGACACGGACTCAAGCAGTAACGACACTGAGGCATCATCTACTGCAGCCTCCCTATTCTATGCCGCCTCCCAAACTCCTTTCCTCTACCCACCTCCTGGCTTCACCTCCCAGCAGGTCTTGGTAACACTAGTATTACCCAATATATCATTGGCATTCCTAGTATGGTATCTCGTTCCCCCTATAGGAATTCCAGCTACCAACGTTACTGCATTTGGGTTAAAGCCCCTCAGCCCCGAGGAGCCCCAACCTACCCAAGCAACAGTCAAAACCACCCCCGCAAGGGAAATTCCCACTGCGAAACCGGTGACCACGACAAAGAAAATTGCCAAGAAAGGAAAGAAAGTGGTGACCCCCACCATGGAAAAGGAGTCATCATCTTGCGCTATATGTGATGTCATAGGATACCCTACCCACATATGCCTGGAGTTGGAGAAATTAAAACCACTCCTTGGTTGCGAGGCAGGCACCTTGACACGACGTTCCCATAGAAAAGGAACTTGCCACCAAAAGTACAGGAAAACCGTTGTGTACCAATCACGCATGCGCCCTCTATGACACCTATGGGAATTATACCCACCATTGTCTAGAAATAACGCGGTATAGGGATGCATTACATGCGATCAAGCAATCCTATCAAGAGGATCCCCCCATCCAGTCTATCAATAATGAGCCATGTACCATCCTATACTTACAAGAGGAGCACAGATACATAGACCGCCCCCCAGTAATTCCCATTATACGTTGCACGCTATTCAATGAACGTGGCCACTACCTCGAAGAGTGTGCCACATGGCAAATCATTCACAGATGGTATACAATCAAAAGGGTTTACTATGTGGGGCGACGAGCGGCACAATTCACATGCTCGTTATGCACCGAAAATCACCTATTGGAGGATTGTCACTACATACCTCGCTTTTGGTTAGACCTTGCTAGCCTCCAATAAGCCATAGTTCATCTTTCCTGAGAAGATGATATGGATGTCAAATCCATCAGTAGCTCCATGACCCAAGCAGAGGAGATGACTGGGTATATCATGTTCTTGTCAGCCGAAGAACGGCCTAACGGGGAACCCATAGTTACCCCTAAAGGCACTTCACGAAACCCTCCCGCATGCACGTTATGCAAGCATATGGACCATACAGTAGTCCATTGCCCTGACTTAGCAACATTGTGACGATGGTACCTTGCTCGGCCTCAGACCAAGCATGATGGGAACCCCATATCATGGATATTTTTCCTGATATGTCAGGGTAATCACTATGACCGACATTATACTTATGTCTCACGACTCCGCCCCACTATCGACATGATTAATGCCATAGAAAAGAGGATGAGCAATCTCCAAGAATGGCATAAAATATACATCTTCGACCCAACGTCCCCACCACCACAATTTTGTGTCAACCCTAATGAGACCACGCACCAACCATGTGCACCCTAGGAAAAGCCTAGGATAAAATGCAGCCTATGTGATCTGAACGATCACCGCATCAACCAATGCAGAGAAATCAAACCCCTTGTAAACAGTCTTCACATATTCTTGCCTCTTCCTCAAAAACTTCTCTCTAATCAAGAGAATATCACGTGCACTTATTGCCAAATTTTCTCACACTTTCATCATACGTTTAAGTGTACACATCTCCTCAAGTTGAGAGCAGCTAGAGCGTCATTAAGTCAACCACACACCAAAAATGGAGGCAAGTCTCAACGTATGATGCAAAAATGGAAGCAGAATACTACCTGGTCCACAACCGACCCTTTCCAAGTGTTCACATTAGGAACATCGAGTAGTGTATAATCTCACACTATCTACTCTATCAGCACTATGATACCATGCGCCGTTTGCACCAGTCATGATCACGTGCCAGAGGTATGCCCGCTGCTAAAAGCATTCAGGCACCTATGTGATAAAAAAAAATTTCACTTGCTGGAAATTGACTATCCTAATGAGAAAGCCAACCTTGGGCTCACACAGGACACCGTTACTAAGATCCTTCCCCTGCCGCATGCCAACGACACAATTCACCACATACAACTTGCATCATTGCACACCCAAGATAGGATTTCAGCCACCTCTTCGTCACAGGAATTCCACTTTATTCATGTCGCAAAAGACCAAGGTATCTTACGCTTTTGCATTTATTTCCACAACATCCCAAACTTGCATACCGCCATCGAACTTCTTGATGACACCCAGCCTCTAGAACAATGCCTAGTATAACTAGAGCTAGCTGACGAAAATAGGTGACAATCTCTACAACATAATGAGGCCCATAGAAAAAGGGTAAAAGCATCATTCGCCGGCCACATCACCCCTGGATCATTTATCGAGGGAGAGTGAGTCCTTCGCTATGATGTCACAAAAGAAGCCTTAGGGCCAGGAAAGTTTGAAACCTTGTGGAAAGGGCCCTATATCATCAAACATTGTCTCCGGTAGGGGGCATACATCTTGACCGAACCGGAGAGGACCTACCTCACTAATGCCATCAACGGCCTTTACCTCAAGAATTTCTACCCATAAATACCCCAGTAGCCCTTATACCCTAGAGTTAGAGTACACAAAAATCCAAATACCAAAATATTTTTGACCCAAAGACCTAAAGCGCGCTCAAAATACCAACATGGATCACCAACTTGAACCCTATTTTGGATTTGTTGATGGAGCATCATGATGGTCTCAAAACTTAGCTATAGATGCTTGGGTCATCTACCACCCTGACCGATCACCACTGTGTTCAAACGACGTGTGCATTGGATCACCAACCAACAATAAGGCAGAATATGATGTTGTTATCGGAATTATGTGCGAGGCCCTCCATCAGGGCATCTTCCATATACATGTCTACCTAGATTCCCAGTTAGTCGTATCACAGTTAAACCAAACATTTGAAACCAGAGACGCAAACCTATTTAGAAAATATTTGCGTGCCACAAGATTAAGCAGAAAATTTGATTACATTACATTCCCACATGTATCAAGGAATCAAAACCAAGCAGCTGATCGCATAGCTAATAATATCCTAGACTGGAATGCATCGTGAATAAAACACCATACATAAAAAACCAAAAACATAGATATCCATCAGCATAACACAAAATGCATAAACCGAAATAGATAGCACACCATGTAGAGCTGCAAAAAGATCTCTCATATATATATAAAAAAATATGTGTATCTGAGCACAAAAATAGTATCACTGGCCCATTGGCAGCCCAAAAATACAATGATCATCAAAAATAAGGGAGGCATCCTCATAACGGGTGCTTTCCCTGCATACAAATCTTCTCTAGGTGGGTGCCCCCTCAAGAGGAGCACCAGGGCCCACCACTGCTCCTCGTGCCACCACCTGAGCTGTTGTGCCACTGCGATAGCTACCCGTCAGAGAGTGGGCCAGTAATCTCTCTCGCAGGCCATCACTATCTCTAGCCAAGCCTCCTCGAGGTCATCCATAAAACCTCGGGTAGGCATCCCATGGGTCAAATGGTCCACTCGACCCCGTAAGTCCTCTAGAGCCTCCACTTCAACCATAAGTGTTTTGATGCGTGCCTCAGCCACATCTGCATGAGCTCACTCTACCACTACCTTCGCTGCAGCAGAGCTGCTGCACTCACCAGAAGATCCAGCACCATCCCTGCCAGGTCCACTGGCACCCCCACCCGGTCCACATACGGCACCTCCTCCTCGACCACCCGGCGGTCGTGGTAGAGGATCCTGACCCACCAATCGGGCCACTACGCGTCCCACCTCACCAACATCTACACGAGTAACCAAAATAATGTCAGTGTCAGTAAAAACACTCAAGTCCACAAGAACATGAACAAATGAAGAAATTTAGCACATACTAGCGGGACCCCAAACATAACCGAAAGGGAGGCTGATATCTGGATCACCCTAAAATTCCATCCCCATGTAACATCTATGGATTGGCCTCAAACCAAGCCTCCGTCATATCATTCCGATAATGACCCACCATGCCACCAACCCTACGTGGCATCACCATATCCCACCTCCTCATGCATGGCACCCTCACCCCGCCAATAGGCACAACCACCACGGGCCTCAGCAGCATGACCCTCTCGTACATAATGCTGCATAAGATGCTGGTATACACAAATGATTTCGATCCATGTTGGACCCTATTCAGTTGTGACACCATACCATTAAAGTAGAAGCGAGTAAAATAAAAAAAGTGCTCATTCCTCAAATGGCGTAAAACTCCCACCTATGGGCCCGATGCCCGATGTGGCACAAATAATAGCCAGAGCACACCACTCAGCCACATTTTTCACTGATTCAATATTGATGCACCCCTCAGTAAGAGGCGCACCACCGCAATGCCTCCTCTGGAACCTTTCCATCTTCACTCATCCAGCAGGAAGTGGATACCTTAGCACCTTGCCCTGAGGTAGTAATCCGGTCACAAAGTATATATCCGTATCTGGATGGATAATCAAGTTCGTCCCCCTCAGGAAAAACATATTGTGCCTCCTGTGCCAATGTTGTATGATATAACGTAACAATCGGTCCTGTGACCAAAGGAACTCATTTTCAACAAATTTTAAAGGGCCCCATGTGGCCAACTCATGGCTCGCCCCAGCATCACCAGCCAGAGTGGTCCAGATCTCGAGCCAATCTCATTCTCTCCACACCAAACTGCCAAAAAATAGGCACCCATCAGTAAAAAGGAGAAACATCAAAAGGGACAACAAAAACCCTGCCCTTGCATGCCTGTTTCCTTCATAGGAAAGCCCTTGCACGCAAAAAAGAAGAAACAACGTGCCTTTGCGCGGCTGTACCTCGAAAATAAGCACAAGGGGGGCACCTCTTTACCTAGATAGCCTGTGCAATCTAGGTCAAAAATCCCCTTTAAGGCCGTACAAACCCAATATGTATGGCCCCTAGAATCACCAAACTAAAAAAATTGAAATGCAGGACGTCATGGAAGTTACCTTGGCATAATATCGCTAATCCCTGGTACACAGGCTGACCACAATGGAAAGAAACGATCTGCTATCACCTCTGATCTCCCAAAACTCAGCAAGTACAAATGAATAGGATTAGGTCCATAATCCCATATTTATCACCCTTTTTGAGAACTTCAGAGCTCCATAACAGGAGATCAAAAGGTCTGTTCTACAAACCATAAGTTGTACCATCATCAGTATACCATGACGAACGAAATCGATGCCCCACATTCACTTTCCAAAGAAATATTTTTTCAGGCACTGGCAGGCATGCACCCTCCCATCTTCCTTTCCAAAATTCATGTTTTTCAATAAATATTGGATTAAAAGAAGATGCCTTCACTTGAGGTAGTTGTTTTTTGCAGGAAGAACCCACAAACCATTCACAACACCACCCACTAAAAGTTCCAGAGCAGGTATCATCCTACCATCAACATGATAGAGTCCCAGAAAACTTTTCATATCCTGACATCATTTCTCCATTAGAAATAAGCCATAGGGTCCTCATACCTGACCACGTTTATCATCACCTCACCCTGCATATGATAAACGTCCGCGATGGTCGGTGGAGCCTCCCCTCCATAGCGATCGTCATCCAAAGTATACCATACATCACCCCACAAGTGACGCCATGGCCATACCATTTTAGTCTGGGAAGCACCTCATGTCCATCCACATATCATGCATAAGGTCAAGTTCACCATTTAAACTCAACCCCCTTCCCAGACGATCAGGTTGTAAAAGCAGATTAAAAGCGCACCTCTGCGCACCGCATTTGGCCCACCATACCTCCATCAACATAATCCCATCTACAACATCTTCACTTCATCAACCCCACACATGAGACGAACCAATGGAACCCCTACCCCCAGCAAATCACTGTCCTTAAACCTTCAGTGAGTGATCCTCTTTCATGTTTTGGGGTACCCGTCTCTGTGTTTTGTGTTGAGATATAAAAGGTATCTTTTTAACACCTATTTATCTCACATTAATTATCAATCCAGGAACGAATTTTTATTTCAAGAGTGTACTCTGTCTGAGGCTGCAATTCAATCTAAGAGTAATGCCTTGTAATATGTAGTATAGTGTTCTAAATATAAGAGTCAATGGATGCTTGGAAAAGAAATCTAACTACAATAACATAAACTCAAATGCTCTGAAATCCAACAATTCACTCAGCAAACATCAATCGAGGATACAGTAGAAATAACTCATTCCTCTAGAAATTGATGCGATTGAAATCAAACTGAAACAAGACAATCAATCTGGGAATGTGGAAGAAATAACCAATATTCTCTATAGTTGACAGTCCTGCATTGAAGCAATTAAAAGGAAATAGAAGTTGAACTAACTGTTGTTGAAAGTAAACAAAGAAGAACTCTTTAAAAGCAAACTCTTGCAATATGTAAACTAATGAATTGGAAATGAACAACACACTGGAATTGAATGGCAATGTAAATGGGTAGAAAATTGTAACTTAAAAGAATTGAAAAGAAAATCCTAACTAATGGGATTGAGCAACAAAACTCTATTAAACGGAAAATCCTATTGAACAAAAAATTGAATAGCGAAGCTTTGTATCTGCACTCTAAAATGAACAGCAGTCAAACAAAACAGCAAATGGAATGGAACATCAAATGCCGAACAGCGAAGCATAACAAGATAAGTAATTCGAGGATTAATATTCTTGTTAAATTGGGAAGGAACGACAACACAATCCATTATAATAAAACAGTAAACTATCAAGCATGGAATTATGAATTAATTAAGATAGAACCAATATCACTTCCGCAAATCCAAGGATGATCTAAGTAAGGAAATATGCTATCTCAATTAACCCACGCTGTAAGAAATAAGATTCAGATCACACAATAATGAAATAACTCATAACAGAATGCGTAATACATAAATATAGCAAGATGATAAACAACTAATGAAATGAACTCACAGTAACATGCATGTATCAAATCGATCACACGTTGCAAGAATCAGAAATATAACACAGAGGAGCAGTTCATGCTGCCAGGTGTTGGGGCCTTAACCACCAGCAGAGAATGCTCAAGCTACTTCAGATGATGCGAATGGAACAACAACTTCAATTAATCATTAAACTGGAGTAGCATTACAATGGAATTTTTTTTTAAATAACATAGCTTTTGATTAAGTTTACAATTCACAAAAGCAACAACCATCCCCTCTCTTTTACAAACGTCTCCTTTTATAACCAAAGAGAGGAGAAATTAAATAGTAAATATGATCTCTCATAACAAAATTGGATTTTTCCCAACCAATTTATCAACAAGAAAATATATTTCCATCCATATTTCAACGAGAGCAAGTCTAATTTGGATTTGCAGCTGAGATAATTTGGAGGACGGTCGTAACAGCAAATCTCGGAAAATTATGCTCAAATAACCTTTCGTTTCTCTAAATATAGGCCAAATTTGGGCAAACTGCTCATTAGTAAAGTTAACTTGGTTCGTTTTGGACAAAACCCATGTTTCAGATTTTCCAGATTCTTCTTCATTTTCCCAGAATCTCAACTGCAAAACTTTCACTTCTTTTTCTAGTGAATTTCTCAGTTGGAATATTTTATGATGATTTGGAGATCAAATCTGCAATGTGGAAAATATCTTGGAGGCTAAAATGGTGAGTGTTGGCACAAAATATTAATAAACCATCATTGATAAAATTATTCATAATAATCATCAATTTATTAAAAATAAATGAGAAGAAATAATATTCATCCATGAGAGCATAAATCGTTATAAAATGGATTTATATGATAAATTATAATAAATGACATGATAAAGAAGAGTAAAAATGGATGAAATAAGTGTTAAAAAATGGTCGTATTCACGGCCGAACATACCCGCAAACTGAATATATTGCATGTCCTCATGCAACCCAGAACTGAATATATTACATGTCCTTATGCAACCCAAAGACAAAACCCATGTGTTAACCAAGCAAAGAAAATTGTTCATCGCAACTCATGAAATGGATGGAACAAATGAATTTTTCCTCAAATAATGAATATTCAATTTTAGCAATCTTGATAAAGGCATAACAATTTTTACAGTTGACGTTCAATTATATTTATATGAAGTTGGAGAAAAATGTGACGTAAGTAACAACAACCTTCATTAATCATCTTCTCAAAAATCAGATCGTTTTGATGCATGGATCATGAGATATAAACAAAATGGTTGTAGGTGATAGTGCATAATTTTCAAAATTTTATGAACTAATTTAGCGTGAAATTATCTGGGTTTGTGTATTTTAATGATACCTCTTTGCTATCCAGAAATCACAAGAATTCAGGTCATAGTTTTAAAGATATATGCAAATTAATTTATTCACTATATAAAAATGAAACTGTATTACTTAAACGAGAAAGAGAGTAGAAAACATCCATCATGTGTAGCAATTCCCCCCCCCCCCCCCTCCCCAAAACTGAAGAATTAGCATGTCCTCATACGATGCTAGAAAACAAAGAGAGGTGGTTGCTACAATCTGTTAAAATCGATGCTTGGTATAAAAGAACATGGAATCAGGGAGGTGTTGAGAATGAATAAGATATCAATGGATGATAAAAAATATTACTGACATAGTCACAAGAAAGAAATGAAGGAAATCAACACTCCCCCAAACTGAAAAAGAGTCGTGTCTCAAAAAAATGTGAAGTGATAAAGATGTGGAATGAATGATGATAAATAATGCTCAATGGATTTTCATGAAATTCTCCTAAATTCATAATAAATCAGAAAATTATGCTATTTTACCTCAAATGTTATCTCCGAAAAAATGTGGAATGACATGTAGGGACTGGCCTTTGTTGAAGCTGATGTAGGCTGAGCAGATACTGAAAGTGATGCAAAAGGTGGAAGCCATGCAATCACATCATGTCCAAAGAATTGTGCGCATTCGCGAGCCTTTGCTATTAGTTGCAATAGTGTGGTCGTGCTGCGAATAGAATTTCCCCCCATATTTGTTGTTCTCCTGTAAATAAATCACAATTCTGTATGCAATTTTCTTGAATCCACAGTTTTAGTTTGGAATGGCAACAGATAAAATGCATGCAAAAAATTTTAAGCAGAAAAAATTCTGTAGAAATGCAATAGGAATATTGTGGCAAATAGAAGAGCATCATACTGCACAACAATTGTACAGCATGGAAATGCATACATACTTATGATATGATCAACAAATTATCACATTACTGAGATCAATGCATATTTTGAAATTGTGAGTAGATATGGAAATTTTTATGTAATGATTTGAAAATAAGGGAAAAGGACAACTGATGTGAAAAAAGTACTTATGCGGTCATTATCTACATAAACCATTATGATCGATTTATAAATAAATTTCTGAACAAAATGGTTTAGGAGCATACTCTCATTGATATTAGATAAAGATATAAGAAAAGGGTTTATCATTACTATTGATTTGTGAAAAATATGACTCCAATACCATCAACAGAGCTCTGTTGCCCACATGTATCTATAACCTTGAAAAAGTTGCTTTCTCACCGTTGGAACCATTATCCTTTATTTATTCTTAGGGAAGTGTTGTGTGATGTCATGATGGAGGCCACTGTGCTGGCTTGGGAACCAGATGTATCACAATGCCATTCTCCAGGAAGGAGTGAAAGGTGGGCAGGCCGGCTAGTGATGAGACATCCTGTTCCAAGGAATTTTTATGTTTTTGAGTTGTCCATTGGATCATATCCCTGGTGTGCTGGCCATAATGGAAATGCCACTTCACTGCTCCCTTATGATCATGGTAGGTTGGCTCTTGATGAGACCCCCTATCCTCTACCTGCCATATCATATAATTGTTAGTAATCATATAGGGATTTTTCTTTTCATTTTTCTTTACATATAGCACTTCCCTATTTATATATAAAGGGTGGCTCAACACTCCTTAAGAGTAGGGATGGTGGAAGAAGTCTGAACATCTCAATAGAGAAAATATGCTCTTATTCTTATTTAATAAAATAAAAAAGAGTTATGAGACTGTAGGGAAGAACCAACATGATAAAGATAATCGATCATATTAGTTTTAGTGAAAATAAAGACATAAAAGTGATATAGATGGTTGTGTCATTTCCTTTTTTTTATCACTACAAAACAATTTCTTAAAAATGACAATTTCTCTTGATTTGCTGATTCCAGTAACCTCTAATTTGTGTATCCTTGCATAAATTGTATGTTTTTCTTTCAAAGAGTCATGAAAAATTCACAAAAAGTCCTAGAAATATTGTTGAAAAACAAGAAAAATGCATTCAAAAAGTGTTGTTCCTTTAGAAAGGAACAACGAAAACAATTTGCGAAAATGTTGTTCCTTTCGAAAGGAACAACAAAAACAATTGGCCAAACTATTGTTCCTTTCGAAAATAACATCAAAAATTATTAGCGGAAATGTTGTTCCTTTGGAAAGGAACAACAAAAATAAACGGTGAAAACTGCTATTCCTTTGGAAAGGAACAACAAAAACACTCGCAACAATACTGCTATTCCTTTCAAAAGGAACAACAAAAGTGTTGTTCCTTTTGAAAGGAACAGAAAAAACACTCACAACAATACTATTGTTCCCTTCGAAAGGAACAACTCCTTTGGAAAGGAACATAAAAAATTTGTAGCAAGCAAAGTAAGAACGGTTCAAGAAATAAAATTCTATACAAAAAAAAACAAGAAAAGTAAAAGAAAACAAACTTTATGTACAAGTTTCAAGAAAAAGTAATTTTTTTTACAGAATTGGTGCTACCGAAGAATTGCCTTCTGTAACTGAAACTTGCATGGTGGGGTCCTTATTTTTCAATTTCAAATGGAGTGGAAACTACAATTTGGAGGGATCAACACTTGAAACACAAAAACATAAAAGAGATTAGAAAATAAACAACACTTTAGTAAGTTGCAACAGCTATGATGTTATTTTCTAAGGGAATATCAATCTGTTAATGGAAAAAAATGGTCTTTTTGAAAAACAAATTGGCAGTAGTGGCATGAATCTTCAAATGGAAATGAATTCTTCATTTTTTCTGTTATGAATCTTTTAGGTAATGAATTGGATGAAATGCCTTTGTTTCACTAAAATTTCTTTCAAGAATCGCTCGTCCATAAATTGACCTTCTTTGTTCTCCTAAGACCTAAAAAAAAACGAGTGTTTACTTGCAATAAAACATTAAATCATGGAAAAATAGAGGTGATCAGGCTCCCCTAATCCAAGAATTATGCAAAAAACTAACAACTAGTTACTCTGTAGAACAAATCCACGGAAAAATAAAACAAATTATATTTGTTACCCACCGGAGAGTAGTGGTCGACGATACTAACCAGCAGTGTTTTAATCATACATTCTTTGTTTTTTGTCTGATTTTAGTGATTCCAAAGCCAAATGAAAGCTGACTCAAAGTTTTATCTCCAATAGAAATAGGTTTTAAAAATTCAATTCTATGATATGTCAAATTTGCTTAGAACACCCTGCATAATAGAGTCATTTTTTATTTTCCAGCTTAGACCAACAGTTGATATTTCAAGCATAAATTTTTCGTTTGATGTTGGATTGAACCAATTCAAATTGGAGATTAAATTAGATTCATTTATTGATTTCCAATAGAAATAGGTTTTAAAGAAAATAAGAATTGATGGGTCAAATACGTTAATGAACAACCGAGAAAACAAAGTTTCAAGAGTGTTGATTTATGATAGGCAGTCAATAGTTTGGTCATACATTCCTCATATGATATCGAAATTGAGTGATTCAAATTGCGTTGTAAACTAGATTCATAGATAAATCTACCATAGAAATAGTTTTTAAAAATATAGTCATTTAGTTCTCCAAAAACTGACTGTCCCAACTCTGTTCTTGAGTTGCCTAATAGACACCCTGTCAATGTTTTGGTTCTAAATTTTTCGTTTAAAATAAAAATTGAGTGTTTAAAATCGGGTTGGAAATTAGAAATAAAGGGCTACATAGGATAGAAACAGGTTTTAAAAATATTCAATTTTGGTCCCTCAAAACATGACTGTCCCAACTTTGTTTTCAGAAATTTCATCAAGCCTGCAAGCCAAAAAAATGATATTCAAGCAATTTTTCCATATTGATGATAAAAATGAATACTCATAAGGTCATAGAATGGTTATTTGCAATATAATTAATCTACATACACAAATAAATTACAATATTTATCATCAATGTTGATTTCCACAGCGTGTTGCAACAAATAAACAACTATTTTTACAAAAATAAAAAATGTGCTTGTTTTATTTCTTTATTTATTTTATTTTCTCCACTATCCTACTCTTCTTTGAGAATAAAATATGTTTATGTATAAGAGTATTTCCTGTGGAACTATTTTAGAAATAAGGCCTCTAGTATGTACATACCCAAATTTGAAAAATGCATGTTGATAAAAATTAGGGTATGAGAAGCCAAATCCCCTTGAAAAGATGGTGCCAAAAACTGTTGAAGCATAGAGTGATGTTGCAAACAAATGATGGAGTGAAACCAATATTCAATGTATCGCTTACTTTCTTTATTTCCCATAGCCATCGTATCACGAAGTTCTTGAGATTTTAAAATGGTTTGTTGGTGCAAACTAGAAGAAACCTCATTTTCTTTCATAACTTCTACAATTTTTGGATTTGATACATTTTGAGTCTCACTGTAATTTTTCTCTAATAGTGCATGTGAGATACAATGGGTGGGAAGGGTGGGTAAATTTTTCAATTCAACACTATAAGCATGTTTTACTGGTTTATTATGGTAAGGGTGTGGAATGAGTTGAGCAGGAGATTATGTAGGGAATGGAGCCTCTTGATGATGTAGTTGATTGGGTTGAGTGGATGATTTTGATAGGCAAGCAAGATGTTGTGGAAGAGCTTAAATATGTGTTTGTGCTACAATATGAGGGACAGTAGTCATGTAATCATAAGGTGAACCATGCCAAACTTGTAGACAAGATTGGTAGTGGTTATATTGAGATTGGTATGGTTGCCCTAACATATGAGTATTCCATAATAAACTATGCAAGTAAGAGAATGGAGAGGAAGTGTTTTGAACCATACCTGTAGGCCATGATTTCCATGGTTTTGACCTTGTTGCAGCTTCCCTGTGTCTTTGATATGCTACTTCCATCCTAGATAAGGAAGAACAACTATCTATGGGATGCTCCTTTCGGTTATGAGGGAAAAAAACTTCATCAAAATTTTTATTTTTCTGAACCTGTAAAACATTCAATTGTGAATTTAGAGAGCTAATAAAATCATATTTAAAATTTTCAAATAAAACCTTGATTTCAGCTCTTATGTCTCTTGTTCTTGTATTAAATTTAGAGAAGAGAGAAGAAACTTCTCTAGAATTATTACCAGCCTTAGAAATTCCTCTTGAATACCTTATGCATAACTCACAAACATCGTCATATGATAATTGAAAAACATCACCTTTTCCTATCAAATTTAAGAGTTCTAAAAATTCATCTTTGATTCCTTTAAGAAGGAGTGTTTTCAAGATCTATTTTTCCAAATGCTTATGCTTTGATTTTTGAAGGTTATATTGAAATCGCTCTACATAGTCCTCCAAGATGTCATATTCCCCTTGTATTATACCAAAAATATCTTCATTGGATTTTCTGTAGTCTTGGTACTTCTTCAAGAATATGTTCTTCATGTCTTCCCATGTTTGGATGCAGTTCCCACCTACGCTCATGAACCATCAGAGAGCTGCTCCTTTTAGAGTAAGAGGAAACACTTTCAACCTTTGATCATTAGTATAATAATCATATCCTCTACAAAGTATTTCAAACTCAAATAAGAATGTATCTGGATCTTTATTTGTCAAACCCAAGAAAATTTGGTACAGACAATGGGGGAATTTTGTGCATTTGTGTCACTCCTCCTAGATCTTTGATAGGGAATTTAAAAGTTGCAATGTAAGCCATTTCTTACCATAATAGAAGATTTTCTTCAAGTGTTTCTTTAGGGATCCTCCTTCCAATGTTCCTATCAATTGGTTAGTGAAATGGGTGGTGCTTAGGGATATTTTTTCATAAATTCTACCTCTAAAATTCGAGAAAACGCAAGCATTCATTCCTACCTTAAGCTTTCACTCAATTCTATTGTGAAGCGGGCCAGTGAAAAAGTGTGTTTCTTACTCGGTGCGCAGGTTCTTACCTTCCGTCCTTAATACCCAATTCTTCCCAAGAAAAAAAAATAAATATGCATCACTCTTTCTAAATGGCATACACTCTCCCCGGTAACGACGCCAAAATGTTGAGGTATAAAAGGTATTTTTTTAACACCTATTTATCTCACATTAATTATCAATCCAGGAACAAATTTTTATTTCAAGAGTGTACTCTGTCTAAGGTTGCAATTCAATCTAAGAGTAATGCCTTGTAATATGTAGTACAATGTTCTAAATACAAGAGTCAATGGATGCTTGGAAAATAAATCTAACTACAATAACATAAACTCAAATGCTCTGAAATCCAACTATTCACTCAGCAAACATCAATCGAGGATACAGTATAAATAACTCATTCCTCTAGAAATTTATGCGATTGAAATCAAACTGAAACAAGACAATCAATCTTGGAAAGTGGAAGCAATAACCAATATTCTCTACAGTTAAAAGTCCTGCTTTGAAGCAATTAAAAGGAAATAGAAATTGAACTAACTGCTGTTAAAAGTAAAAAAAGAAGAACTCTTTAAAATAAAACTCTTGCAATCTGTAAACTAATGAATTGGAAATGAACAACACACTGCAATTGAACGGAAATTTAAATGGGTAGCAAATTGTAACTTAAAACAATTGAACAACAAATCCTAACTAATGGGATTGAACAACAAAACTCTATTAAATGGAAAATCCTATTGAACAACAAACTGAATAGCGAATATTTGTATCTGCACTCTGAAATGAACAGTATTCAAACAAAACAACAAATGAAATGGAACATCAAATGCTGAACAATGAAGCAAAACAAGATAAGTAATTCGAGGATTAAGATTCTTGTTAAATTGGAAAGGAACGGCAACGCAATCCATTATAATAAAACAGTAAACTATTAAGCATGGAATTATGAATTAATTAAGAGAGAACCAATATAACTTCCATGAATCCAACGATGATCTAAGTAAGGCAATATGTTGTCTCAATTAACCCATGCTGTAAGAAATAAGATTCAGATCAGACGATAATGAAATAACTCATAAACAGAATGCGTAATACATAAATACAGCAAGATGATAAACAACTGATGAAATGAACTCACAGTAACATGCATGTATCAAATCGATCACACGCTGCAAGAATCGAAAATATAACACAGAGGAGTAGTTCACACTACCAGGGGTCGGGCCCTTAACCACCAGTAGGGACTGCTCAAGCTACTTAAAATGATGCGAATGGAACAAAAACTTCAATTAATCATTAAACTGGACCAACATTACAATGGAATCATGTTTCTCAATAACATATCTTTTGATTAAGTTTACAATTCACAAAAGCAACAACCATCCCCTCTCTTTTACAAATGTCTCCTTTTATAACCAAAGAGAGGAGAAATTAAATAGTAAATATGATCTCTCATAACAAAATTGGATTTTTCCCAACTAATTGATCAACAAGAAAATATATTTCCATACATCTTTCAACAAGAGCAAGTCGAATTTGGATTTGCAGCCAAGATAATTTGGAAGACGATCGTAACAGTAAATCTGAGAAAATCATGCTCAAATAACCTTTCGTTTCTCTCAATATAGGCCGAATTTGGGCAAATCATTCTTCATTAAAGTTAATTTGGTCCGTTTTGGAAAAAACCCATGTTCTAGATTTTCCAGATTCTTCTTCATTTGCCCAGAATCTCAACTGAAAAACTGTCACTTCTTATTCCAACGAATTTCTAAGTTGGAATATTTGATGATGATTTGGAGATCAAATCTACAATCTGGAAAATATCTTGGAGGCTAAAATGGTCAGTGTTGGTAAAAAATATATTAATAAACCATCATTGATAAAATTATGCATAATAATCATCAATTTATTAAAAAGAAAGGAGAAGAAATAATATTCATCCATAAGAGAATAAATCATTATAAAATGGATTTATATGATAAATTATAATAAATGACATGATAAAGAAGAGTAAAAATGGATGAAATAAGTGTTAAAAAGTGGTCGTATTCACGGCCCAACATTTTGTACAAACCAAACCCCATTTTTTTATTCTTTTGGTAAGTGTACAAAGACCGCACATGATGCTCTTCGCCACTTCACCCTCATATTTCACCTTTTCTCTCATGGCAGCAGTCCCCCATCTCCCTTGGTGCTTTAGGGTAAACTGCTTGGGTGGTTGGTTTTCGTATATCCCTCTCAGGGCTTTCCGGTGCCCGAGGCAGACAGTCAGATTAGCTATGCTGTTCACAAAGATGGTATGAGCATGTTCATATTAGCTTGAAATAACTTGAAGGAATACAATAGAGAATTACCTCTTTGACAACTTTTAGAATCCTTTGGAGAGCGCTACGCAGCAAAGCAAGAGTCCTTCTTCACCGGCTCCAAATATGAATCCTGCAATCAGTCAAAGCACCCGCGTAATTTATGATATAACAAGTATTCTATCAATTAAATAAAAAATAAACATCTAGATTATACACATCTGAGCCATTCATATCATACTAAACAAATATTGAAATAACAATATAACATTAAGCATCGAATGGACAAAACGAACATAGTTCTATTGATTTTGAAAGAAGGAGGATTACAACCATCGGTTGTACCAAGCCCTCCTCAGTATCCCAATCTCTCTTCTCTACCAAGTGAAGAAGTCCAAGCCAACAAGCTCTCTAGGAGCCTCTTTGACTCTTGGCCTTCACAATGTCACACTATTCTCTATTCCACAAGTATGCAAGAACTTTTGAGCAATCCTTCGACCTTCAATTAAGAGCCTTCAACTCCTTCTTATAGGAGAGGGAGAAGGCCATTGTTGCCCTTCTCTTTCCACTAGTTTGGAATGGAAAAGGCTTAGATGTTTCCTTGATCTCCATGTTTTTGCCTCTCTTGGAGTTCAGTCTTCTATGGCAATGACCAATAATGAACTGGTGCTTCTGCAGTTTCCTTTGTGCACTGACTCCTTTGTGAGGGAAAGTCGGAGATTCAAATCTTTCTCCGCGCTCTTTTCCCAATTCAAACTTAAAACACGGGTAACGCGTCCCTCCAGTGTAAACAGAGCGTTACCCTAGCCACTAACGCGGCCAATGTATTGCTTGCCTACGTTATAACGCTCTTGTTCTGTTCTATATATGTGTTACCCTGGCAGAAATAGGTTTAATTTAGGTCTTTGTACTTCTTCCATATTTGTCTTCCCCTCTGAGCTGATGAGGAGGTATTTTGACCTGTAACAGATGCCCCCTAAAGTGTGAGTTCAGAGACGAAGACGATGGCCGAAATACTTTATAATTTGTAGAGAGAGAGAGATTGAAAGACTGAGGAAAACCTGAAACAACAACATATGTCAGAAAATATAGTATTTGCCAAGAGTCGGGCATGTCCCATGCTCAGTAGCTTTAAACAACATGATTTCTCCTGAACAGAGATATGAAAAATCTATCCACCAATAGGCACAATGTGGAAGTGTCTGGCATAACAGGATCAGGATGAAGAAGTTGTCTCCATAAACAATATCACAGCTTGGGGAAGGGAACACAACTTTAATGGTGTAGCCGTTGCCCCAAGGTCTTGACCGCCGATTCACTTAAACTGCATATTTCTCAACATGTGAATGAGGGAGTTGTCGTCGAACATGTGAGAAATCGTCTGATTACCAGTCAATAATGAAAAATGTTAACAGACGCGAAGGTGGCCACCGATAATGATGATGGTCCCTAAGATGCCCAGTACAATCTAGCGAGTGTGAATAAAAGGAGTTGAAGTCGAACACTCGTAGAATCATTCAACCGAGAGCCAATGATGAAGACTCTTGATCAAACACAAGACTACCTACCACTAATGTCTGCAAGTATCTGGGTACTGATGTTTTTCTGGATCAACTTCCTAGATAAGGTGTTGAAGTCGATAGGAAGTGATCTGTTGAGAGGTAGGCACTGAGGCGTCCTACATCAGTCAACACGAAACGGAAACCAACTGATTTTGTTTATGATTTGAGATAAGGAAGAGTAAATGGGAGCGTCAGACGACAAATAATTTCTGGCATAATGAACGGTTTGGTTGATAACAGGAGCAGTAGATAACGAGATCTGCTTGAACAATAGAAGGCACTCTAGCAGGGTACTAGGCAGCTGAAGCGTGTTGAACACCAAAGAGTGTGTTAGGATTTTACCGGTGCAGGGACACTGGGAAATGAAGGCTAATACTCATAGATGGTAGGGTTCGGCTAACTGCGAAAGATTTTTTTGGGAAGTGCCATGTTCAAGAATTTTTCTGCCAAATTGACCTTTTTTGAAAATGTAACAGAGGTAGTATCCATTTTGTCCAAATTTTTTCCCGTTTGATTAAGTTTAACGAGTCCAGACGAGTAAACTGGGGTAAATTTTTCATGTTTAGAGAGTCTGAAAAATGTCGGGAAAGACAACTCTGTGCCCCATCTGATTAGATTTAACGAGTCCAGATGAGCAAACTCGGTGAATTTTTCATGTTTAGAGAGTCTGAAAAATGTCATAAAAGACAACTCCATGTCCTGTCTGATTAGGTTTAACGAGTCCAGACGAGAAAACTCGGTGAATTTTTCATGTTTAGGGAGTCCGAAAAATGTCGTAAAAGACGGCTCCATTGGGGTACCTTTGTCATGTATTGATAATCGGGCACGGCAAAGGGGTAATAGTAAGCCCGAAACAATTCATTTTCCGTTAGTTAGTCCATCGAATCCGGAAAAGTGAGAAATCTATGTTCAATGGACGTCTACCTCATTTTGTTATGAGTACGAGGAGACGAAGTAAACTCAATATTATTTGTGAAATTTTAACGAGTCCAACAAAGAAAACTCGGTACCTCCGTGAAATTTTAACGAGTCACGCGGAGAAAACTCGATACCTCCGTGAAATTTTAACGAGTCACGCGGAGAAAACTCGATACACTTTTTCTGTTTAAAGAGCTTTGAAAAAAGAGGAAAAGAATGGCTCCTTGTTCTTTGTCTCAGTAGTTTAACGAGGCTGACAAAGATGACTCGGGATTTTTTCGGTTTTATGAGCGAGAAAAAGATTCCTAAAAAGAATGCTCAGAGCTTCTTCATGGTTTTGACGAGTCTGAAGAAGAAAACTCTAGGTTTTCGGATTAACGAGCAAGAAAAGACCATAAAAAGAACGCTCGATGCCAACTTCGTGTAAGTTTAACGAGTCCGAAGAAGAGAACTCGAGGTTTCTCGGATTAACGAGCAAGAAAAATACCGTAAAAAGAATGCTCGGTAAAACATGAGTGTGTCTGCTCATAAATCTTGATCCCTTATTAGAATCATCAGTACCAAATCTCAAGAGTTGCGACATGTGTACCGCGAGGAATCACGACTTTGCCTACTGACTTAAGAGAGTCATGCCCCAGAATTTTCTATAAGAAGGTCAGAAGACATTCATTTTCACTGTTTCGAGTGCTGTGAAGAAGCTCTGGAGTGCAAAAGGGGTGAAAACTTCAGCTAGTGATTACGGTCGATCCGGGCAACAGTTTTCTATTCCGCGAGATCCAGGTAAGAGCTGGAACCTCCTGTTATTATTTAATTGCCAATTTTTTAGTTTTTGCTGGTTCAAAATTAGGAAAATTTGAGGCCCTAGAAAAATATTTGCGCCTAACGCGGGTCAGGAGTACAACAGCCGCGTTAAACGCATAACCCGCGAGGTGATAGCGCGTTAGAACGCTCTGTTTTGTACTAATGTCCGCGTTAGGCGCAACATGCTTTCTAAGAATTCAAAATTTTCATTCTTGAAGTGGTTCCGGCAAATTTTAATCGGTTGGAAATGTTTCATTTGCAGGTGTTCAGCTGTTAATCATGAGTATCTGGCGAGAAAGAGAGCATGAGCGGGAAGAACGAGAAATGGTGACGGATGCGGCAACTTTAATGGCTCTCCGGAGATGCGGATTGCTTAAGTATGCCCGTTTAGAACTGATGAGGGGTCAAGAGGACCTCCTGAGGTGGTTGATCCAGCAGTGGGATGAGAGACATCATGTCTTTCGGATTGGTGGCAACGAGCTCGCCATCGAAAAGTATGATGTTTACTTTTTGACCGGCTTGTCATGTCGTGGGGTGAGGCCCAACTTGACGGGGTCCAGAGCTGACCCTCGTTCCACTACTGATTTGATCCATGCGCACTGCATACGTGGCACCCAGGCTGTGAGTAACCGGATACCTATTGCACAGGTGACTTTGAGACCCTTGCGGTCTATTCTATGGATGATTGTTCGCTTGGCAGGCGCCAAGAGTCAGCATGTGGCTACCAAGGCCCAGATGCTCCTAGCCTTAGATTGTATGCAGCCTCAGGTTTTCGATTGGTGTGACGGTGTAGTCCGTCGGGTCCGAGCAGAGCTTACTGCATGCAAGACCCGTACTCAAAGAGAATTTGGGTACGGAACACTGATTGTTTCTTTCATATTGGAGCGGATACCACTGATGAGGCCCAGGATCCCAACAGCGCCATTGGGTCCACGCGAGCCAAGGCAGGCTCGGTGGGCCACTTTGCTTCCACGGACTGGAGAGGGTCCTGTCCGTCACTGCTTTGATGAGGGATTTTTTGATTGGCTGGACTCTCAGATCATCATGATTGAGGATTATCCCTATGCAGGGATGAACTTCACAGGTGATCCTGAGCTAGTCCTGCCCCCTGGCACCCAGTGGGGGCCCGATGGAAAAAAAGAATGATCAGTTGTTTTCAAAGAAGTTTTTGTTTTTAGCTTTTGAATGTTTATGTAAAAAAAAAAATTGTTGAAAAAAGGGGTGAAAATTAAGTTTTGACATGAAACGTTTGCTTGCTTGACACAGATGTGGCACCTGTCCGTCCAGCTGGGGCCCCTCGCCATGCACGGCGAGGATTGCAGCTACCCGTGGCTGGCGCACCTGTTGAGGAGGCGGAAGCCGGCGACGACGATGATACCCAGATTTTACATGAACTCTCCAGGAACTTAGAGGGTCTGAGTATGGGTATACCACTGCTTCCTATGCGGGAGGTTCCAGTTCGTCTGCAGCGGCATACTGTGGGTGTGCCAGAGAGATACCTGGTTCCTCTGAGGAGAATGGCTAGAGCAGTTGTATGCTATTATGAGCATCAGGCTTAGCTGTTTGGGGTAGATGTATTAGTGTCAGAGCATGGCTTAGTGAGCCAAATTTTGTAAAACACCCCGATTTTTGGGAGATTTTCTTTTTGATGTTTTCTATGTACTGGACACGACATATATCTATATATATATATATTTTTGGTGATTTTGTGTTTTTAAATTTTTATGCATTTTTTGATGTGATAAAAATATATGTACTCATGAGTAAATCTTTTACAATAAATGTGACAAATGCCAATCTAACACATAATTTGCCAAAGAATCAGCTAATGCATTAAATTCTCTAGGAACGGGCTCAAATGTGATTGTTTGAAATTGACGTTCTAAAAGTCGCACTCATAAAAAATAACGCAACAATACAGGGTGGCGGACGCGGTAATGATTGTTTAGCTGCATAATGATGAGTTGGGAATCTAACCTGACCACTAAATCTAAGATGTCACGATATGCCTCTTCTGTGAGGAGTTGGATCACTGACATGTACTCGGCCACATTGTTGGTGGCGTTACCCAGGAAGATCCCCCCGGAACCAAGGAGGTCTGACTCAGGAGTATAGAGAACCCATGCAGCTGAAGCAATGTGTCTAGTGTGACGACTAGCACCGTCTGCATACCCAACGTATGATAACGAGTGTGATGACATCTGTGCGAAAGAAAAATATTATATGAGAAAAACACTTTAAACCAAACAAATAATTCAGAAGCATCAAAAATAAAAATAGGCAAAACTTATATACATAAAATTACAAAGCATATGCCTAGTGTGAAACTAGGCAAAATACTTCTTCAGATAGAGCCCGTTACGGGGCTCCTCGAGTGGAATTCCATTACAGTCCTGTAATTCGTAAGCTCCTTTTGAGAGGGCTTTAGTAACGATGTAAGGACCGAGCCACAAAGGTTGGAGTGTTCCTGCCCCCAAGAGGTCGTGCTTTTGATCATAAAGCAGAACAAGATCGCCCTCTTGGAAAGAACGAGGCTTGACAGATTTGTCGTATTGAGCTTTAACTCGGCGCTGGTGAGCTTCGAATGCTAGTGTAGCATCTCGACGAGTTTCGTCCAAGTGATCGAGCGAGAGCAAGCGCTCTTCGGTGGCGGTGGTGCGAGGCAGGAGTTCAACGGCCAGTTTAAGCGATGGGATTTCGCACTCAATCGGAAGTACTGCCTCCAGGCCGAAAGCCAGTTGGAAAGGTGTAAAGCCTGTGGCAGTTTTAACTGACGTTCGGTATGCCCATAACGCGGAATACAACTTCCGATGCCATGTAGTTTTATGGTTTCTGACCAATCGACGAATCATGGTTTTGAGGACGCCATTTACGGCTTCGACTTGACCATTAGCTTGAGGATAGTAAGACGAAGATTGATCTTGTCGGAAACCTAGCATGGATGTTAATTCGGTCATCATGTGATTTTGAAAGTGAGATCCATGATCTGTGACAATCGATAGGGGTACGCCGAACCGACAGATGACCTGATTAAACAGGAAAAGAGTGGCGGTTTCGCCGTCGGCCTTAAAAGTGGGAAGGGCTTCAGCCCATTTCGTAAAATAATCGACCACAACCACAATGTAGTTGTGTCCGTTTTCCGAAGTGGGATTGCAGGTAACGAAGTCAATTCCCCATTTAGCGAAAGGACCGACGGAGATAACCGGGTGAAGGGGGGCAGGATGTGCGCGCATTTTCTTTGTGAAAATTTGACATGGATGGCATTTCTGGACTGCTGCAATGCAATCTTTAAACAAAGTGGGCCACCAGTAACTGGCGCGCAAGATTTTTTGGGCAGTAGCTATGCCCGAAAGATGACCACCACATGCCCCCGCGTGGCAGTCATTCAAAACGCGTTCCGCCTCATCGATAGTGAGACAACGTCGGAGAATAGTATCAACACCACGACGATATAGTGTATCGTTTAGCACGAGGTAGCGCTTTGCTTGGTGTCGGATACGACGATGGTCATCAGACGTGAGAGCTGGGTGGAAGCATTGAGTTTGTAGGTAGACTAAGATGTCTCCATACCAGGGGACCGAAGAGTCGACCAAGTAGACAGATTCATCGGGGAATGGATCATGAGCTACCTCCGCCGGGTCGATTCTAGGAAGGTCCGATAGTAATTCGGCGAAGACAAGGGATTTCTTTTCTTTGGCAGCCGTGAACACCAAATCAAATTGTTGGAGGATGACGATCCATTTGGAATACGTCCCTCCTATAATTTTTCTAGACAAGATATGTCGCATGGGATTCTCCAAAGCAATCACCGTAGTCTGTCGCAGCAATATATAATGTTGGAGCCGGGTGACGGTGAAAAATACCGCCAGAGAGAGTTTCTCCACATGTGAGTAACGTAATTCGGGTCCGATTAGACCTTTCGATAAATAGTAAATCACATGTTCGCTGTCGTCATCGTGTACTTGAACTAAAACCATTCCAAGTGAGGATGGTGATGCTGCGAGATAGAGGAGAAAGTCGCGTGAGTAATCGGGGGCACTAAGGAGTGGGGCTGAAACAAGTGCCTGTTTCAAAGCATGAAATGACCGTTGAGCTTGGTCATCCCACAAGTATAGTGTTCCTTTCTTCAATAATCGCATGAAGCCTTTCGTCATCTCAGCATAGTTAACGATGAAACGTCGCAAAAAGTTTTCCTTCCCCTGCAAGCTTTGGAGTTGAAGGATGGATTGTGGTGCCAGCAATTCAATAATTGCTTTTACCTTATCGGGATCAACCCTAATCCCGTGCTTGGAAACAATGAACCCTAACAATCGTCCGGACTCGACCATAAATACGCATTTATGAGGATTCAAGCGTATATTGTAGAACCTGCACCTAGCAAAAATTTCTCTTAAATGAGCCAGGTGGTCTCGTCGCTTCTTGGAATGAGCCAGGAGGTCATCCAAGTATGCTTGTACAATATGTCGAATATCATGAAAAGCATAGTCCATAGCCCGTTGAAAAGTTGCTCCAGCATTCTTCAGGCCGAATGGGAGCTTTTTATACGCAAAGATGCCCCAAGGACAGATGAAAGCAGTTTTATGCTGGTCGTCTTTTTTTATGGCAATCTGGTTGTATCCCGAGAATCCATCCATGAAGGAAAAAGATTCGTATCCGGCACAATCGTCGAGAATTTGATCAATGAACGGCGTAGGATAGTTGTCTTTTGGACAAGCAGCATTCAAATCACGATAATCGACGCAAACTCGAATAGTGCCTTGTTTTTTATCAACGGGAACCGGATTGGAAACCCATTCAGTTAAGGGAACGGGGTAAATGAAGCTAGCGTTTAAAATGTTTTCTACTTCGACCTTGATGGCGGCTGCTTTGCGGGGGTGGACAGGTCTGAGTCATTGTCGGATAGGTTTAGCATTGTCATAAATCTTTTTGTGCTCGACAATAGAAGGATCTATGCCGGGCATTTCGTCGTAAGACCGAGCAAAGACATCGCGGAATTCCTTAAAGAGAGCTATGAAGGCTGCAATTTCCTCAGGATTGCAGTCGGCTCCAATTTGAATATTTTCCACGATACCCGTTTTGACCGAGATATCAATGAGCAGTGTCTTGGAAAGATTGCCCATGTTCCCTTCTGAATCGATAGTGTGGACAGTCTTATAAGAGGAGGGAACGATCTCAGGTTGGTCAAAGAACGAGATTTCAGTTTTTATTGCCTCCGAATCAATCGTCGAAGCGCGATGGTGGAACTCTCCCCAAGGTCGTTCTTCTAATGACATGATCTCTCGAATAGCTTCATCTGTAGACCAGACTTCATTGAGGAGATCCTTAGAGAGAACCGTTATGGGAGAGAGGGGTGTACCTTTGGTCGAAACCATATCAGTGGAGGGTTCAGATGCGACTTGGATGGCTTGGTAAGCCAACTCAACCGGCGAAAGCGGCATCTGATCTCCATAGGAATCAATTTCTGAAGGTGCCGGAATGATCCATGGGTCGATAGAGCCATCCGAAGAGGTGGATATCATTGCAACCATGTTTGGGATCTGAGGCGGCGGTAGAGGAAAAC
Organism: Pinus albicaulis; assembly: GCA_034641835.2. Taxonomy (NCBI): domain Eukaryota; kingdom Viridiplantae; phylum Streptophyta; class Pinopsida; order Pinales; family Pinaceae; genus Pinus; species Pinus albicaulis. The sequence continues at coordinate 402,027,561 of CM076571.1, read as the reverse complement.
AACCCAGTAGGGAAGATGCCTTCAGAAGACCGGTACCGATACTGACGTAAGAGTCAGGGACACCTCCTATTAAGGGTACAGAGCTACTTGGTAAAGTGGAATAATTAGGGGTGCAGAAGGATAGTTGATCGACCGTGACTATTTTCCCATCCAATGGAAATAGGATGAGTCGGAAGACCGAAGACACGATGGCGGTCATAGCATAAGACCAACTGCGACCGAGCAATAGCTTATAGTCGAGATGACGCTCTACGACTTCAACGTCCACGTTTACCGTTTTCCCACTCAGAGTGATGGGAAAGCTAGCAAGGTATCCTTTGGGTAGGAACGTGTGGCCATCGAAAGCTTTGAGGGAATTCGATGGCGGGATTAGAGTAGGAGAACCTAAATTCAGCCAGCAAGCTTGTGACATAACGCAGGTCGAAGCACCTTCGTCTATGACAGTGCGATGGATGGGTCTCCCTTTCGACACAACCTGCACCTGGAATGCGAGTTGATGCGAGAGGCGAGGTTTAGCCTTTTCCATATCAAAGACTGCTAACATGGAATCTTGGGGATCTATTCCGCCAATGGCCAAAAGCAAGGCTTTCCTTTGTGCTGGACAGGTTTGTAATACTTCAAGTGGAGACATGGCTGACGGTGCCTGCGCCAAATCTTCTACAATATTGTAGTTTTGGGCTGCACGTGCAGAGGTATTATGAGTCGTGCGTCGAAGTGTCCCTTTTGGGGGACGAATTACAGGTTCAACATTAGGCCTTTCGATATGCAAATCGTTAGGCGGCGGCGGATTGGAACTAGTTCCAGGTTCTTGAGCATCTATGGTAGGGGCTCCATAAAGCTTGGCGCGAGTTTGGAGGTCAATACTCTCGATGCCATAAATGGCAGATGGTCCTTCACCGGAAGGATTCGAACCACCATTGCCCCATTGATGGGGTTGTGGCGGGTTGTCAACCATATGTTGATGTTGCTGTTGTTGATTGGGGAAAAGATTGTGAAGAACGACAGGTGTTCTCCCAGAATCCTTGTTAGCAATAAAATCAGTGCATTCCTGCAACCGAGGAAATTTGTATGTCAAGTGGTCCTCCGCACAGATTTTACAAGGGAATCTCATGGGTTTATCCTTTCCTTTTTCGTTAGCAGCATTTTTCTGATTAGAGTTATTCTGATTATTCGACTGCTCTTCCGAAGAAGATGTTTTCTTCTTATTCTTCCTATTTTTCCCGTTGGGTTTTTGTGAGGTTTGCACCGAATTTACCTCAGCGGAAGGGAGAGGAGTCGTTTGATGGGGGGCGATGGCAGCCGAGGATGGCTGGGAGGTTTTCCCCCGAGACTGATTGGTGGCTACACCAGAGATCGCACCAACGAGACCATCGGCATGAGCTCCGGTTTCTTAGTAGCTCGAGGGTTCGGGTTACCAGGGGCATGGGGGAGCAGATCGTAAAGCGTGCCGAATTGTGAATAGATTAAATCTAGGTGCTGGGCACGACAGATACATTGATCTTCTATCACCGCACCAGAAAGGCCAATGTATTTAGAGATATGGGGTAAAAGAGACTTGCAAAACCAATTGGCTAAGAGATGGTCCGGTATTGGCACTTTGACAAGCCTCCTCCTACGTCTCCATTCATGAATATGGTCGGAGATGTGGGTGGCGGTGTCTTGGCGCAGTGATGTTAACAATTCTGTGCCGGTTTCCACTCTAATTGGTAGTTGAAAGTTCTTTAAGAACTCCGTCGCTAAAGCGCCAAACGTATTGATGGCAGCGCGTGGTAATTCAATGTACCACTTGGCGGCATTGCCTGTAAGGGTGCGGGAAAACAGTCGAAGGCGGACACTATCATCTACCATGGAATTGGATATGGACCACAAATGGAAGGTAGTGATGTGTGCGGCTGGGTCATCTCCATGCTTCCCGTCGAACTTCGGGATATCTGAAGGAATCTTATGCGGTATAGGAGGCCAAAGCGAGTTGTGATTGATGGGGTCGTTTGTTAGCTTATGGATGTCGGGTATGTCCAAAGCTGCCAAGAAAGGCAATTGTGGATTTGCCCCCGAGTCTAACCAAGGCAGTATGGGCTGGCTATTTGGACCATAGGGTACCCCCATCCACGTGTTACCAGAAGGGTAAGTGGGACTTTGATAAAAACCTCCCATAGGTGGAGGAGTAGGAACATACGGTTGCTGTCCATAGGGCATAGCGTATTGAGGGGAAAATGGTTGGTTGCCCCCAGCGTAAAAATGCCCTCCCACTCCAGACGGAGGTTGGGGTTGGTTAGTCCAAATGGATGCAATAGAGTTTTCCGGAGGCATACTAGTATTTGCATAATTTGGCAACGATATAGATCCTATGCCTATGTTTGAACCACTTAAGGGGATAGTATTTACAATGGGTTGTCCCATTTGTCCTAAGGATTGCATAGGAAGAGAAATATTCCCTGCTACCTGTGTACTGATAACACTGCCCCCTGGCATAGTGGCCAGGGGGTTTGAACTCAACAGAGGGTTCCAACCGAAAGGGTTGCTAAAGGGCACCGAAGTAGTCGTGCTCGTGGGAGGAGCTACCGTTGTCCCCAATGTGGTCACGGTAGGAGTAGATGCCGAAGGGTTCGGTAAACTACTGACAGTTGTGTTGACCATAGGGTTGGGGGTAGGCATATGTTGACTACTGGGGTTACCCAGTAATGACATAGAACTGACCACCGGCGGGGAGGATGATGGCGAACCAGGAATGGTTGCCATTGGTATCGACCCTATGGATACTGGTGGAGAAATAGATGTTGGTGTTGCCGCAGACATATCTTGGCGCGGTGGAATCTGGATTATCACCGGTCCTAACGGATCAGTGAGCGGAGGATTGTAATTAGGTACAACGCCTTCAGTGAAAGGGTCCTCCGGGAGTTCCGGCTGATAAGGGTCTATGTGATGATCCAGATTAGTCAAAGGAGACTGCTCTTCCGTAGAAGGCCCGGGTTCACCAAGGTTCAATCTTTCCTCTAAGGTGAGAGGAGGTAGACCTTGCTATCGTCTAGACTGACGGCGTGGGTCAGGGGACGCCACGGTGACCGGTTTAATTTTAACAAATTTTATTTAAAATGTGATATATTATGAAGTCTAAAGTGATAGTAACCACACACTTACTAAAAAGAAAAAAGACTCTCTAAAATCAATCAACAAGCAGCCAGTATAGGGTGCCCTGTCTGAGTACTACCATTCACTGGTGATGAAATCCAGTCTCACAATAGCATACAGAGAGGGTTGGTCGAAAGTACAGTTACGGTTACTCTAGAGCTTCGCCCGAACCCCAGACGATAGGTGTAAGCACTCTCGTGAAGACGAGTACCCTCCTAAACACTAAAGACAGAGTAGGTCCGTCTGTTTCAGGTACCAGGACAGCCCGTCCCAGTCACCTTGTGTAAGTCCCTAAAAGTATAGCCACTAAGGATACCTCAAATCACAGACACTATCAGGGGGGTCCACGGTCAAGGAAAGTGTGCTATATGGGCAGAATACCTAGATCCCCGATCTAGTTTCGACATCCCCGAAGGGAACCCCAATATATAACACACCCACAGGATGCAGTCGAAGGCGAGCTACCTTCTAGTGCACCCAAGTGTTGTCTCGCGCTGAGCTCCGGTAAAGGAACGGTCCCGATAATGTGAGTGCAGCAGGATTTCACTCGTTAATGACTCTAGTTTTCAGGTTTTGAGATCTTGGGTAGTTTTCTCACTTTCCTAACCCAAGATCCTAGCCTGAACTACTGTTTGTGTGAGCTCAAAAAGAGTTATTAGATTGATTTTATTATCGCTTTGTTTTTAGTGTACTTTTTTATTAGTCTGGCGGAGGGGAAATGGACGTATGAAGTATAGTGAGACGCTAACTCAATAAACCATGCAAAACATGCTCTAGATATTAACTTCAATGAACAATGTTTCTACAAGGAGAGGTTTCTTTATCAATCATCCATGCACCAACATGTAAATAACACAGCTCAACTTTTAAGATTAAGCTTTTCTATCTACCTCTTTTAACAGTCTGTGAATCAAACTTTTCAGAATAAACTCATCTAAATGCAGAAAAATAAAAATAAAAATTTCTCTTTTAAAAAAGTAAATGCTTTGCACACTTAACTAAATAAGAGAAACAAATAATCAATGCTAGTTTAGCAGACAAGCACAGGGATTCGGTCTGTGAAAGGTACTGGTGGCCAAAAAACTCCACAGCTAAAACACAGTCATAGTAGTGAACAACAGGGTTTTTTGGCTGGGTAACGCTCTGTCTGTGAGCAAATACAGCGTTATAACGCACTGTATTTAAGCCTAGACTACGTTATAACACACTGGATACACTGCATAGGTCGCGTTAACCAGGGAAAAGCTCTTCAGTTGGCCAGACAGGCACAGGATCGAACTCTGCAAGCGATTGGTATGTCTACAAGGCATCAAAAAATGGTCGGAAGGATACAGAACAGAGGAGAGAAGAAATGAAGGAGGAAATAGCCCGGAAACTATGGGGAACTATCCCCAGCGGAGTCGCCAATTCTGCTTTAGGGTAAACTTCTTGGGTGGTTGGTTTTCGTATATCCCTCTCAGGGCTTTCCGGTGCCCGAGGCAGACAGTCAGATTAGCTATGCTGTTCACAAAGATGGTATGAGCATGTTCATATTAGCTTGAAATAACTTGAAGAAATACAATAGAGAATTACCTCTTTGACAACTTTAGAATCCTTTGGAGAGCGCTACGCAGCAAAGCAAGAGTCCTTCTTCACCGGCTCCAAATCTGAATCCTGCAATCAGTCAAAGCACCCGCGTAACTTCTGATATAACAAGTATTATATCAATTAAATCAACAATAAACATCTAGATTATACACATCTGAGCCATTCATATCATACTAAACAAATATTGAAACAACAATATAACATTAAGCATCGAATGGACAAAACGAACATAGTTCTATTGATTTAGAAAGAAGGAGGATTACAACCATCGGTTGTACCAAGCCCTCCTCAGTCTCCCAATCTCTCTTCTATACCAAGTGAAGAAGTCCAAGCCAACAAACTCTCAAGGAGCCTCTTTGACTCTTGGCCTTCACAATGTCACACTATTCTCTATTCCACAAGTATGCAAGAACTTTGAGCAATCCTTCGACCCTCAATTAAGAGCCTTCAGCTCCTTTTTATAGGAGAGGGAGGAGGCCATTGTTGCCCTTCTCTTTCCACTAGTTTGGAATGGAAAAGGCTTAGATGTTTCCTTGATCTCCATGCTTTTGCCTCTCTTGGAGTTCAGTCTTCTATGGCAATGACCAATAATGAACTGGTGCTTCTGCAGTTTCCTCTGTGCACTGACTCCTTCGTGAGGGAAAGTCAGAGATTCAAATCTTTCTTCGCGCTCTTTTCCCAATTCAAACTTAAAACACGGGTAACGTGACCTTTTAGCGTAAACAGAGAGTTGCCCTAGCCACTAACGCGGCTAATGTATTTCTTGCCTGCGTTATAACGCCCTTGTTCTATTCTATGTATGCGTTACCCTGGCAGAAATAGGTTTAATTTAGGTCTTTGTATTTCTTCCATATTTGTCTTCCCCTCTGAGCTGATGAGGAGGTATTTTGACCTGTAACACTTGGTCGAAGTATTTCACCCCCCATGCACACATCATTACGAAAATCATATCCGGTTCATATCTGCCCTGGAAGTCCTACTGGCTCCAAGGATTTTTCCTTCAGAAATATTTATGGTTGTCGCCAAGCTGCTCAAGTATACTTCGAACTTATGCCACTGAATCCTCATCATCTATTTTCAACCACCACTCACCAACATGCCTATGTTAAACCCATCATATCTCGATCCCCGACCCCTCAGGTCGGTGACTCATGGTTCGGTTAAGGCTTCCTTTTCGTCAACCTCAACACCTCTTTTCCAAAAAGGAGGCGATACCTTGGATGACCCCTCCCCATGCAAAGGGGTATCCTCGGGTGGCACTGTGGGAGACATCATTGTCCACAGATGTCATCGATCCTCTTTTTGTCCACCTATAAAATTTGTTCTATCAAAAGGTGGCCAAAACATTGTTTAGCCTTCAAGGAACAGTTTCATTGCAGAAAGTGTATCTCTTGAAGCCTCTAGAAGACATCATATCCCTATTTCAATCTTCATTTTTGTTCCCATTTCAAAGCTCAGAAAATTCTGTTGAATTCCATGAGAAAGACTGCTGCAAAATCCCCTTTTCTCCGCTTCCTTCACTTAGAATCTAACCTTCATTTTTACTCTCTTTTTCCCCATCAAAATCCCTCATTCTCATAATTTTTCCATCTCCCCTTCATCAAAATCCCTTTCATAAGGTTTTAAGATCCTTTTTGGCCTTATCGAAACCCCCAAAACCCTTTGAAAATCATTGAAAATCTATGAAAAAACCCATTTTCTTATCATTTAAGGGTTTAAGCCCCCATGGGCTGAGTCTCTAACCATTTCCTTCCATACGCCATGGTGTTGGAACTAGGCACTGAGCCATTTGACCACCTAGCCTTATTTTATATTATCCCACTAGAAAATATTAAAAACCTTATGTTATTTCCGAAACTTTGGGTTTTTTAATAATTTTCTGAATTTTCGTCGGTTCAAAGCCTCAGTCGATCTCCGCCGTTGATCTGATCTGCATATCAACGGTGCGGAACCTATCAATGGTCGGTGGTCCCCGCCGCGCCAAACAATGTGCAGAAACTAGCAGTATCCATTGCACCGCCTTCTGAGGGTTGGCGGTATTTTTCATTTCGGAGCGATTCCATAAAATGGTTGACACGTGGCACCAGCACTATTTGAAAACTGCCCCCCCATCGCGCGTTAACGTTCGTCCACAGATCCAGCATGATACTGTTATGCACCATCCGATCTAGGGCAGGCCATCCGATGGTAGTCACTCCCTGAAGATGCGCAGAAGTTAACCTAGGCAAACAGTGCCCCTGGCCTACCATCTGTCGCCCTCCGACGCGTCCTCAACTGTCGATCTCTTCCTGAGATCGACGGTCTAGATTTAATTAGATTTTTGATGCTTGGGTGTATTTTCTAAATTTTATTGGAGCCTTATCTACACCGTTGATCGTGTGGGCCGATCTCATCTGACGGCCCATGATCATCCTGGCTCCTCCACGTTATTTTTCGCCTCTGCTTCTCACCGTCGATCTCTGCACGATCGACGGTTCTGATTTAAACTTTTCTTCCACCGTCTCTTTGACTCTTCTCGATCAATCTCAACCGTTGGATGACGCCATCCAATGGCCACGCTCTCTCCATGTGCCTTCTGAAGCAGTTAGCCCATGCACGTAGGATTTTATAATGTTTGTTTGTATTTTTGCAGGGTTCAATTGATTTTTTCTGCCATGCTGAAGAAAAATCCACAGGTCGAGGGTGACGATCCTCCTGCCTGCGATTCATCACAAAATCACTTGCAGGGGTTTAAATTCACATTTTTATCAATGAATTCATGAGCCATTGATGCCATTCGACCCCTGTACAGCCCCACACACCAGAAGCATAGTTAATCGAGTACCGATCAAAGAGTATCAGTGTCAAAGATAGAACATTCTAGAAACAGGATATTGAAGACCTAAAACATAGTTCTCAAGTAAATTAAAGGTGTTTTAGGGAAATACAAAGACATCTGTTGAGCTGAGAAACCCTCCACTGCCATAAGAAAAGGCCAATTGAACCCTCTCTAGCTCCTAAAGACACCTTCTGCCTCACAGAAATCAATAAAGGTTCATTCATTACCAGAACAATAGGTGTTTACCTGAAGATAGTCGAATGATTAATACAAATCAAAGAATATTATCCCTAATTGTCAGCAAAACCATTTTAAAATATTAAGAACATTTCAGAAGCACATCTTTCGATCATTATGCCTTGAAAGGAAAGAACAGATGTTATGAAGCAGATTTAGAAATGATTACATGATTAATGATATTTGACCCTTGGGAAATCATCCCACCTCCTCATTCTTCTATAAATACCTCTGTAGAACATAAGAAAATGTTGATCTCTGGACATCTGAATGCATGTAATAGTTTTCTGAAGCTACTGATGCACTGTGTGCAGTTTGAAGATAAATAAGATGATATGAGAAGTATGAAGTTGTAAAGACCCTCTGGGCTTGTTATTGTAACTGGTTTGAACATCAAATACAAGCTGTTGATTTATGGGATCCTGATTTGTGTCAATGGTGATGTGTTTCTTATGGTCAATTATTATTTTCTTTAAGTTTTCACTCTGTTCATTTTCTATGATAAGGAACAGCAAACATAGAGCTAGGACTTACTCTCAGTATTACCCTACTCTAATTGAAAGCTTTATTTTCTATGTTTTTCTCTTGTTAATACTGAGTATATTAAAGCAAGTTAGTTTCAAAGCACTTGCCTGATCTAGATTGCTCATTGTTACACCATTTTTTGGTCATCTAACTTTCCATCATTAGATGGACCCAAGTACACCATGTAAGACCAGTTTTACCCTAAGTAAAACTGCTTTCACTATGTTAATTAGGAAACCCCAAAAGGAATAATTAATTAAACCATAATTTAATTATTATTATAGGAGGGTTTTCCCCATCATTCTTCACCTTTTGTTGCATATTAGATCACTCTGGATCTATACACTTGGTCTCATTTCTGCCATTTTGCTCCCATTGAGCTCTACCTTCTACATTGGGTTTTCTACATCTACAAGAGAGAGAAAGCTTAGATCTGAAGTGCTGAGGACTACAAAGAACCCATCCCATTGAGAAGATCTGGATACACCTTCTTGTTTCCTCCCAGGTGCCCTGTAATATAAAAATTCATTCAAAAATCGTGTTCTTGTCTTGTCTGTTGGATGCATGGAGCAAACTCTTTACTTTACTGCTTGATATCTTTCCATTTATAGATCTGTTTGTTGCAGCACTTTAACTACTAATTGCAGATATGAAGATGTTTTGCAGCCATTATTGTTGTTAGGGCTATTAGTTATGCGTAGCTAAAGTGGTTCTTTTTCGTACGCTTCGACGAAGAATTCATACTAACAAATGGCGACTCCACACGGGTTTTAAATTACGACCGCTGTCGTTTTCATATTTACGAGACGATCCGGTGACCTATGACCGGCTCTTGATGATTCCTGGGTGTGTGTGAGATGTCTCCACCCTCATGAGGGGGTGGCCCTACAGGTAGCCCCCCAAATGCCCGGATGACCTCTTCTTTGCCACCTTCGATGCAGCTCCAGGTTTTGATGATGTTGGCCTTGGCCACTTGCAGCACCTCTATGATTTGCATGTACCAGTCAGATTTTGTGAGCCCTTCCCCATTTACAGGGGGCATTTGGGTTGTATTTATCTCATGTACTCAGATGATATTGTACTAGTCCTGGCTGTTATCCGAGGCACGGCATGTATGTGAGACTATTCATTGTATTTTTATCTGGCTCTTGATTATGCCAGCTGTACTCTATGGTTCGGTCCCTTGTTCACTGGACACACTATTCTTTTGTACTTTGTCACGGCGGGCATAGGTATGCCTCCCCCGCCGCCTTCAGCACAGGTACCCTCTCATAACAGAGACTTGTTGCACCTGCGAGTCTCGTCTCCTCGGGGTCTAGTCCTTCAGCACACTATCTACCTCATATTTCTCTCTCTGACATACCCTTTTGTTGTCTAGTGATTGTCTTCTTACAATGCCACTTGGTCATGATTTATACGACACTTTGCTAGAGACAGGCCATTTTGCTGGTTGTCATCTAACTTTCCATCATTAGATGGACCCAAGTACACCATGTAAGACCAGTTTTACCCCAAGTAAAACTGCTTTCACTATGTTAATTAGGAAACCCCAAAAGGAATAATTAATTAAACCATAATTTAATTATTATTCTCAGTCATGTTTAACCCAAAAACAAAGAAATTAATGAGATAAACCCATAGTTATCTTATTATTTTCTAGGAATAATTATTTAAATAATATTCCTTGTTAAATATGACCAAATCAACCACCATTAATTAAATAAATCATTATTTATTTGATTATATCCCAACCACTTCCTTAAAAGAATAAATAAATCATTTATTTATTTATTCTTCACTAATCAAGGGATTTGACCCAAGTCAAACACCCTTTCCCTCCAACAAATAATAATAAAATATTCCATAGAGGTGGATCTAGATGTGATTAACATTACTTTAATCATGCACCAAGATCTAGAAAGACCCAATATTTTGTTATAAATAGGAGGGTTTTCCCCATCATTCTTCACCTTTTGTTGCCTATTAGATCACTCTGGATCTATACACTTGGTCTCATTTCTAACATTTTGCTCCCATTGAGCTCTATCTTCTACATTGGGTTTTCTACATCTACAAGAGAGAGAAAGCTTAGATCTGAAGTGCTGAGGACTACAAAGAACCCATCCCATTGAGGAGATCTGGATACACCTTCTTGTTTCCTCCCAGGTGCCCTGTAATATAAAAATTCATTCAAAAATCATGTTCTTGTCTTGTCTGTTGGATGCATGGAGCAAATTCTTTACTTTACTGCTTAATGTCTTTCCATTTATAGATCTGTTTGTTGCAGCACTTTAACTACTAATAGCAGATCTGAAGATGTTTTGCAGCCATTATTGTTGTTAGGGCTATTAGTTATGCGTAGCTAAAGTGGTTCTTTTTCGTACACTTCGACGAAGAATTCATACTAACACTCATTATGATGACCATCAGTTTTTTCGTTTATAATATGCTGAAAGCAAGTTGTTTTCAAAGTACTCACCTGATCTTAAGTTGTTCTAACTATTTTTGAATGTTTTTTGACTAAAAGTACTGCAAAGCAGGCTATTTTAAAGCACTTAATTGATTTTAGAATGCTTTATATTTTGTTTCTCTAAACTGAAAGTACTTCAAAGTAGGCTAGTTTAAAGCACTTACCTGATCTTAGAATGCTTTTATATTTTTTTTCTCTAAACTAAAAGTACTTCAATGCAGGCTAGTTTAAAGGTACTTACCTGATCACATAATTCTTTTATGTTTTGTCTCTCTAAGCACAGGTTGAAAGAAAGATATTTTAAAAACACTTACTTGATCTTAGACTGTGCACTGTTCTTCATTTGTTTTCTTCTCCACTTCCTATCTATTTCACTCTATAAATCACCTTAAGATATCCTTTGACATAAGTGACTTTCCCCATGGATCCTTCTTGAACCTTTCTGTACAATTAAAACCCTCCTATGACTCCATAGCCCAATGGGTTGAAACTATCTTTGCCTTTTTCCTATCAGCCAAATCATTCCTTCACTTGTAGACATCTTCACCCTTCATTTTGAACTGCCTTCACTTTCATTATGTCTTTGCCCAACCAAAAACAAACAAAAAAAACCCATGCTATTCATAACTAGCCTAATATCACAATTTCAGACTTTAAAGATCACATCTTTAAACTCATTTATAGAGAGATCCCTCTCTAGATTCAGGAGGGCTAGATCCTTGAATCCCAAAGTGGTTTTATGTTACCCCTGTATTTGGACTTTTTCCAACCTTGCTAATTACAGAGACCATAACATAATGGTGACTCCACTGGGGACAAATTTGAGAGTCTATAATTGCTAAATACTTGGTCTTGTGTCCCATTGTCATCGCATAACATAATGGCGACTCCACTGGGGAGAAATTTCAGAGTCTATAATTGCTAAATACTTGGTCTTTTGTCCCATTGTCATCGCCTAACATAATGGTGACTCCACTGGGGAAAACCTAATTGTAACCTCTGGTTCTCCTTAAAATTCCATACAAAAAAATCGTCAGTTTAAAGGAGCCTTTTCAAGCACTACCAAGAAATGGTAATCATGATAAAACTTGTTTGAACATGTGAAAAACTAGGCAAACCCTAGGATTCTCATGAGGCTTCATCTAACCTTGGAAAATCAGCTGGATTAGCTATAAGAATAGAGTGCCTTCGTCTCATAATCGTAGCTAAGTTTTGAAACAGAGTTAGCATATTCTTAGAAACCACACAACTGAAAAGAAGCTCAGAAAATAACCTAAAAATATGTTAGGTTGGTATTCAATAAACATGGTAGTGGACCATTAAACCTTTTACCTCCAAAAGAGCTAAAAGATTCCACTTGGAGACTCCACAATCTTGAACAGACCTTAAGACTCCACTGGGAAGAACCCTTATCATTGTAATATCATTCAAACTTAGTTAGAGGACTGTAGGATTAAAAATTGTATAAACAGATTAGTTGCCCTTATAAATATTGTCATATCTGGTTAAACTATTTTTGCTTAAAGTTGGGTCTGAAAAACATAGCATACTAGCTCCTAGAAAGATTCACACTAGAGCCTATCCTGACCCTAGTGCACCTGAGATATTTGACAACCCAGAAAGTATCCTTAGGAGGTCTCCTAGGATTAAAATCTGAATTGTTTTCAGATCACCCTTGAGAGCTAATTCAGTCCCTGAAAATCTTTCAGCTCTACCAGAATCAGAAGCTGACTTACTAAATCCATTTAGAACTAGGTCTCTTAGTGACTTAGGTCAGTAAGATTCTGAGTTTTCACTTCCATCTCCTGAAACAAGTGAATATACCGGTACCAGAGAAACAACACCTCCTGATTCACATTTTCTTCACAACTCAGGTGTCTCTCATCCAAGATCAGCTCAGCAATATATTCCCGACCCATCCATTTATGTTCATCCTACATCCACTGTTCAAACCACCCCACTCCAGCCCACTTTCCTTCGTGTGAATCCACCCCCACCACATATCATGGTAGCATGGTATCCTCCCTTAGTTCTTCCTGTACCATTAGTCAATCTTCCACAGGACTATCAGTCTAAAATTCCATTGTATGATGCTAGCAATGCTACAGCTACATCACAACATGTGGATAAGGTAAATGACTACTTTGACAGAAATGAAATTGATAATGATTCTGTCAAGCTTAGATTATTTTCTCAAAGCTTAGGGGGAGAATCAATAAAATGGTTCAAAGGCTTAGCCCCCCATAGTATACATGATCTCCAAGCCTTCCATCAAACATTATTAAACAAATGGGAAGTAAAGAAAAACCCTCTCCAAGTCCTTTCTGACTACAAGAACCTCCATAGAGACGCTGGGGAAAGTGTGCAAGCTTATTGCACTAGATTTAATAGTGTGTATAATGCACTTTCCCCAGAACTAAAACCTCCATAGGGCTCAGCTTTAAACAATTTTCCTAAAGGGTTTGATCCCAAGATGGCCTATCAGCTGAGAGAGAGAGATTTTTCAACTCTTGAAGATATGCAAAAGGGTGCTCTTTCTGTGGAAGTCAACTTGATGGAGAAGAGAGCAAGAATGAAAATTGAAAAGAGAGTGTCCTTTAGAGATGAAAAACTACCTTCTACGTCCAACTCAAAGATGTAAAAAATGATGGAGGAGATGATGAAGAAAATGAGCATCCTTGAGAGAGCACAAGCAAGTCAAAACCAAATTGCTCCTAAAAAAAAAAAACAGAATCAAAATCAGAATTTTAGAAGGAACCAACCTCCAAACATACCTAGGGAAGATGACCAATAGATCACTCCTCCCTTTCATCAAAACTATATAAGTGAGGTTGAGGAAACAGATGAGATAACGAAGGAAGATGATATCAACATGCTGGGAGTAGATAATGATGACTTTGAGATTCATTATGATAGAAAACAAGGTATTCATACCCCTTATGATGACAACACAGATGATGATGAAAGTTATTTTCAAGACATGGAAAATGTCATCATAAAGTCTCAAAAAGAATATGACCTTAGAAGAAAAACCAGTCAAAAAACTCCCAACACCAAAACCTCTGATAAATCTTCACAAAGCAACACTACAACCAAGCCTAAAATTGTCAAACAAAAGGATAAAACAGTGGCTGTAAATTCTGATAAAGGTAGGGAGAAAGGCATTCAAAACAATGAAAAATTGAGTGCAGACATTAGTAGTACTACCACGTCAGTTAGCACTCCTGTTAAGACCATTTTTTCAAATACTAATAGAACAGATCAGCAAGCTGATGTTGATGATAGACTGGCAGCTAGTAAGGCTGAGACAATTCCTTCGAAGAGGCAAATTCCTTTCAGCCTTTTGCAGGAAATTTCAAATATCAGAATCTCTGTTCCCCTGACTGAGTTAGCTGCCCAAATTGTATATAAGACCCAAATTTTGAAGGCTTTAAATATTGAGGACAATAATGATACATTCAATCTTAATGATGATCAGCTAGAGCTCATTTTTGGTCCTAAGATTGAAGTTATATATCAAGAGGGACCTATTCCCCCCTTTTATGTGAGTTTAAATGTTCATGAAAAGATCCTACATAATGCTATGCATGATTCTGGAGCCTCTTACAACCTTATGCCAAAGGTGATAATGGAAAGGTTAGGACTAGAAATAACCAGACCTTACAAGGATCTATATTCTTTTGATTCCAACAGAGTGAAGTGTCTGGGTCTAATCAAAGAACTTTGTGTGAGTTTGACCCAAATCCCAGCCAAGTGCATGGTGATGGATGTTGTGGTGGCTGATGTGCCTCCTAAGTATGGCATGTTGTTGTCAAGATCATGGGGTGCCAAGCTGCAAGGTACCATACAGATGGATGGGTCATATGCCACTATCCCTGTCTTTAGCCAGCTCAGAAGATTATACAGAGAGTCACACCTGAAATTCATGGTCAATAGCCCAGAAAAGCCTAAAAATTCTCCCATTTATTCTATCCATACTGACCTGGATTTGTTTATTTTTTACAATAATGAATCCACAAAGCAGTCAGAGCCAGTACACAGTAACTCAGATAACTAGTTAGAGGCCCCTAATCTAGAAATGATGGCAGTTATAGATATGGAAGAAAATGAGAGAGAAACTATTGAACAGTGCGCTGAAACAACAGACCAGAGTGAAAAAAGCCAAGATGGTAAACAACAGACTACCCCTCACGCTCAACTCCACGAAAATATTGAGGAATCAAAACAAATTCAACTAAGTGCCGAGATTTAACAAAAACCCTTGAGCACGTTGGTTTAAGGAGACAATAACCATGAAGAAACCGAAAATATTCCTCTGTGGAGTATGTATTTTGATGGGTCATGCACTAAGAACGATGCTGGTGCAGGTGTCTGTATTACCAACACTGAAAACAACCACAAAGAAAGCATTTCTTGCAAATTAAACTTTCAGTGTTCCAATAACATGGCAGAATATGAATCCCTTCTCTTAGTCTTACATCTATTAAAAAATTTAGGAGCCACAAGAATTAATGTGTATGGAGATTCAGAACTAGTCATTAATCAATTCAACGGGGAATATAATGCGAATCATCCCAGACTTAGAGCTTACCGAAACGATGTCCTGGACCTTTCGAAAACTTCTGAGGAGTTTAAATTGATTTTTGTTCCAAGAAAAAGAAATATTGCTACCCACAATTTATCCTTTGCATCTAGAACATGCTTAGTGCCAATTGAAACCAAAGACTGTACAACTCAAATTAAATATAGACCTGCAGTGCCAGATAATGAAAAATATTGGCAGGTCTTTGAGGGTGACAAGCAGATAGAGGATTTCCTCCTTGGTAGGAAAGAGTTTGAATTATCTGATTCAGATTCTAAATCTGA
This sequence comes from Pinus albicaulis, assembly GCA_034641835.2. Classification (NCBI taxonomy): domain Eukaryota; kingdom Viridiplantae; phylum Streptophyta; class Pinopsida; order Pinales; family Pinaceae; genus Pinus; species Pinus albicaulis. The sequence continues at coordinate 402,011,929 of CM076571.1, read as the reverse complement.
CGAAAATTGTCTCAAAAAAGAGTCCCTGGAAGGAGATAAACTATCTGGTCCCGTAAAAATCAACATGTTAACTAAAAAACTTGAAGCTCATAATGAAGAGTACAAGGAAACATAAGACGAAGACATTGAGGTATTTTCGTCAAAGGACAAGAACATACCTTTGGGGCTAGTACCTTTAGAAGACCTATTTGATTTTAACGACATAGCAAAGAAACTCACTGTAGAATAGACAGAGTCTGATGTGGAGGAATGCAACATAGGCACCAAATATTAGCCTAAAATGATTAAATTAGTTGACTCCTTACCAGCTGACATGAAAAATAAATACATTGACTTATTTAAAGAGTTTGTTGATGTGTTTTCCTGGAGCTATGAAGAATTAAAAGCCTATGATACACAAATCATCCAGCACAAGATCCCATTGAAAGAAAACCAAAAACCCTTTAGGCAAAAACTGCATCGAATTAATCCAATACAACTGCCTCTAGTAGAAAAGGAAATCAAGAAAATGTATGAGGCAGGAATCATAGTGCCTGTGAGGTTTTCAGATTGGGTTTCTAATCTTGTAGCTGTGAGGAAAAACACCAGAGAAATCAGATTTTGCATTGATTTCAGAAACCTTAACAGAGCCTCCCTAAAAGACAATTACCCTCTACCCAAAATGGAACACATCCTACAAAGGGTAGTTGGTTCAAAGAGGGTTTCTCTGTTAGATGGTTTTTCAAGGTATAACCAAGTTTTAGTACTCCCAGAAGACCAACTCAAGACAACTTTCACCACTCCTTGGGGCACTTTCATGTATGTGAAAATGCCTTTTGGATTAATGAATGCTGGGGCCACTTTTCAAAGGGCCATGGACATTGCATTTTCAGAGGAAATAGGGCACTTCAATGTAATTTACCTTGATGATATAAAATTTTATTCCAAATCTGATGAAGAGCACCTGAAACATTTGAGAAAGGTCCTTGAAAAGTGAAAAAGGTTTGGGTTATCTTTAAACCCCAAAAAGACAGTGTTTGGCCTTCAAGAAGGTAAACTCCTTGGCCATATCATATCAAAAGAAGGGATTAAAATAGATCCAAAGAGAGTTGAGGGAATACTAAAGATTAGCCAACCAAGGAACATAAAGGAATTGTAGTCCTTTATTGGAAAGATTAAATTTTTGAGGAGGTTCATTCCCAACTTGGCAGAGCTCCTTAGAAACATGACTAATATGTTCAAGAAAGAAGTGGGAGTGAAGTGGACTGTAGAAGCCAAAAAATCCTTCGAATTGTTAAAACATGCACTCACCCGGGCCCCAGTCCTGATCAGCCTGGAATTTTCAAAAGATTTCCTTGTTTTTTCCTTTTCTTCAAAACATACAGTGGTTGCAGTCCTGTTGCAAAAAAACCCAGAGGGAAAGGAACAGCGTATTTCTTTTTTCAGCAAGGCTTTAAGGGATGCACCCTTGAAATACAACATAATGGAAAAACAAGCCTATGCTTTGGTAAAGGCCTTAAAAGACTTCAGGGTGTATATTTTGTATTCCCACATCATTTCTTATGTGCCTAAAATAGTGGTAAAAGACATTTTGTCACAAGACCTAGATGGAAAGAGGGGCAAATGGATTGCAGCAATACTAGAGTATGATTTGGAAATCAAACCCACCAAACTCATTAAAGGTCAGGGCTTAGCTCAATTAATGGCTGAATCTAATCTTCAAGCCCTTGACATCAACATGGTAGATGCCTTGGATGAATAGGAAGAATTACCTACTCCCACTATGGAAGAACAATTCCAAAACTCACCTTGGTATGCTGGCATTTTGTATGTACTTACAAATCTTAATGCTCCTCCTGATTTATCAAAAACAAAGGCAAGGTTTTTAAAGTTGAAATCTAGGAACTATTGCATTTTAAATGAATTTTTATATTGGAAAGATGCTAATGGTTTATTGCTGAAATGTTTGCCTGAAGTTGATGCAGAGAGGATCAAGCATGAATTCCATGAAGGAGAGTGTGGAGGTCATCTCTATTGGAAAACCACAGCCAATAAAATCCTTAGAGCTATCTATTACTGGCCCACCCTCTTTCAAGATGTCCATAAAATTATAGTTGCATGTCACAAATGCCAAATTTTCGAAGGCAAAAGAAAACTCCTCCCTTTACCATTACAACCTATCATTGTGGAAGCTCCTTTTCAACAATGGGGCCTAGATTTCATAGGAGAAATCCATCCTGCTTCATTTTCCCAACACAAATGGATTCTCACAGCCACTGACTATTTCAAAAATTGGATAGAGGCCATACCTTCTAGGAATTCCACAGATTCTGTCATTATAAAATTTCTTGAAGATCATATCGTGTCTAGATTTGGCTGTCCTAGGAAAATTATTACTGATAATTTTGTTGCTTTTGGTTCCAGAAAGATGATTGATTTTTGTCACAAGTATCAGATTACACTTGGTCATTCTACTTCTTATTACCCTCAAGGTAATGGGTTAGCTGAATCATCAAATAAGAGTTTGGTGACCATCATCAAGAAGCTACTTGAAGAGAATAAAAAATCTTGGCATAACAAGTTGGTGCATGCTTTGTGGGTAGATAGATTGACCACAAAAAAATCCATTGGAATGTCCCCTTACCAGCTTTTTTATGGAGCAGATGCAGTGTTTCCTACCAGCCTAGGTGTACCAGTGATAAAGTTAGTCCAAGAAATATAGTCAGAAGAGGAAAGCATGATAAGGAGGATTAATTAGACAATACATCTCCAGCAGATAAGGGAAGAGGTTTACAATAGAGCTCACAAGGTGCAAGAGAATATAAAGAAGTTATTTGACAAGAGAGAAAAGGCTTGTGATTTCAATATTGGAGACAAGGTACTCAAGTGGGACTCCAGGAGAGAAGATAAGGGTAAACATGGCAAATTTGACAGTTTGTGGCAAGGTCCTTACATTATTCAGTCCAACATTGGTCCAAATTCCTTTTTTCTGCAAAATTTAAATGGAACGGATATGTTTGGGGGTCGTGTCAATGGTAGGATTCTTAAGCATTACTACTGCTAAGTTCAAATTTTGAAGCTTTAATTTCCATTGTAAATACCATTGCTTTGTTCAGTTTCATAAAGAAAAAAAAAAAGGAGATAAATTTTGAAAGTGTGCAAGCTCAAATGCCACTCTTCAAAAACACACTCCTAGTTAGTCAAACAACCTAATCTTGACTAATTAGTTTTAAATTTAATGTTGATAGGATAGTGAATTTGATTTGCCAAACTGTTTAATCTTGGCTTATCAGTAGATAGATTAGGTTAGAAATTAAAGGTTCAGACATGCTCAAAACCTGAACCTAAGTTTCCATGCAAGAATTGACTCCAATCTATGTTTCAAATTTTGAGTCAAAAAAATGTAAATCTGGTTCTAATCAGCTCAAAATCTGAACCAGAGAAAAAGAAAGAACAACTCAATCAAGAGGCAAACAGAGCTGTAAAAAGGTGAAGGTAGTGCATGAACTTTCAGATCTTAAGCCTTCCATTTTTTTATTTTAGTTTTTCTGCAAAATAAATGTCTATGTGCAGCTTGTTCTTATGCCATAGACCAGCATCAAGTTAGACTGTTTAATCCTGAATTGAGTGCTTTTCAATTTCTGTTGTAGAATTTAGAGAATAAAATCTGTTGGACAGTTTAATCCCAATAGATAGTAGATTAGGTAGAGAATCATATGGACTCATATATTTAATCTGAGTCCATGAAGAAATAAGGAGTAGAAATAGATTATATTTCCTGTTTACAAAAGAAATAAATGTTGTAAAAGAGTTTTCCAATCCAAGTGCACTCTTAATGGAGAAAAAATGTTAGATCAGTAGGATTGGGTAGGTAGAAAGCTTGTTGATGAAGATCCATTTCTTTCCATGGTTGCTAATATTTTTTTAGGAAAAAAGAAGAGTATCCAAGCAAAGAAGGCAGCCCAATGGATAAGGCACTGACCAGCCCCCCAGAGGATGCAAGTCTGAAGTTCTTGATGCCTTCAGGAAGGCACCATCCCCAAGTGGAGCCACTGTTGTCCACCTATAAAAAAATTTCTATCAAAATGTGGCCAAAACATTGTTTAGCCTTCAAGGAACAGTTTCATTGCAGAAAGTGTATCTCTTGAAGCCTCTAGAAGACATCATATCCTTGTTTCAATCTTCATTGTTGTTCCAATTTCAAAGCTCAGACAATTCTACTGAATTCCATGAGAAAGACTGCTGCAAAATCCCCTTTTCTCCCCTTCCTTCACTCAGAATCTAACCTTCATTTTTACTCTCTTTTTCCCATCAAAATCCCTCATTCTCATAATTTTTCCATCTCCCCTTCATGAAAATCCCTTTCATAAGGTTTTAATATCCTTTTTTCCTTATCGAAACCCCCAAAACCCTTTGAAAATCATTGAAAATATATGAAAAAACCATTTTCTTATTATATAAGGGTTTAAGCCCCCATGGGCTGAGTCTCTAACCATTTCCTTCCATACGCCCTGGTGTTGGAACCAGGCACTGAGCCATTTGGGCGCCTAACCTTATTTTATATTATCCCACTCGAAAATATTAAAAACCTTATGTTATTTCCAAAACTTTGAGTTTCTTAATCATTTTCTAAATTTTCGTCGGTTCAAAGCCTCAGCCGATATCTGTCGTCGATTTGATCTTTAGATCGACGGTGCAGAACCTATCAATGGTCGGTGGTCCCCGTTGTACCAAACACTATGCAGAAATTGGCGGTATCCATTGCACCGCCTTCTGAGGGCTGGCGATATTTTTCATTTCTGAGCGATTCCATACAACGGTTGACGCGTGGCACCAACACTATTTGAAAACCACCACCCCATCGCACGTTAAAATTCATCCACAGATCCAGCGTGATATTGTTGTGCACCATTCGATCTGGGGCGGGCCATCCGATCGTAGTCACTCCCCGAAGATGCACGAAAGTTAACCTAGGCAAACAGTGCCCCTGGCCCATCGTCTGTCACCCTCCGACGCGTCCTCAATCGTCGATCTCCTCCTGAGATCGACGGTCTAGATTTAATTATATTTTTTATGTTTGGGTGTATTTTCTAAAGTTTATTGGTGCCCGATATCCACCGTTGATCGTGTGGGCCAATCTCATCCAATGGCCCATGATCATCCTGACTCCTCCACGTTATTTTTCACCTCTGCTTCTCACCATCGATCTCTGGGCGATCGACGGTTCTGATTTAAAATTTTCTTCTGCCGTCTCTTTTACTATTCCCGATCAATCTCGACCATTGGATGATGCCATCCAATGGCCACACTCTCTCCATGCGCCTTCTGAAGCAGTTAGCCCATGCATGCAGGATTTTATAATATTTGTTTGTATTTTTGCAGGGTTTAATTGTTTTTTTCCGCCATGCTGAAGGAGAATCCACAGGTCTAGGGTGACGATCCTCCTACCTGTGATTCATCACAAAATCACTTGTAGGGGTTTAAATTCACATTTTTATCAATTAATTCATGAGGCATTGATGCCATTCGACCCTTTTATAGCCCCGCACACCAGAAACAAAGTTAATCGAGCACCGATCAAAGAGTATCAGTGTCAAAGACAGAACATACCAGAAACAGGAGATTGAAGACCTAAAACACAGTTCTCAAGTAAATTAAAGGTGTTTTAGGGAAAGATGAAGACATCTGTCGAGCTGAGAAACCCTCCACCGCCATAAGCAGAGGCCAATTGAACCCTCTCCAGCTCCTAAAGACACCTTCTGCCTCACAAAAATCAATAAAGGTTCAGTCATTACTATAACAATAGGTTTTTACCTGAAGACAACCGAACGATTAATACAAATCAAAGAATCTTATCCCTAATTGTCGGCAGAACCATTTTAAAAGATTAAGAACAGTTTAGAAGCACATATTTCGATCATTATGCCTCGAAAGGTAGGAACATATGTTATGAAGTAGAGTTAGAAATGATTACATGATTAATGACATTTGACCCTTGGAAAATCATCCCACCTCCTCATTCTTCTATAATTACCTTTATAGAACATAAGCAAATGTTGGTCTCTGGACATCTGAATGCATGTAATAGTTTTCTGAAGCTACTGATGCATTGTGTGCAATTTGAAGATAAATAAGTTGAATTGAGAAGTTTGAAGTTGTAGAGACCCTCCGGGCTTGCTGATTGTAACTGGTTTGAACATCAAATACAAGCTGCTGATTTATGGGATCCTGATTTGTGTCAATGGTGATATGTTTCTCACGGTAAATTGTTATTTTATTTAATTTTTCACTCTGTTCATTTTCTCTGATAAGGAACAAAAAACATAGAGCTAGGACTTACTCTCAGTAGTACCCTACTCTAACTGAAAGCTTTATTTTCTATGTTTTTCTCTTGTTAATACTGAGTATATTAAAGCAGGTTAGTTTCGAAGCACTTGCTTGATCTAGATTGCTCAATATGATGACCATCAGTGTTTTCCATTAGAATATGCTGAAAGAAGGTTGGTTTCAAAGTACTCACCTGATCTGAAGCTGTTCTAACTTTTTTTGAATGTTTTTTGACTAAAATTACTTCAAAGAAGGCTAGTTTAAAGCACTTACCTGATCTCAGAATGCTTTTATATTTTTTTTCTCTAAAATGAAAGTACTTCAAAGCAGGCTAGTTTAAAGCACTTACCTGATCTTAGAATGCTTTTATATTTTTTTCTAATAAACTGAAAGTACTTCAATGCAAGCTAGTTTAAAGGTACTTACTTGATCACTGAATTCTTTTATGTTTTGTCTCTCTAAGCACAGGTTGAAAGCAAGATAGTTTAAAGAAACTTACTTGATCTTAGACTGTGCACTATTCTTCATTTGTTTTCTTCTCCACTTCCTATCTGTTTCACTCCATAAATCACCTTAAGAGATCCTTTGACATAAGTGACTTTCCCCATGGATCCTTCTTGAACCTTGCTGTACAATTAAAATCCTCCTATGACTCCATAGCCCAATGGGTTAAAACTATCTTTGCCTTTTTCCTATCAGCCAAATCATTCCTTCACTTACAAAAATCTTCACTGTTCATTTTGAACTGCCTTCACTTTCATTATGTCTTTGCCCAACCAAAAGCAAACAAACAAAACCCATGCTCTTCATAACTAGCCTAATATCACAATTTCAGACTTTAAAGATCACATCTTCAAACTCATTTATAGAGAGATCCCTCTCTGGATTCAGGAGGGCTAGATCCTTAAATCCCAAAGCGGTTTGATGTTACCCCTGTAGTTGGAATTTTTCCAACCTTGCTAATTATAGAGACCATAACACTCTTGAAATTTGACTACAGCAATAGCTTTCATGTCACAAGGGTATCGTACATTACAACCATTGCACTTTGATCAAGATCCGTCGAAGACCCGTGCCTTCATAAGCGTCTCTGACAATAATGCTCACACGGGAAGGTCCCATCCAGTACGTATGCATGCATGGCACATTGATATGCCATACCAAGACTACGCATATGGGTACCACATTCCACCTAACGTCAAATAAAAAACGTCCCTAAGGGCGTCAACAATCGTCATCAACAACGACTAGCATCACTACCACAGTAGTGGCACTGACAGCATATGTATCTGTCAATTTTGTTTAACTAGCCATAGCATCACAAGCATGAGACATGCCTACCTCATTGAAATTTTGTAAATAGGTTGTATATTTTTTCTACCTGCAAGGGGTCCCTTAGGCCATGGTTATCTCGGAAATGGTGCAAGGTGTTTTCAATTCCAAAAAAAAATGCAGACCTCTCTCTCTCTCTCTCTCTCTCTCTCTCTCTCTCTCTCTCTCTCTCTCTCTCTCTCTGTATGATACAGAAAATAAACTATAATTTATTTCGGCTATACAGTTCTTCCTAGACCTCACACATTAGGGTGCAACTGTTAACAATGGAAAATCGTACAAGAGAATATGACATCAATTAATGTCGAGCCCAAGGATTTACAGGATAGGAATACATTATGGAATCAAGAAGTATTTAAAATATCTAAGGTTTTGAGAAAATCAGGTTTGAACTAGTCATAAATGCTCAAATGCGTACTTTTTCATTCGAGAATAGCGCCTTCTGCGTGCCTTTTTTCCCAATAAGCCCACATTCCTGGAAATGGAAAAAAGTCACTTTCCGAGACCACAACAATAAAAATATAGTTACTCCTTATGTGAAAACTGCATAAGGATAGCCACCAGTGCCTCCTTAGACATTATGTGAGCACAAAAAATAATATTTGAGCACACAATGGAATCACACCTCTCCCTTGGGTCACCATCCATCATGTACCAAGGGAGGTGTTAGGTCTCTGTAGTTTGCAATATTGGCAAATACAAATGCTGCAGAGCCTACATCAAAACCACTTTGGAATCTGAGGATCTAGACATCCTAGATTCAGAGAGGGATCTCTCTATATATGTGTTTTCAAAGATATTTCCTTAAGGCTTATGATATGATATTAGGCTAGTTATGAAGTAAAAGGTTGTTTGTTTTTTTTGGTTGGGTAGGATATCATCAAAATGAAGGAAGTCTATTTGAAGGGTAAAGGTGTGAGTAAGTGAAACAATGGTTCAGCTGATAGGAAAAGTAAGGAACAACGTCAGTCCATTGGGCTATGAAGTCACAAAAGGATTTAATTGTGCAAAAATTCTCAAGAGTGGTCCATGGGGCAAGTCATCTATGTTAAAGGATTCTTTAGATTGATTTTGTGATATGGAAACATAAAAAGTGTTGTGAAAGAAACAAACACACAAGAAAAACAAAGGACAACCTAAGATCATGTAAGTACTTTTAAACTAGCCTACTTTTGGCATGCACTTAATGGAAAGACACAAAAGTAACCTAAGATCAAGTAAGTACTTTTAAACTAGCCTTATTTTGATATACTTTGAAGGGAAAACATTAAAAACAAATAATAGCTTAAGATCAAGTAAGAAATTTGAATCTAGCCTGATTTCAGCATATTCTTAAAGGAAAACATTCATGATAAACATAAAAAGTAGCCTAAGATCAAGTAATTACTTTTAAACTAGCCTGTTTTTGACATACTCTTAAGGGAACTTTTCAAAGAAACTGTTGGAGATAAACTAGAGGACAGGGCTAACCATAAACTTCTCTAGCTCAACTTTACTTAGCAAACTTTTCAAGAACTTTCAAAGACAATATCTCAAGTTGTACTCAGGAAACATGGGCTTACCAACACTTCACTAGTTATACTCTATTGAATTATCCTCAAATACACAATTAGCAGAAAACATAAAGATAAAGATTTATCAGTGAGATTTAGGGTACTTAACAGTAAATCCTAATCTATATTTGTTGTTCTTTATCAGAGAAAGTAGAAAATATGGAAAACATGAGAAAAATGACAATTATAGTAAGAAAAACATCACCATTGACATAAACCAGGATCCCATAAATCAGCTTGTGTATTTGATGTTAAAACCAGTTACAATCTTCAAGTCTAGTGGGTCTTTTACAACTTCAAACTTCTCATCTCAGCCTATATTTTCTTCAATTCTTCATCAGCCTCAATAGCTATCTACATTAAATGAGTATTCAACCAACAATAATACTATCTTCTAGAGTAGTATTTATAGACGAATGAGGAGGTGGAGTGAAAGAAAGGGTTATTTGCTCAATTAATGCAGAGTAAATGCTTCTCAGACTTTGGGAGGCCTTAGGGAGAAGATTTAAGACGTTTATCTCTGTTTTAGTCAATTTTACATTAACTTTCATCGACTTCAGTCACTTTTGTTGACTTTGGAGGCTTTTGGTAGGCTGGCAACTAATTATGAGTTGTCTTTGGAAAATATCTCTGAATGTGCATTCAATTTGTATTCTTTTGAGGAAAATGAACTTGTAGGTGGCATCTTGAGGATTAATTGCCTCAATGATGTGACATTTGGAGGCTTCCTTTACTGATCTGTCTGTCTTAATACCTTAAAACACTGATTTAACTTTGATTTGTGTTTTGAGGCCTTATAATCATCTTTGGGCTTTTAAACCTTTTCTTCTCACTGTATTTACCTTTAAACTCTGTATTTAACCTTAAAATTGTAGGATTAAACCTTTAACCTTCAACTTTTGTACGTAATCCTTTATCTTCAATCTCCTTTGTCTTTTCCTTTTGCTGTTGTGGACGGGTGGCTTTAGCGCATGGGGAGTTTGGTTTGAATAACCAATGTTTATGAAACATTGATTAAAAACCCAGATTTATGCCCAGAAATTTCCTTTTTTTCCTTATTTGGGCTTCGGATGTGGTAACCCTCGGCCTTGTCCCTTTATGGGCTATGGAAAGGTTTTTTTACCCTTAAAACTGACATCAAACCCTTCATAAAACCAACAAACATGTTATAAAATCCTGTGGGATCGGTAGAACTACATGCAGAGGCTAGCGCAGGGTGGAGGAGAAGGATATGCGGGTGGACGAGGAAATTTCATGGCGGAGAGGTGAAAAACTATGAAAACATGGTTTAGAACTGCATTTGGCATGAAATATGGCTTGGTGGTTTTGTGAAAACTGTCAGCGGTTTTCACGCAACATTCAGGTGGTAAATGGTTTTAACGCGATCGAACGCGATTCCATACATTGTGCGACACGCTTCCTCCAAAAAACCAATGGTTTTACGTGAGTTTGGGTGATTAAACCCTGACACAAAAATTTGTGAGAAACACGGTGTGAACCGTTGGATCTAGAGGTGTAGATCCAACGGTGGGGGAGGAGCGCGATGGAGAGAGGTGCACGAGTGAAGATTGCAGTGGGAGCCAGGTGTCATGAGGGGATTGGAGGAGCGGCCCTGTGGGTGGAAGGTAGGGCCTAGAGTATGACATCATCTCTTTTTTTTGGTAGCGGGTTGGTCGATCGGCGATGGGAAAGGCTTGGGTGAATGCGAGCCGTCGGATGAAATCAATCAACAGTGGGGATGAATGGATGGATAGAGATGGACGAATGATCAAAGGATGGGAGGGGAGGTGCGATGACCATTGATATTTATAGATCGACGGTCAAGATTTCTCAAGGGATATTCATATCGCGGGGAAAGTAATAAAAGGAAAGGGGCTTTAAAAAATAAAGAATGAGAAGGGTCTGATGGAGGGATATAGGACTGGAAGCAGGGTGTGAAGGGCTAGGGAAAAAGGGCTTTAAGGGAAGGTGCTGGGAAGTGGTCCCATGGGGAGATAAGGTGACTGGGAGTGGAGAAAAATGGGTTAAGGAAGTGACGGGGATGGGGTGATCGGTGGGTTAAATAAGAGTCATCGGATCTTATAGATCTACGATGTAGATCTCATCGGAGCATTGCTATTGGGGTGGAACGTTTGCGAAGGAAAATGCGAGTTTATAGAGGAAATGATGATGTGATGGGGGCTAGCACCTGGTCACTGGGGCATGGTCATATGATGGAGAAGGAGCTGGGGGCTAAGCAAAAAAGGGGTTTAAAACCCAAAGTTTTAATTTGAGTGAAGAAGGCCTAAATGAGGTTTTTTTAGGTGTTTTTAAGGTTTCGATAAGGAAAAAGGGATAATTTAAACCATAAAAACGGATTTTTTATGACTTTAAAAGGGATTTTTGAAGGTTTATTAGGATACTGAAGGGTAAATGAGAAGGAGAAAAGGGAATTTTTTCAGAGGAAAATGAAGGATAAATGAGGGAAAAAATGAGAGAAACAGGCTTAGAAAATGATGGAAAATGGCCTAAAAAACAGTCTCTTTGGATATCAATATGGTTTCTTGGTGGTTTTTTGGATGAAACGGAATTGAAGATTACTTTTTGAGTTTATAAAACATCAAAAGACTTCAAGAATGAGCAATTTTCTATGAAAATAATCTCTTGAAGGCTCAAGATGTGTTTTAGCCATCATTTACTTGGACAAAAATTTACTGATGGCTAATAGTGGCTCCACTTGGGGATGGCAGCTCCTTGGAGGTGCCAAGAACTTCAGAAATTGATCAATGGGATGTAGAACTATGCCTTTATCCACTAACAACCTTTTCTTCCTTGATCATGCTGCTTAGAAAATATGATCAACATTTCATATCAGCAAACAAATTTCTCCCAAACATTCTACCTACACAGCCTACCTTTCCTAACATTCTTTCTTCATAAGGCGCACTTGGACTCTCAAACCTTTGTCATCAAAATTTTATTCTTTTATTGAGAGCAGGAACTAATCTAAATCAACCCTTATTTCTTCCTTGGGTTTTTATTAAGCAGTTGAACTCATTAATTCTCTACCTAAGCTGTTATCCGCCAGGATTAAACTGTCTGACAGATTTTATTCTCTATTTTCTAAAACAAAAATTCAAACATATTCAAATCAGGATTAGAATATCTGATTTTCTATGGTTTCTATGGCTGTATGTACAAGCTTCACATAGACTTTATTTGCAGAAACTCGAAACAAAAACTGTGAAGGCTTAAGATCTGAAAAACAAAAAACATCCTTCATCCTTTCTTTCAGCTCTGGTTTTAATCTGTTTAGAGCTGTTCTTTTTCTATTCTTTTTGGGTTTAGTTTTTTACTGATAAGCCAAGATTAAACAGTTTGGAAAATCTGATTCACTAACCTATTAGCAAAAAATTGAAATCTATATAGTCATGATTAGGCTATATGACTAAATAGCAGTGTTCTTTTGGTAGTGGCATTTAAGCTTGCACACTTTCAGATTTTCTTTCTTTTTGGTATGGGGCTATACCTTTCTTCTTTTATTTCTACCCTCCTTTTATCTTTTTCTTTTGTTTTTGTATTTATCTTTTTTCAAATTCAAAGCAGTGTTATATGCAATGAACAAAAAAGCTCTGAAACTAAAATATCAGCTAACAAAAGTAATGTTTGAGCATCCTACCATTGATAGGACTTCCAAAAAATTCAACTCCATCCAACTATTGTAAAAAGAATGCATTGTTTCCAATAGCATATTGAATAAGATAAGGGCCTTGCCATAAATTATCAAACTTTCCATGTTTTCCCTTATCTTCTCTGCTTAAATCCCATTTCAAGACTTTATCACCAATCTTAAAATCACTTGCCTTGGTTCTTCTGTCAAATAGCTTCTTGATGTTTTCTTGTAGTTGTTGTGCTCTGATGTAGACTTCCTCCCTGATTTGTTGTAGATGTACAGTCTGATTTATTATTCTTGTCATATCATCATCTTCGGATTGTACTTATTGGATCAGCTTCATGACTGGCACTCCTAAACTGGTTGGAAATATTGCATCTGTTCCATAAACTGGCTAGTAGGGAGACATTCCAATTGATTTTTTAATGGTTAGTCTATCTACCCATAAAGCATGTACTAGCTTATTGTGCCATGATTTTTTGTTATCTTCCAGCAACTTCTTGATTATGTTCACCAAGCTTTTATTTGAGGACTTTTCCAGCACGTTACCTTGAGCGTAATAAGTTGTAGAATGGCCCAATATAATCTGATACTTATGACATACTTCTACCATCTTCTTAGACCCAAATGCAGCAGCATTATCAGTTATGATATTTTTAGGATAGCCAAATCTATATCGTATATGGTTTTTAAGGAATTAAATGATAACAGTGTCTATGGCATTCCTAGAGGGGATGGCTTCTATCTATTTGGTAAAACAGTCTATTGCTGTGAGGATCCATCTCTATTGGGTAGATGAGGGAGGATGGATTTCTCCAATGAAGTCTAGACCCCACTGCTGAAAAGGAGCTTCAATAGTGATTGGTTGCAGAGGTAAGGGAAGCAGCTTTCTTTTGCCTTCAAATATTTAGCATTTGTGATAGGCAATAATCATTTTATAGACATGTTGAAAGAGGGTGGGCCAGTAGTAACCAGCTCTAAGGATTTTGTTAGTAGTTGATTTCCAGTTAGGTGGCCTCCACATCCTCCTTCATGAAACTCATGCTTGATCTTATTTGCATCATTCCCAGGCAAACATTGAAGCAATAATCCACTAGCAATTTTCCAATATAAACATTTATTCAAGATGCAGTAATTTACAGCTTTCAACTTTAAGAATCTTGCCTTTTTTTTAGACAAATCAACAGGGACATTAAGATTGAGCAAAACATACAAAATGTCAGCGTACCAAGATGAATTCAGAAAATGATCTTCAATAATTGGAGTTGAAAACTCCTCTTGTTCATCTAATGCGTTAAACATGGTTATATCAAGAGCTTGAAAGTTGGATTCAGCCATAATTTTTGCTAGTACTTGACCTTTTATGAGCTTAGTGGGCTTGATTTATAAGTCATATTATAAAATTACAGCAATCCACTTTCTTCTTTTGCCATCTGGATCTTGGGTCAGTATGTATTTTACAACTGAATGAGGCACAAATGCTATTATGTGGGAATGTAAAATGTAAACTTTGAAGTCCTTTAAGGCTTTGACCAAGACAAAGGCTTTTTTTTCCATTATGTTATACTTCAGAGGTGCATCTCTCAATGCTTTGCTGAAAAATGCAATGGGTTGCTCTTGTCCATTCAATTTTTTCTGTAATCGGACAGCAGATACTGTATGTTCTAATGCAAATGAAAAGATGAAGAAATCCTTTGTAAAATAAGGACTAATAAGAAGTAGTTTTTTGGTGACTTCTCTTTTTACTAGCTCAAATGATGTCTTTGCTTCTAAGGTCCATTTAAATCCTTCTTCTTTTTTAAGCATGTTTGTCATGATTCTAAGGAGTTCAGCTAGGTTGGGTATGAACCTTATCAAGAAATTTATCTTCGCAATGAAATATTGAAGTTCCTTGATGTTTCTAGGATGGTTGATTTGCAATATACCATCGATCCTCTTTGTGTCTATCCTTATTCCTTCTTCAGATATGATATGCCCAAGAAGTTTATCTTCTTGGAGACCAAACAACATTTTCTTCGGATTTAAGGACAACCAAAACTTCCTGCATTTGTCAAAGACTTATCTCAGGTGTATTAGGTGTTCTTCATCTATTTTAGAATAAACAGTTATATCATCAAGGTAAATTACTATGAAGTAACCTAATTATTTTGAGAATTTTGTATCCATGGCTCTCTGAAATGTGGCACCAGCATTAATTAAACCAAAGTCCATTTTCAAATACATGAAATTTCCCCAGGGTGTACTAAAGGTTGTTTTGAGTTGATTATCAGGATGTACCAAAATCTGGTTGTAAACTAAGAAGCCATATAGCAAGTAAATTCTTTTAGAACCAACTACCCTTTGTAAGATATGATCCATTTTAGGGAAATGATAGTTGTCCTTTAATGAGGCTTTGTTTACGTTTCTAAAGTCAATGCAAAGCCTTATCTCTCTTGTTTTATTCCTAACTGATACAAGATTAGACACCCACTCTGAGTATCTAATAGGGACTATAATTCCAGCCTCATACATTTTTCTAATTTCTTTCTCTACCAGAGGTAATTGAACACAGTTGATTATGCGCAATTTTCGCTTAAAAGTTTTTTGGTTTTCTTTGAGGGGTATTTTAGCCTAGATTATTTATGTATCATATGATTTTAAATATTCCTAACTCCATGCAAATACATCAGAAAATTCTTTACACAACTTAATATATTTCAGTTTAATTTGAACTGACAGTGTTTTAAACAAATTGATCATTTTGGGCTTTTCCTCACAGCCTATGTTGCACTCTTCCACTTCAGTTTCTAGGGGTTCCAGTTTTGGATTTTTGGCCACATCATTCAAGTCAAAAAATTCTTCTACAGGAACCAGTCCTTTTGGAAATATTTGGTCTTTAGATTGCAGCACTTCTAAGTCTTCATTTTCTAAATCTGTGCTATTTTCTGTCATATGTTTAGGTTTATTAGATAACATATTTATTTCAGCAATCTCTAGAGACTTTTCTTCTTCAGTAAGTGGGATTTCTTCAGTAGGAGAGTCTTGTTCATACTCTGAATCTGAGTGTGGCATTTCAAATTCATTTTTGGACTAAAGGAAGTCTTCTGTTTGTTTATCTCCATCAAAAAATTACCAGTATCTTTCATTATCTGGGACAGCTGGTCTATATTTGACTTCAGTGGTGCATTTCTTGGTTTCATAAGGCGTTACACAAGTTCTAGCAGCAAAAGCTAATCCATTAGCAAGAATGTTTTGGTCCCTTGGGACAAACGTGAGTTGAAATTCAGTAAATTTTTTTAACAAGTCCATGGAATTATCTCTATAGGCTCTAAGTCTGAGATGTTTAGCAGTGTATTCCACATTTACTTTCCTAATTGTCAATTTTGAATCCCCATGAACTGTTATTCTTTTGGCCCCTAATTTTTTCAATAAATGCAGGCCTAAGAGGAGAGCCTCATACTCTGCTATGTTGTTTGTACATTATAAGTTTAATCTAAAGGAATGACCCTCAACATGATTGGCTTCAGTGTTGTGCACCCATATGCCTGCTCCTGCAGCAGTTTTAGAGGAAGACCCATCAAAATTCATACTCCAAAGAGGATTGTTTTCAGATCATTTATTTCATTGTTGTCCTCTTTGTTTTGTTTGTCTAATCTATCACTGTGTTGTTCCTACAGGTCTGTACTATGCCAAATTTTGTTTTGTTCCTCAAGATTTTCGATGTTTTGATGTTTTATTCTGTGATTTTCAGGATCTGTACTATACTCATGACTGTTTTGGACCTCAAGACCTATAGTCTGTTTGCTATAATTTTATGAATTAGAAAACTATCTTTTAGTTTTCTACTTGTTTTCCCCTTCCTTTATAGTTTCCCCTATGTTTGGATGTGAAGGGAACACTATATTGGGTGATGCTTCGTTGACAAACTCTTGCTCATTAGGAATCTCATCATTATAAAGAATGAATGAGTCAAGATTAGTATGTATAGAATAGAGAGGAGAATTTTCTGGTCTTTCTTGGTCATTCACCATGTATTTCATGTGTGTTTCCCTATAGAGTCTTCTAGGTTGACTGAAGATAGGGATGGTGGCATAAGTCATATCCATTTGCATAGTACCTTGCAACTTAGCACCCCATGATCTTGAAAGAAGCATGCCATATTTGCGGGATATATTAGCCAATAGAATGTCCATCACTAATATTTTGGCTGGGATTTGGGCTAAGTTAACACATAGATCCTTTATTAGGCCTAGGCATCTTACCCTACTTGAATCAAAGGAGTATAAATGTTTATATGGTCTGGTTACCTATAAGCCTAATATTTCCATTATTACCTTGGGCATGAGGTTATGTGATGCTCCAGAATCAAGCATGGAATTATGCAAAATATTATCATGGATGTTCAAACTGATGTAAAATGGAGGGGTGGTTCCTTCTTGAAATTTTCCTTCAATTGTAGGTCCGAATAGGAGCTCTGGTGTATCATCATTTAAGTTCACAGTGTCATTAATATCTTCTATGTTCAAAGCTTTCAAAATTTGACCTCTATATACATTTTGAGTGACTAATTAGGTGAGTGGGATAGAGATTTTGATTTTGGAAATTTCATTCTCTAGGCTAAATGGAATTTGATTTTTTAAAATGTTTGATTCAGCCTTGTTAGTCACTCCTTGATCAGCAAAATTAGCTTGCTTATTTCTGCTATTTATAGCAGTCAAAATCATTTGCTTGGGAGCATTAGCTGAGGTGCTAGCGCTGCTAAGGTCAACACTCTATTTTTCATTGACTTGGGTGTTTTTCCCTTTGTTTAGATTAGAACTTACAGCCTCTATTTTATGATTTCTACTGTCTTTCTAGAAGCATTTTCATGGTTGTTTTCGGCAGATTTATCAGAGTTTTTGTTCCTAGGAGTTTCTTGATTCTTTTTACTTCTCAAGTCATATTTTTTAGGTGATCCTATCATGGAATTTTCAAAGTCTTGTTCATAATAATCATTTTTTGTTCTTCTATCATCATAGGGTGTATATAGACCTTGTTTTATTTCATGGAGGAAATCAGAATCCTCATTGCTTACTCCCAGCATGTTTATGTTGTCATCCTCTCTATGTTCATTTGTCTCTTCATCCTCATTAACACAATTTTCTTGGAAAGGAGTTCTGATCTGTTGATCATCCTCTCTTTTTCTGTTCTAAGGTTGATTTCTCCTAAAGTCCTGATTCTAATTTTGAGACTGATTGTTGTTTTGGGGAGCTGATTGATTTTATCTAGATTGTGCTCTCTCAAATATGCTCATCCTCTTCACCATTTCCTCCATCATTCTTTCTATTTTTGAGCTAGATGTGGAAGGTGCAGTTTCCTCCCTAAAAGATACTCACTTTTCATTCCTCATCCTAGCTCTTTTCTCAATCAGATTTACATCCACAGCAAGAGCTCCCTTCTGCATGTCTTCGAAGGTCAAGGGATCCCTTTCTCTTAGCTGATAGGCCATTTCAGGATCAAATCCTTCAGTGAATTTGGCTAAATCTGAGCCTTGTGGAGGTTTCAAATCCGGGGGTAGTGCATTATAAACACTATTGAACCTGGTGCAATAGTTTTGAACACTTTCCCCAGTGTTTCTTTTGAGGTTGTTGTAATATGAAAGTATTTGGAGAGGGTTTTTTCTGACGTCCCATTTTTTTAGGAATGTCTAATGGAAATCTTGGAGGTCATTAATAATATTAGGAGTTAAGCTTTTGAACCATTTTCTTGCTTCTCCCCCTAAAATTTGAGCAAAAAATCTGAGTTTAACAGTTTCATCATCTATCTCATTTATATCAAAATACTCATCCATCTTATCCACATTTATTTGAGTAGTAATGGAACCACTAGCATCATACAATGGGATCTTGGACTGATAGTCTTGTGGAAAATTGGCTAAAGGTAAAGGAAGGACTAGAGGAGCATACCATGTTGTCATGATAGGTGGTTGTGGAAAAAATGGGGGGTTTACAGGTGGAGGATGTAATATAGGAGGGGGATGATGGAATGGAGAAGTTTGAACAGTGGATGTATGGATGAAAGAAGTGCTTGGACTAGCAAGAGACTGTTGAGCAGATCTAGGGGGAGAGAAATCAAAATTATGAATGAAATGCAGATCAGGTAGGGTAGTTTCTCTACTATCAGTGTGTTCACCACTATGTTGGGGTGAAAGTGAAGGCTCAAAGTATATCTGATCTATATCACTAAGTGACTTACTTCTAGATGGGTTTCTTATGAATGGTAAGTCAACTTGTGTATGCTGCAAAGCTGAGAGATTTTCAGGAACAAAATCAGCTCTATGAACTGGTCTGACAGCAGTTGACGTCTTGGATTTAGGAGATTTCCTAAGGATACTTTCTGGATTATCAACTATCTCAGGAGGATTTGGGTCAGGATGGGCTCTGGTATGAATTCTTTTAGAAGCCAATATGTGGTATTTTAGACCCAATGATAAGAAAAGTTCAACCAAGTATGAAAATATTTAATTTGCTAACTAATGTTTAACAAGAAAACTTAATCCTCAAAGTTTCTTTAACTGAGTTTGTATAATGTTATGATAGATTGGACTTCCCAGTGGAGTATTTAGGTCAATTTAGAAACGTGGAGTCACCAGGTGGAAATTTTTAGCTTTGGAAGGTAAAATTTTCTATGGTCCACCACCACTGATTGATTTTAAATACCAATCTAAAATGTTTTGGGTTTTCTGAATTTTTTACAGTCGTGTGTTTGTGAGAGTGTCCTATACCTGTTCCAACACTTAGCTATGGTTATGAGACAAACAGAGTCTACTCTATGGGTTATTAGATGACTTCTTTAAGGTTTGATAAGGGTCAATTAGAATCCTAAGGGTTACTTAGATTGCCACTGATTCAGACAGGTCCTATCATGATCACCATTATGTTGGTAGTGCTTGAAGAAAGCTGATTTTACTTGAATGAGTACTAAGTGTTCTGTTTAAGTACTTTCACTCAGAAAATCCCCAGTATGGTCACCACTCCGTTAGGTCTCCGTAGTTTGCAATATTGGAAAATACAAATGTTGCAGAGCCTACATCAAAACTACTTTGGAATCTGAGGATCCAGCCATCCTAGGTTTAGAGAGGGATCTCTCTATATATGTGTTTTCAAAGATATTTCTTTAAGGCTTATGATATGATATTAGGCTAGTTATGAATTATAAGGTTGTTTGTTTGTTTTGGTTGGGTGGGATATCATCAAAATGAAGGAAGTATATTTGAAGGGTAAAGGTGTGAGTAAGTGAAAGAATGGTTCAGCTGATAGGATAAGTAAGGAACAACACTAGTCCATTGGGATATGGAGTCACAAAATTATTTAACTGCGCAACAAGTTTCAAGAGTGGTCCGTGGGGCAAGTCATTTATGTCAAAGGATTATTTAGATTGATTTTGTGATATGAAAACATAAAAAGTGTTGTGAAAGAAACAAACACATAAGAAAAACAAAGGACAGCCTAAGACCAGGTAAGTACTTTTAAACTAGCCTTTTTTTGATATACTTTTAAGGGAAAACATTAAAAACAAAGAATGGATTAAGATCAAGTAATAACTTTGAATCTAGCCTGCTTTCAGCATATTCTTAAAGGAAAACATTCATGATAAACATAAAAAGTAGCCGAAGATCAGGTAAATACTTTTAAACTAGCCTGCTTTTGACATACTCTTAAGGGAACTTTTCAAAGAAACTGTTGGAGATAAACTAGAGGACAGGGCTAACCATAAACTTCTCTAGCTCAAATTTACTTAGAAAAATTTTCAAGAACTTTCAAAGACAATATCTCAATTTGTACTCAGGAAACATGGGCTTACCAACACTTCACTGGTTATACTCTATTGAATTATCCTCAAATACACAATTAGCAGAAAACATAAAGATAAAGATTTATCAGTGAGATTTACGGTACTTAACAGTAAATCCTAATCTATATTTGTTGTTCTTTATCAGAGAAAGTGGAAAATATGGAAAACATTAGAAAAATGACAATTACAGTAAGAAAAACATCACCATTGACATAAACCAGGATCCCATAAATTAGCTTGTGTATTTGATGTTCAAACCATTTAAAATCTTCAAGTCCAGTGGGTCTTTTACAACTTCAAACTTCTCATCTCAACCTATCTTTTCTTAAATTACAAAGCAGAGCTTCAGCAGCCTCAATATATATTTACATTAAATGAGTATTCAACCAACAATAATATTGTCTTCTACAGAAGTATTTATAGAAGAATGAGGAGGTGGAGTGAAAGAAAGGGTTATTTGCTCAATTAATACAAATTAAATGCTTCTCGGCCTTTGGGAGGCCTTAGGGAGAATATTTCAGATGTTTATCTCTTTTTTAATCAATTTTACATTAACTTTCATCAACTTCAGTCACTTTTGTTTACTTTGGAGGCTTTTGGTAGGATGATAATTAATTCTGAGCTGTCTTTGGAAAATATATCTAACTGTGCATTAAATTTGTATTCTTTTGAGGAAAATGAACTTGTAGGTGGCATCTTGAGTATTAATTGCCTCAATGATGTGGCATTTGGAGGCTTCCTTTACTGTTATTTCTATCTTAATACCTTAAAACATTGATTTAACTCTCATTTGTGCTTTGAGTCCTTATAATCATCTTTGGGCTTTTAAAACTTTTCTGTTGATTGTATTCACCTTTAAACTGTGTATTTAACCTTAAAATTGTAGGATTAAACCTTTAACCTTAAACTCTTGTGTGTAATCATTTATCTTCAATCTCCTTTGTATTCTCCTTTTTCTGTTGTGGACAGGTGGCTTTAGCGTGCGGGGGGTTTGGTTTGAATAACCAATGTTTATGCAACATTGATTAAAAACCTAAATTTACACCCAAAAAGTTCATTTTCTGCATTATTCGAGCTTCAGATCTGGTAACCCTCGGCCCCGTCCCTTTATGGGTTGTGAAAAGTTTTTTTACCCTTAAAACCAACATCAAACCCTGCATAAAACCAACAAACATGTTATAAAATCCTGTGGGGTTAGCAGAACTGCATGTAGAAGCTGGCGAGGGGCGGAGGAGCAGGATATGCAGGCGGAAGAGGAAATTTCATGGCGGAGAGGAAAAAAACCGTGAAAACATGGTTTAAAAATGCATTTGGCAGGAAATATGGCTTGGTGGTTTTGGAAAAACCGTCGGCGGTTTTTACGCGACATTCAGGCGGTAAATGGTTTTAATGCGATTGAACACGATTCCATATGTTGCGCGACATGCGTCCTCCAGAAAACCAATGGTTTTACGTGATTTTGGGTGATTAAACCCTGACACAAAAATTTGCAAGAAACACGGTGTGAACCGTTGGATCTGGAGGCGTACATCCAATGGTGGGGGAGGAGCGCGATGGAGAGAGGTGCACGGGCGAAGATTACAGTAGGAGCCAGGTGTAAGGAGGAGATTGGAGGAGCGGCCCTGTGGGTGGGAGGTAAGGCCCAGAGTATGATGTCAGCTCTTTTTTTTGGTAGTGGGATGGCCGATCGACGATGGGAAAGGCTTGGGTGAATGCGAGTCGTCGGATGAAATGAATTGACAGTGGGGATGGATGGATGGATAGAGATGGACGGATGATCAAAGGATGGGAGGGGAGGTGCAACGACCATTGATATTTATAGATTGAAAATAAATATTGCTCAAGGGATATGCATATCATGGGGAGAGTAATAAAAGGAAAGGGGCTTTAAAAAATAAAGAAGGAGAAGGGTCTGATGGAGGGATATAGGACCAGAAGCGGGTGTGAAGGTCTAGGGAAAAAGGGCTTTAAGGGAAGGCATTGGGAAGTGGTCCCATAGGGAGATAAGGTGACCAGGAGTAGAGGAAAAGGGGTTAAGGATGTGGTGGGGATGGGGTGATCGACGAGTTAAATAAGAGCTGTCGGATCTTATGGATCTATGGTGTAGATCTCATCAGAGCATTGCTATCGAGGTGGAACGTTTGTGAAGGAAAATGCGGGTTTATAGAGGAAATGTGGATGCGATGTGGGCTAGCACCTAGTCGCTGGGGCATGGTCATATGACAGAGAAGGAGTTGGGGGCTAAGAAAAAAATGGGTTTAAAACCCAAAGTTTTAATATGAGCGAAGAAGGCCTAAATGAGGTTTTTTGAGGTGTTTTTAAGGTTTCGATAAGGAAAAAGGGATAATTTAAACCATAAAAAAAGGATTTTTTATGATTTTAAAAGGGACTTTTGAAGGTTTATTAGGATAATGAAGGGTAAATGAGAAGGAGAAAAGGAATTTTTTCAGAGGAAAATGAAGGATAAATAAGGGCAAAAATGAGTGAAATAGGCTTAGAAAATGATGGAAAATGGCCTAAAAAATAGTCTCTTTGGATATCAACATGGTTTCTTGGTGGATTTTTGGATGAAACAACAATGAATATTACTTTTTGAGTTTATACAGCATCAAAATACTTCAATAATGAGCAATTTTCTATGAAAATAATCTCTTGAAGGCTCAATATCTGTTTTAGCCATCATTTGATATGACAAAAATTTACTGATGGCTAATAGTGGCTCCACTTGCGGATGAAAGCTT
Organism: Pinus albicaulis; assembly: GCA_034641835.2. NCBI lineage: Eukaryota > Viridiplantae > Streptophyta > Pinopsida > Pinales > Pinaceae > Pinus > Pinus albicaulis. The sequence continues at coordinate 401,988,533 of CM076571.1, read as the reverse complement.
CTTGGAGCTGTCAAGAACTTCAGAAATTGATATCTGGGATGTAGACCTATGCCTTTATCCGTTTACAACCTTTTCTTCCTTGATCATGCTTCTTAGAAAAGATGATTAGCATTTCATATCAGTGAACGAATTTCTCCCATACATTCTACCTACACAGCCTACCTTTCCTAACATTCTTTCTTCATAAGGTGCACTTGGACTTGCAAACCTTTGTCATCAACATTTTATTCTTTTATTGAAAGCAGGAAATAATCTAAATCTACACTTATTTCTTCCATGAGTTCAGATTAAGTAGTTGAACTCATTAATTCTCTACCTAAGCTGTTATACGCCAGGATTAAACTATTTGGCATATTTTATTCTCTATTTTCTAAAACATAAATTTAAACACGGTCAAATCAGGATTAGACTGTTTGATTTGCTATGGTGTCTATGGCTGTATGTACAAGCTGCACATGGACTTTATTTGTAGAAACTTGAAACAAAAACTGTGAAGGCTTAAGATCTGAAAAACAGAAAACATCCTTCATCCTTTCTTTCAGCTCTGGTTTTAATCTGTTTAGAGCTGTTCTTTTTCTATTCTTTCCGGGTTCATTTTTTTAAGCATGTTTGAACAAGTTCTCTTCTTCTTTGGCTCATATTTTGGTCTGATTAGAGCCATTTACTTCTATCCTAATATAGTCTAATGATAAGCCAAGATTAAATAGTTTGGAAAATCTGATTCACTAACCTATCAGCAGAAAATTGAAATCTATATAGTCATGATTAGGTTTTATGACTAAATAGTAGTGTTCTTCTGGTAGTGGCATTTAAGCTTGCACACTTTCAGATTTTCTTTATTTTTGGTATGGGGATATACCTTTCTTCTTTTATTTCTGCCCTCTTTTTATCTTTTTTCTTTTGTTTTTGTATTTCTCTTTTTTAAAATTCAAAGCAGTGTTATATACAATGAACAAAAAAGCTCTGAAACTAAAATATCAGCTAACAGAAGTAATGTTTGAGCATCCTCCCATTGCCAGGACCTCCAAAAAATTCAGTTCCATCCAACTCTTACAAAAATAATGCATTGTTTCCAACAGCAGATTGAATAAGGTAAGGGCCTTGCCATAAATTATCAAAGTTTCCATGTTTTCCCTTATATTCTCTCCTTCAATCCCATTTCAAGACTTTATCACCAATCTTAAAATCACTTGCCTTGGTTCTTTTTTCAAATAGCTTCTTGATGTTTTCTTGTAGTTGTTGTGCTATGATGTAGACTTCCTCCCTGGTGTGTTGTAGATGTATAGTTTGATTTATTCTTCTTGTCATATCATCATCTTCGGACTGTAATTCTTGGATCAGCTTCATGACTGGCACTCCTAAACTGGTTTGAAATATTTCATATGTTCCATAAAATAGCTGGTAGGGAGACATTCCAACTGATTTTTTAATGGTTAGTCTGTCTTCCAATAAAGCATGTACTAGCTTATTGTACCATGCTTTTTTGTTATCTTCCAGCAACTTCTTGATTATGTCCACCAAGATTTTATTTGAGGACTCTGCCAGCCCATTACCTTCAGGGTAATAAGCTGTAGAATGACCCAATATAATCTGATACTTATGACATAATTCTACCATCTTCTTAGACCCAAATGCAGAAGCATTAACAATTATGATCTTTCTAGGATATCCAAATCTAGACAGTATATGGTTTTCAAGGAATGAAATGATAACAGTGTCTGTGGCATTCCTAGATAGGATGGCTTCTATCCATTTGGTAAAATAGTCTATTGCTATGAGGATCCATATATGCTGGGCAAATTAGGGAGGATGGATTTTCCCAATGAATTCTAGACCCCACTGCTGAAAAGGAGCTTTAGCAGTGATTTTTTGCAGAAGTAAGGGAAGCATTTTTCTTTTGCCTTCAAATATTTGGCATTTGTGATAGGCAATAATAATTTTATGGACATCTTGAAAGAGGGTGAGCTAGTAGTAAGAAACTCTAAGGATTTTGTTCGCAGTTGATTTCCAATAGAGATGGCCTCCACATCCTCCTTCATGAAACTCATGCTTGATCTTATCTGCATCATTCTCAGGCAAACATTTAAGCAATAATCCACCAGCATTTTTCCAATATAAACATTTATTCAAAATGTAGTAATTTACAGCTTTCAACTTTAAGAATATTTCCTTTGTTCTAAACAAATCAAGAGGGACATTAAGATTGAGCAAAACGTACAAAATGTCGGCATACCAAGATGAATTCAGAAAATGATCTTCAATAATTGGAGTTGAAAACTCCTCTTGTTCATCTAATGAATTAAACATGTTTATATCAAGAGCTTGAAAGTTGGATTGAGCCATAATTTTTTCTAGTCATTGACCTTTTATGAGCTTAGTGGGCTTGATTTCTAAGTCATATTCTAAAGTTACGGCAATCCACTTTCCTCTTTTGCCATCTGGATCTTGGGTCAGTATGTCTTTTACAACTGAATGAGGCACAAATGCTATTATGTGGGAATGTAAAATGTAAACTATGATTTCCTTTAAGGCTTTGACCAAGGCAAAGGCTTGTTTTTCCATTATGTTATACTTCATAGGTGCATCTCTCAATGCCTTGCTGAAAAATGCAATGGGATTCTCTTGTCCATTCAAGTTTTTCTGTAACAGGACAACAACTACTATATGTTCTAATGCAAATGAAAATATGAAGAAATCCTTTGTAAAATCAGGACTAATAAGAACTGGTGTTTTGGTGAGTGCTCGTTTTACCAGGTCAAATGATTTCTATGCTTCTAAGGTCCATTTAAATCCTTCTTCTTTTTTAAGCATGTTTGTCATGATTCTAAGGAGTTCAACTAGGTTGGGTATGAACCTTCTCAAAAAATTTATCTTCCCAGTGAAAGATTGAAGTTCCTTGATGTTTCTTGTATGGATGATTTGCAATATACCATTGATCCTCTTTGGGTCTATCCTTATTCCTTCTTCAGCTATGATATTCCCAAGAAGTTTACCTTCTTGGAGACCAAACAACGTTTTCTTTGGATTTAAGGACAATCTAAATTTCCTGCATTTCTCAAAGAATTTTCTTAGGTGTATTAGGTGTTCTTCATCTGTTTTAGAATAAACAGTTATATCATCAAGGTAAATCACTATGAAGTAATCTAATTCTTCTGAGAATGCTATGGCTCTCTGAAATGTGGCACTAGCATTCATTAAACCAAAGGGAATTTTCAAATACATGAAAGTACCCCAGGGTATAGTAAAGGTTGTTTTGAGTTGATCATCAGGATGTACCAAATTCTGATTGTAACCTGAGAAGCCATCTAGCACAGAAATTCTCTTAAAACCAACAACCCTTTGTAAGATATGATCCATTTTAGGAAAATGATAGTTGTCCTTTAATGAGGCTTTGTTTAAGTTTCTAAAGTCAATGCAAAGCCTTATCTCTCTTGTTTTCTTCCTAACTAATAGAAAATTAGACACCCACTATGAGTATCTAATAGGGACTATAATTCCAGCCTCATACATTTTTCTAATTTCTTTCTCTACCAAAGGTAATTGAACAGGGTTGATTCTGTGCAATTTTTTCTTAAAAGGCTTTTGGTTTTATTTGAGGGGTATTTTATGCTGGATTATTTATGTATCATATGATTTGAAATCTTCATAACTCCATGCAAATACATCAGAAAATTCTATAAATACCTCAATATATTTTAGTTTAATGTGAGCTGGCAATGTTTTAGACAACTTGATCATTTTGGGCTTTTCCTCACTGCCTATGTTGCACTCTTCCACTTCAGTTTCTAGGGGTTTCAATTTTGGATTTTTGGCCACATCATTCAAGTCAAAAAATTATTCTAAAGGATCTAATCCTTTTGGTAAGCTTTGGTCTTTAGATTGCAACACTTATAAGTCTTCATTTTCTAAATCTTTGCTATTTTATGTCATATGTTTGGGTTTATTAGTTAACAGATTTATTTCAGCAATCTCTGGAGACTTTTCTTCTTCAGTAAGTGGGATTTCTTTAGTATGACAATCTTGTTCATACTCTGAATCTGAGTATGATGTTTCAAATTCATTTTTTAACTGAAGGAAGTCTTCTATTTGTTTATCTCCATCAAAAACTTGCCAGTATCTTTCATTATCTGGGACAACTGGTCTATATTTGACTTGGGTGGTGCATTTCTTGGTTTCTTAAGGTGTTAGAAAATTTCTAACAACAAAAGCTAATCAATTAGCAAGAATGTTTTGGTCCCTTGGGTCAAAGATGAGTTTAAATTCAGCAAATGTTTTTAACAATTCCATGGCATCATATCTATAGGCTCTAATTCTGGGATGTTTAGCAGTGTATTCCCCATTTACTTGCCTAATTATCAATTCTGAATCCCCATGAACTGTTATTATTTTGGCCCCTAATTTTTTCAATAAATGCAGGCCTAAGAGGAGAGCCTCATACTCTGCTATGTTGTTTGTGTTAGCCACCTATAAAATTTGTTATAGCAAAAGGTGGCTAAAACTTTTTGAGCCTTCAAGGAAAAAAAATTATTAATAAAAAGTGTTGGCTCTTAAAGACTCTTGCAGACCTCATGCCTCTGTCCCAATCTTTACTATTGTGCCTATTCTACATTCAGAAATCATGTTGATTCCTAAGGAAGAATATTGCTGCAAGCATCATTTCCCTTTTCCCCTTATTCCAAAACTAACCTCATCTTTGCCTTTTCCTTCTCCCATGAAATCCTTAATTTTCATGTTTTTCCCCTTCCCCATTTATCAAAATCCATTTGACAAGGTTAAAGACTCCTTCTTTGCCTTATCGAAACCCTCAAAACCTTTCAAATCATTAAAAAACTATAAAAATCACATTTTTTATAGTTTGTAGACTTAAGCCCCCTTGGGCTAAGTCTTTAACTCTTTCCCTCCATACGCCTTGGTGCTGGAACCGAGCACCAGCCTTCCAAGCGCTCATCGCGTTGCCTGATTGTGTCTAGCCCCTCCTTTTTAAAAACCGGTCATATGATTCCCCATAGAACCCATGGCCCCGCGGGCAGGCGCCTTTCCACTTCTAAATAAATATTTCTACCCAAAGTTTAAACGTTCATTTATATTTGAAATTTTTTATGTTCTAAGGTTTTCCACCGGTTCAAATTTCAAATCGATCTCCACTGTTGATGTGATCTGCAGGTCGACGACGCGCATTTCATCGCCCAGTGGTCCCCGCCACCCACTCACCATTGCAAAACCACGCGGTATCCATTGCAATGCTTTGGAGAGAGGGGCGGTATTTTCCATTTTGCATCATTCCATACACCGATTGACGCGTGGCCTAGGAACTGTTCACAAAACCACCATCCATTGCGTGTTAAAGATCGAACGTGGACCCTGCGCGATATGGATGTACACCGTATGATATGAGGCCGCTCATCAGAATGTGATTGCTTTTCGTCATTGGATTCATTTTTATCATTTTTCTCTTTTGAATTCTTTTTGTTTTTATTGTTCCCTTTCTTTTTACCACCGAATTTACATTTAGCCGTAGATGTCTCTACGACATGAATGTCGGCAGAAACTTTGGGGGAAGATTCTCCTTTCGAGGAATCTGGTAAAGTTATAATAGGAGAAGAATTCTTTGAGGATTTCTTCTTGCTTTTAGTATTGACTGTACCAATCATACCATCAGTGGCATGAGACCCTGAAGGAGTAGCAGCTATTTGACCTTGTTTTGGAAGGTCGGGGATTTTTTCGTGTAAAGTACCTAACTGCGTATAAACGAGGTCAAGGTATTGAGTTTGAGACATTACCTTCCCTTCAGTACCAACACCATCTTTAGCTACATCTTCATTGATCTTTGGCAACAATGATTTAACAAACCATTCCACCAAAATTTGATCCGGAATGTAAAATTTCACCAAACGCCTTCTACATTGCCATTCATGAATATGATCAGAAATATATGTAGATGTAGATTTTTTTAGTGAAGTTAATAATTTTGTGCCATTTTCGTATCTGACAGGAAAATGAAAATGAGTCAAGAAGGCAGTTTCTAACTGACTTAAATTATTAAACGAGCCTCGTGGTAACTCAATGTACCATTTGGCTGCAAGACCAATAAGAGTTCTTTGGAAAATACGTAAGCGAATCAAATCATAAATGATTGAATTAGATGCACACCAGAGGTGATAAGTCATGACGTGATTTGATGGATCCTCTCCTGACTTACCTTCGAATTTTGGTATATCACTGGGCAACTTATGCGGCATTGGCAGCCAGTATGGATAATAGAAAATCAGATCATTCGTAAGGTGCGTCAAATTAGGTAAACCCAAATTTGCAATAAATGGTAATTGACGGTTGGGGTCACGAAAACATTGAGTAGCCAAAGTAGTTATAGGAGGTGGATACCCAGGATAACTGGGAATCGGAGTTGCGTTAGGAATTGTGCAACCTCCCAGAAAAGCAGGATTAACCAGACCAAAATGGGGTTGTTGAGGCTCCTGATAAGTATAGCCAGGGTACGGTTGATACTGATAATTTGGATTTTGTGAACCGGGACCAAATTAAGGACATCCCTGGTACGGTTGATACATGAATTGCGATTGACTTGTGACAACTATACTTGTACCGGCTTGTCCTACAGGCATCTAAACCGAAGTTTGAACTGAAGGTCCTGACTGGGGTACAGAGACTTGAGGGATTTGCACGGATGCAGGGATACCTGAACTCGGAGTTACAGATACTCCAGAAATAGGTGTTACAGGTTGAACAGACGTTGCAGCAGTTGCAACAGTTTGAGACGGAGTCTGAGCTGTACTAGGTGCAGACTGCTGAACAGAACTAGGTGCAAGAGTTTGAATAGTAGGCTGGACAGGTTGTTGGGTTGGACCAGAAACCAAAGGCTGTACAGGTTGGAAAGGCAACTGCACATTAGGTTGCATAGGCTATTGATACTGGGACGGATCCCACACCATATTCATTTCGGGGTATTTTCCCGCAGAAGGTTGAACGTAAGGACCATAACCTGGTTGAACGTAGGGCTGATAAGTAAGTGGTAAATTTCCGGCTCCTTGAATAGATGACTGACCAGAAGGTTGTTGGTAACCTTGAATTGGGTACTGACCTTGAGGTTGATAACCCTAAGGTGCGTACTGAAGCTGGGGTTGATAAGGACCCTGTGGAGCATATTGAGCTTGGGGTTGACCCTGGGGTATGTACTGTACTGAAGGTTGATATCCTTGAGGTGTGTACTATCCTTGAGGTTGTCCCCCAAAATAATATGATTCCACAGTTTTTCCTGGGAAAACGCTAACTTGAGGTTTACCCCTAGGTGGTAACTGAATTCCTGAAGGTTTCTCCCTAGGCGGTAACTGACTACCTTGAGGTTGCCCCCCAGGCGGTAACTGATTTCCCTGAGATTTCCCTCTAGGCGGTAAATGACTGCCTTGAGGTTGAGGATTCAGAATATTACCAGACATCATAAAGGTTTGCTCTACATTCGACGTTTCAATTTTAATTCCACTTAAACCAGATGATAACACTTGTTCAATTGCTTGAGGAGCTACTCCTGAGAAAGTACCAGACAGAGCCTGATATCTCGAAGGAACAGAAGGACCACCGTGTAAAAATGCTTCCGGTGTCTGGGAAAACATGGATGACTCTCCTGCCATAATGGATGCGGATAGTAACCTCTGGGTGTTGGATGAAATGGAACTCGACGTGGAGAAAAAGAAAGACCTAGATTCTCTAAAAAAAAATTTGAGGATAAATACCAAGCAGAAGTTCGAATAGGGCTGTAGAAAATTGATTCACATTCCCTAAGATTTAAAGACTGAGGGGAATTGGGAAGAGATAACTCTTCGTCTAGATTAGTAAGTTATTCAATAGAAATTAGTCCAGATGGAAGATCTTCAGTGACAATATTTATTACCCTAGGTGAACCAGGATCGCTAGAAGTTAGTGTAATAAATCCTGAAGATGTTTCCAAAACATAAGGTTCAATTTCAGGTTCAGAGATTTTGGGTTCGTCAGCTAGTTCATTGGTAGGAGAAATACTACCAGTAACTTCAGAAACTGAAATCGGCTCTTGAATGTGTTCTGTTATGGATTTTTGATAATCGGGATGAATAACTATAGATGAAGTCCCAACTTCTGTTGATTTAATCCTACCGCTACTAGATGATACCAGAGAACGAAGCCCTTCAAGATGACTTGGTGTATATTCAGGTGGTTTCCATTGTAGTCTCCGGGATTGTCTCAGCAATTCTGCCATGATTAAATATTTAACTAATCACACACAAACAATAACTTCCCGTACTAAAAAGACTAGTTGGTGATGAAATCAAACTTAGTAGAAATTCAATACAGAAAGGGCGGTTGGAACAATTACCCCGACAACCTGCTTAATGAAATAGACTGGCACAATTTTCCTCACAAAACCATCTCGTGTGAAGAGAAACCCCTAGAGATTCCAATTGAGTCTAGTCGACGTCTGCTCCAGGTACAGTGAGATCTTTCCTTCGCCATCACCTTAGGAAATAATCTCAAATTTTTAGTCACTAAGGTTACCAACAGTAACAAATATAACTGGGGGAATAGTCTATGATCCGATCCCACGCGCAAGGGTAGAATAACAAAGCTCAATCCCCTTGAAGGTTCCTCGACATGGTTAATCCGAGGTTTACCGACAAGTGACCCAAGGCTCCTCGACAATGGTTAATCTGAGGTTTACCATTTGTAATGCGTGCAAAATCTTTTATATTCCCCAATGAAACAGAATTGATTGTCTCAAAGGTTCAAATATGATCGCGTGATTGACATCTTTAAGAGAAGCTTCCCAGATTATACAAATTACAATTGGATTTATTTCCTACCGCAAGATTTGTCTACTTGTTTGTTTTTACTACCTTGGAGAGTTAATTACTCCTTACTCCAAGATACTAGCCTAAGCTATGTTGGTGATAAGAGCCCTAGAAAATAAAAATATTGCTAGATGAATTTTAATTAAGCGTTACTTTTAAGAGTTGTTTCTTAAGTCAATGGGTGCGGAAATGAAACTCTGATGGTGTGAAGACTCGACTTCCAAAAACACTAAAAATGCACCTAAAAATGATAATCAGATCGTTTCCTTTCAATGAAATTCTAATTAAGAAAGAGTTGGAGAATGCAATTCTTTTAATAAACAATTCCTTCTTTAAACATAAAGAACAATTGAAAGAAAATATTTTTGTCTTTTCAACAATAACTCAAAATGAAACAAATTATCAAAGCTCATAAGAAAATCCTTTCACTTTCAAAAACTTGAAGCTACAAAACAAGTTTCCTTCAAAAGAGATCTACAAACTTTTAAAAGCACTCAAAACTACAAAACTAATTTTGAGATCTACAAACTTTAATAATCTAATTGAATAAAAGCTTTAAGATTTTTTTTTTTGAATAATGTTTTACTTAGTTATTCAGCAAACTAAGGATCTATTTGTTCAGAATAACAAACGGATCAAAAACACTCAAATATGTTTTTTATAAAAAATGAAATTCAAAAACCAATAACAAAGTTTCTTTTCGAAGATTTGCAAAGAAACAGGTAGCTCTATTTCTTAATAAAGGATGATTTCACAATCAGGTCGGATTCAGCAAAAAGACAAAAGACCAATGTAATCTCAGGTACTTCAAACAGTCAATGCTTCAAATCGCTACAAAGACCAAGTGAAAAACAATCTGAAACGCAAAACTTCTAGAAAATCATTAAAACACCAATACTGCTAAGATTCATTCACAGAAAGCTTTTGACAGAAACAATCATCAATCTGGGTAGAAACCAAAACTCTAAATCAAAATAAAAATAAACTGAAGAAAGAAATCTAAAGTTTTTCAAAATTTTAACAGGGTCCGCAGGCTTGCAGGAGTAACAGGTGCGGTACCGCACTGTTTACTAAAGCAAAAATGCGAAACTGCCCGCACTGTGCAAAGAAGGCAAAGTGCGGTCCCAAGAAAAATTAGAGAAAAACATAAAATATCTCAAAATTTTCAAAAACAGAGAAAACCTAAGCTACCCAGGCAGATGTCTATCAATCAAAAACTAGGAAAATGTTTCCTCAAATCAAAATAAAAGAGAACCAAAAACAACAAGTTCTTTCCCCAACGGAGTCGCCAATTTGTTGTGTGGATTAATCCGTCTTGCGGACAAGACCGATCTCCCTAGTACTAAAAGTATCTAGCAACAAACAACCAAATAAACTAATCTTTCTCTAAGCATATATGATCTACGAAAAGCTCTATAGAGGTGTAAAAGACTTACCGTATGTCCAGCGCTTGTTTGAAGTCGTTATTATCCCTCGCGCGCTTGAAGGAGTTTTCCTTGTAAACCTGCAGTCACAAACAAGCAAAATATTACATAGCACCTGTATATAAATCATCATAAACCATGCTTATCATAGTGATCAATGAATCTATGAAATAAACCATTAACTGAAAGCTTATTGAGAAAAATGAGTATATTTGTATTGATTTCAAAAGAAAGAAAACCTTACAACCTGAGCCTTGATGTTGCACAGGCCTTCCCAGGGTCCAAAGCAGGAGTCTCCTTTACTTTGATAAGCTCTGCACTCCTCCAACCAAGACAAATAGAGGTATGTAATCTCTCCTCACAAAATTCTTAGTTAACTGAGTCTAAATCTCAACAGCACTTAACTTCAAATATTCTAAAGCTTGAACTCCCCTTGAGGCTACTCAATGCCTCTTTTTATAGTGGAAAAGAGGAGGTTTTCTGTTCCAACTATGAAGGGATAGAATCCTCCTTCAAAGGGATAAGCTCCTCACATCAAGGGGTTAGCTCCATAAGGTAAGGGATACATGCACCTCATAAGAGCGGTTCTATCACTGCAAGATATTTTCTGGAAGCTTCTAGAATTCACTTTTATTGAGCTTTTTGGAATTTACTTGTGCCTTTTTTATCTTACAGGGGTCCGCACTCGTAACATAGATAAAGTGCGTTTAGGTATGCAAGAGAGCTGAACATTAGGTGCAGGACTGCAAGCAAGATAGAGAGAAAGTGTGATACCAAATTTTAGGAGATTTTTAGGAACTTTTCTCTGATTTTCAAGGCTTGATATGAGGAACTGATATGTTAGACTTGAAAAGGGAGAAGTATGAGTAATAATGAGCTCATACACATAGCAGAATGTCAGGATGACAATTTTTAGTGTAACAGATTTCCCCCTAAAGTGCAAAGTCTGGAATAGATGAAACTGAAGTCTGTCATATATGAAGAGTGTAGTACTTTATCATTTCAAGGATCATCCAGTGGACACCCCAGTCAGAACCTGTAAAAACATTCAATTAAAAATATATATATGTAATCATATCATCGCTGAGGTAGGCATTCCCATACTCAGATCAAAACTAACTAGAAACTGATTCAAACTGTTCTGATAAATGAATGATTTTGAGTACATCATAGTATAGACATGTGTAGACACAGTATGGACGCAGCCATCTGTTTATAAATAGTCCACTGTATAAATGATAAAAAAATTCCTTGTAGTCGGGATGGTAGAAACTAGATCCAGGGTCTTGATTTCCGCATCTCGAACTAGTACAATTTTATCCACGTGAATGAATGTGTCGAAGTCGAACATGGGAGAAACCACTTGATTACCAGTCAATGATGTAAACTATTAACAAGTGTGAGAGTAACCACCAGTAATGTCAATGGCTCTCAAAGTACCCAGTACAATCCATGAAATGTGAATGAATGAGTTGAAGTCGAACATATCACGGAATCATTCGATCGAACGTCAATGATGCAACCTATCATTGAAGGCGAGAAAAGTACCATTGAGGCATGTAGATTTCAAGGTATTGACGATTTCTAGATCAACTTCCTAGATAATGAGTTGTCGTCGATAGAAAGTGATCCGTCGTAGGAAAGCCCACAGCGTGACATCATAGATAAAGTTTTGAAAATGTATATTAGCAAGGACTGACTTAGGGATAGTCAAAATGGATGACATATATTTTGCAGATGAATGGTTTTATTTGAACTGTCCTCTTGAACACATAACGACACTGCAGATGGCTTGGTGACAATTGACCCAAAGCTAATACCCAGAAACCGGATGAAGATTTTCAATGAGGTTTGACTAACTATTAGGAAAAGAATTTCCCAACCCAGGTGGATGAAACTGTCATGTTCAAGAGTGGTTAACTGGATTTTCGAAAATTCAAAATACAACAAAAAAGTCATTTTTCTCTCTTTTCCCCCACCATTTCTAGAAAGTACCTCTTTATTTTTGACAAGCTTGAGGAGGATAACATTTTCTTGTTTATAAGCTCATCCTTCGGATGAGTCCAACTTAGTTTAAGATAAGAACCATAAGAAGGAGTGTTTCGTTTGTGTTTTGAAATTGAACAGGTACTTTACTGTTAAATTTTAACGAGTCCAGTATCGGAGAAACTCAGTGTTTTTCAATTTTAGGGAGTCAGAAGAAAAACTTAAGAAAACTCCATGGGTGTAATTTTTCATAAATTTAGTCTCTCGCGCTTGAAAAAGGATAAAATAATGCGGGAGAGAACTCTATTAACCGTATTTAGTCAACGTATACCTTTCTCGTAAATAGTCCATTTCAGTCCGTAAAAGGGGTAAACTTATACTGAAGGGACGATTATTCATTTACTTTAACGAGTTCGAACAATCAAGTACTCGGCAATATTTTCATATTTAGAGAGTCTAAAAAGGGCTTAAAAGAGAACTCCAATGTTTTTCTTTTTTGTAAATTTTTGAAAGAGTCCGAAAAAGTGATAAAAGTATGCTCTTTGTTGAAAAATTATCAATTCTCCTGAAAAATCCAATTTCTGCACAAAAACTTGAAACATTACACATACTTGTTTAAGATAAGTAAAAATGCTTTCAAATTACCCTTTTTAAAGTGAAAAATAAATAAATTAAAAATTCATCTATTCAAAAAAACTTATAAAAAGGACTTTTTCAATTTCATTTGTACCGTTCAAGTTGAGAGTGAAAAGTAGAAGCTTTTGGGTAAAAAACAATTCCTAAGAAGATTCTAGAAAATCCGTCTGACGAAATCGAGAACCGTCAGTCCCAGGTAATCCACGACCTCTTAATATTGCTTTTCATCCATTTAGAATTCATTTTTAGGATTTAGTTCTTATTTTTAGGGGAGAAATATGTTTAAGAAATCGCCCGCGGGGGTCCGCAGGCACAATACACGAGACCTGCGGACCCCGAACTTTTTCTATGGAGAAAAAGGTCGTGGGTCCACACTTTTTCCACAAATCGCATGCGTTCCTACGCACTGTGTACGAAGCAAAAGTGCGGTCCCCGCACATTTTAAATTTCAAAATCAAATTTCTCATTTTCCGCCCAAAAATTTTCAAATTAGATTGTTCTAACATATCTTTTTATGCATTGTAGGATCAGCAAGATGTTGATTTGGAGATAATGTGAGCATGAGGATGTGGATGACGCCGCGATGCTCCATTTTCCTACAATGCAGGCATTAAGAGCATGCAGTTTGTATAAATTCTGGGCCATTCAGGGCATGAGGGCAGAGGTAGACCTCTTGACATGGCTGGTAAACAGGTGGAACGTGCAGGACCAGTGTTTCATTATCGATGGCCACCGGCTCGAAATCGAGCTGGAGGATATTTATTTTCTGACTGGTTTGTCCAAGAGGGGTGAACAACTTTCCTTGTTTGGGACTAGGCCAGGTGGCCAAATTGTCGCTAGTCTTCGTCAATAATTCTGTAATGATGAGGCAGACCCCAGGGACAAACGGATTGATATAAAAAATATCATCCATCCTGAGCTAAAATTTATCACGTTTACTGTTACTAGACTGTGTGGGAGTGCCGCAATGCATGTGGCTACTAGTTCCCAAATGCGCATTGCTGTGGACTATTTTCGAGGCACCATTTTCAACTGGTGCGAAGCTGTGTTGGCCAATGTAAAAGGCCAACTAACTAGAGTGAAAAATGGAAAACTAAACAACTTTGGATATGGATCCATTGTGGTTAATTTTTCTCTATAGAGGGTACCCATGTTAGCTCTGCAAAGTATTCCTGTTGATTTTGGTCGACCCCGAGAACCGAGGATGGTTCGTTGGGTTGCATTGATGGCCCGTCACGGTATTGAGGGCGCTGAGATTGTTCGATTTCCTCCTTCATATTTTCGTTGGATGGACCACCAAATTTTTTTCATTGAGGACTTTCCATATGCCAGGATAGATTTCCATAGTGACCGGGAGATGACTCTCCCAGCAGGGGAACAGTGGGACGAATCAGGTAAAACCATTTTCAACAAGTTTTAAATTATAATTTTTTATTTATTTTTGATCGTCTTGAAAATTAATAACCAAAAGTTTTTGAATGCAGATGTGGGCCCATGGCGACCATCCCATCTCCATCCTTATGACAGAAGACAACCAGTTGCAGCCGCACCAGCCCCAGTAGGCCAATCAGCAGAAATCTTGTCTGATTTAGAGCATCATCTAGAGCGTCTGACTCTAGATATTCCAGAGACGGACATAGATGATATTCCACTCAGATTACAGAGATATGTGATTGGTGTTCCAGGATCCTTTAGGAGGTTCCTGTGTAGCGTGGCCTGGGCAGTGGTTTCTTATCGACCATAAGTGATGGGATGATCATGTTGTAGACTCACATTTTTGACTTTTTGTGTTATCATTTTGCCGATCATAAGGTGTTTCCAACCTATGATCGAGGACGATGTATATTTTTTGAAAACACTTCTATACTATGATATATCACTATTTATCGGCTATCTATGTACATATTATGGATGTTGTTTTTTTTACTGTTTTTATCACTGAAAATGTCGATTTATCATACTAGAAGCAACTGCGTTTGCTAATGTATTTAAATGTCTTGGAATGTGTTGATATTCAATGTAATCAAATTCACGTTCCAAGAGATGAACTCTTAAAAATAGCCGTAATAACACTGGATTTCTAATGGCATAAATCGTGTTAAGCTGTAATACAAAAAGTTCAGAATCCAACCTAACAATCAAACTCCGAATTCCAAATGATATGGATTCAAATAATAACTCAATCACTACACTATACTCGGCAATGTTATTCGTTGTTTGACCAAGGCTTACCCCATGCATGGATACTAACTCGTCAGAGGGTGAATAGATAACCCAAGCTGCGGAAGAAATGTTCTGTGTACTACAACAAGCACCATCAGCAAAACCAATGTAGGTTTGAAGAGACATCGAAATTTTCAATATCAGGAGTAAAACTCAGATAAGCAAGAATAGTGATAAAAAACACACTTCTAAACTAGGCATGCTTTTCTAATCTAAGACACACCAACAGTAAAGAGATCTAATCTAATAAAAAATCTCCACACCAAGTTTAAGCATAATATCGCTTCAGATAAAGTCCATTTATGGGTTTATCTAAAGGGACACCGTCAAAATCTATCAGCTCATAGGCCCCTTTTTCCAGCTTTCTCTTAACAATGAAAGGACCATGCCACATGGGCACGAATTTCCCAGCTCCTAGCTTATCATTTGCATGATCATAAAATAAAACTAGCTCTCCTTCTGAAAAATTTCGAGGGGTAACACTTCTATCATACTAGGCTTTTATTCGTTTAACATGAGCCTTGTTTGCTATTACAGCATTTCATTAAATCTCATCCAGCTGAGCCAAGTACAAGAAATGTTTCTCCTCTTCAGACGTAGCTGGGAGTAATTCTATGGCTAATTTCAGTGACGAAATTTTGCATTCAATCAGCAACATGGCTTCCAAACCGTAAACGAGTTAAAAGGGAGTGAAACTAGTTGATGTTTTTACTAAGGTTCGATATGCCTAAAGTGCTGAAAATAACATGGAATGCTAATTATTTTTGTGAATACCAATAATTCGTCTAATCATGGTGACTAAAAATTTATTTATGGCTTCAACCACACCATTGGCTTGTAGATAATACGGAGTGGAACTATCGTGGCACAGGCCAAGTTGATCTATTAGTTCAGTCATCATGACATTCTGAAAATGACTTCCATGATCTGTAATAATGGCTTGAGGAACACCAAACCTAGAAATTATGTGATTAAATACGAAAGTCGCAGTAGTCTTTCCGTCAGCCTAAAACGTAGGCATCGCCTCAGCCCACTCAGTAAAATAATCTACTGCTAAGATAATATACGCATGCCCCCCGGCCGAGTGAGGGTTACATGTAATAAAATCGATACCCCATTTCGCGAAAGGACCAACATAAATTATGGGATGAAGAGGAGCGGGTGGCGCGCACATCTTACGATCAAAAAGTTGACAATTGTGGCACTTCTGAATGGAGTAGTCTACCGGGGCCGCGTTTTGGCCCGGAAACTCCGCCCGTCGGAAAACTTCTCTGCCCGAGTTTGAAGTCATTTTCACGTCCGTGGTGCCTCGGGATCACGACATGACCCCACTTTTGTCAGACCTCTGGAAGGCCCCGGCGGCGGCGAGTTGGTGGGTGACGGAACCTGCATTCAACGTGGGATGAAACTACGCTGTGTTTTCATTTTGGAAAGGAAACAGAGCCCTTGCGCGGCGGATGGGCAGCGTGGACCAGAGCAAGGAACGATTGCTACGCAGAAGAACAAAAACTGCTTCTGTTCTGCTTCTGTAACGATTTGCAGGCACTCTTGTGGAAAACGAGTAAGTGCCTTCCTTTCAATCCTATCCACTCTTAAAATTATCAAAATTTTACATGTATCTTCTCTTTCCCACGACATGTACAGGAAGTTAAATCAAATTCCACTTCGAATAAGTGAAGTTAAATCGAATTCCACTTCGAATTAGTGATTAACAAAGAGTGAAATTAGTTTTTCAAAACCTGCGTCCATTGAAAGAGATTATAAGCATTTAAGCTCGATCATATGTAAGCATCTATCTGCATAAACGTCGCACCTTATGCACCTATCGATCAGAACTGCACAAACCCTCATTCATTTTTTCAGAAATAAACGATCAGAGCTTGCGTAGACTACTCCGTTAAACCTCTCAATAATTACTCTCATTTTTCCATGTCGTTACAATAAAGACATATTTATGCCTTAATAAATATATTAATGTTTTAATTAGTATTTTGAAGTGGATGTTTAACGTTTTCTCTTTTTCTTGTTTGGGTAAGCTTGTGTATGATTCGTGGAACTAGTTTATTGTTTAAGAATGTCATCTCGGGTATGTAGATGTGGGATAGTTTCTTGTTTGAGTAGTTGTCATTTGGATAGGTACATGTGGGGATGTGTACTTTAGGGATAGTAGTCCATGTAAGTTATTTCAATTTTTAATATAATTGGTGTTTTTTTTAATATAATTGAAAATTTAAGGATAATAAATTTTTATAGTTATTATAAAAAAAATTAAATTATAAATTAATTACATATTATATTTACTTTTTGGGTAGCTTGATTTGTGATGGTTTTGTTATGAAATATTATGTAAATTATGAGATTTGAGGTTCAAATTCTCATGTTAACTTTAAAAAAAAAAACATATTATGTTTATTTTTTAAATTTATACATGTCCTATTTATATTTAATATTAATGTGTGTTACAAATCGGATCAATATATTATATGTCATCTTTCTCTATGCTTTCAAAGTGGAAAGAATTGGAGGAATCGATTTGTAAGATCATTTTTACAGGTTGGTACCACTTTGGAGAATTGACATCTAAAACATTTTTTTACCTCCAAAAACTCTCACTTGTGCCAAACCCCCTAACGTTGTTCTACTCTTTGAGACTTCTCCAATAGTGCAAGAATCACCTTAGATAGAGTTTGTATATAAAAATTGTGTCCCTTAGAAGGTGACATAGTATGTTGACCAATATGGTACAAATGGATGTCATTGTGTGTTCGCAGCTAATCACGTGTGGAATTTGAAACTGAGTTACATTTATTGAACATAACATACACGTGTTCACTAACATACATGTGAGAGAGAACTATTCACTAAATCTAACTTAGTCATGTGGCAAGTCTATATAAACATGAAACTATAACTTATAGTTAACAATGAAGAATGGTCAACTTTGGATCATCAATTTTATTTTGTCGTTATGCTCTAGAATGAATATATTTGTTGCTAACATGTTTTTGTATAAGATATTTCTCTTATGTGTTTACATATTTTCTAACAAGAGTAGTTCAAAATGGGCAAGCAAGCAAAATGGAAGCATATCATGAATCTTCAGGTGCAAGACCTCAAAGACAAGACGACATTTTCTAGTAAAGACTTAGTTTGGACTGAAATAAAACGAAATAACAACAGCATTGATCGGGTTGCTTTAATCCCTATAGAAAGAGTTTCTGAATTTATCAAAGGGGAGGAAGAAAATCATATTGCTCCATGTAATTTCATACGGAAGAATAAAATAGAACCAAGACAAAGACCTACTGCTGCATCACAATATGAAATGTAAGTATTTCAAAATTCATTGTTTCGGTCCTTTAAAACAAAAGTTATCATTCTTTGTATGTATTGACATTTCAAGATTTTTCGTGTAGATATTATTGCTCATTTGGACCAAAGGATAAAAGAAGAGAGCCTTCAACTAAAAAAAAACCTCATTTGTGCAGAAGAGGGGTTGTCAGTGCCACTTCATTGTGAAAGTTATGAATGAAAGTCCTCATATAGCAATACTGACTTTTAATATGTATGAACACGAAGATGCAGAAGGTTGGCCTTGTCATGGACAACATGACAATTCAGGTGAGGCTAGGGCATTGCATAGGCCAAGGCTTTCAAGGGACATCGTTGCTTATGTTGAGAGTTGTTTCTTTTTGGGAGTACCTATTGATATGGTGTATAGAACCCACATTAAGAGACATATTGACATGGATGCGACAACTCGGGATAGAGACTTCTTCTTATGCAGGAAAGATATTGTAAACATATATAACAGGTTGGAAAAGGGAAATTATCAACTCCACAAAAAGGATGAAATGAGTGTAAACCTTTGGTATCAAAAGCACCAGGAAGACTTTTTCTTTTACCAAAAACCCAATGGTGTGGAGGTCCCTTTTATAATAGGGATTCAAACAAAGTGGATGTTGGAGAAAATGGTCAAGCTATCACACAATAGCTTAATAGCCATGGATTCAACATTTAATACAAATAAATATGGGGTAAGTTTGATAACAATAATTAATTGAATATATGTATTTAAGTTGTAGACATTAAATATGATTAATAACGTGTATTTGACTTTATGTAATGTTGAATATGATAGTATCAGTTGTATACACTTGTGGCATTTGATGAACAACAAAGAGGGGTACCAGTTGCATGGGTCGTGGCATCACGAAACACATCAAATGATATTGCACTATGGTTGGAGAAGCTCATGCACAGGTGTTTCCAAATCTGTCCTGATTGGAAAGTCAATGCATTCATGGTCGATGATGCATTGGCTGAAATTGTTGCCTTGAGGTAACTTTAATACTGTCATCATTTAATAAAAAATCATTTATTCTAAAATGTTTGCACTAAAATGCATTGAATATGGCAGGAGGATCACAGGTTGTGATGTTATCTTATGTGTTTGGCATGTACGGAGGGCTTGGTTAAAAAACGTGAACCGGTTGGCCACTAATTCCATAAAAGCCAATGAGATATTCAGTGAGTTAGGTTCTATCATGAAACACACTCTCAATACTAAAGTGGATGATGCGATCAATCGATTTTTTATCAAATTTGCAGATGAAGAGAAGTTCTTAGACTATTTCCACAAGAATTGGGTTGTTGGCAATAAGATTCGTAAGTAAACAAACTATTTGTATTGTATCCATGTTTGTTTTCTATAAAAATGATATATTTAGACTAAATTAATTATCTTTTCATTTAGGGATGTGGGTGAAAGGTTGTCGGGAGTTTCCTCATGCAAATCAGGAGACCAACAATGTTGTTGAGTCATATCATTGTTATTTGAAAACAAATTTTTTATCTGATAGAAGAAAAAAATGTGCTTGTCGGATGGATTGGTTGCTGTATATCCTTCTAACAAGTGTTGAACCTTGTTATTGATATAAGGAAATATTGAAAGAAGAAGGATTTCTAAACAACTACAAGAAAGAGAAACAGCTTGAGTCATCAGTGGAAAGAGCAAGAAAAATTCTGAATAGTGATTGTTCTCCTCATGAGAGAATAACCAATTCTTACTGGGTGAGAAGTCAAACAGATCGAGATAAGAATTACCTTGTCAAATGGTATCGCATGGATTTTATAACATGTGAATGCCCATGGTCTACTCGTGGAAATATTTGCAAGCATGCAATAAAGGTTAATTGGTTGTTTTTCCACTCAGATAATCCATATCCATTACTTCATCAACATGCAGTGGATAACATATTCAATGACTCTTCTGAAATCAATATAGAGACCCAGAGCCATGATGTAGATGTTGATGCCACTCCTATGGCCACAGATATTGTTGATGCAGATGTTGGAGCACTTCATTTGGTAAACGAGGAGGTGTCTAGATACATGCATTTCATTCTAGATAACCCTCATACTAATTAGACAAAGGCAAACCAATTGCTTAGTCTAGTTAAAAAAATGATGGATGAAGCCAACAACTTGCATATTATGGATTTTGACTTCACACCTGGGTTGGGCTCTCTTGATTCATCTTTGAAGAGGAAAAAGAGTTTCCTTAGCCCTACAAAGAAACAAAGGAGCAAAAAAAACAATGGTTTGGAAATTGATTTGAATGTCCATCCATCAGAATATGAACCATTTGAGTTTCAATACCTCAATAGGCGAGGTCGTCCTCGATCAAATAATGCATTGTCTGTGGTTCCAGGTTTGTTTCATGTATTCAATATAGTGATGGTTTTAGATTTGTGTATTTAGTCATAAACATTCTTTAACATGTGATATGTTTATTTTTACAGCGATGCAACAATCCAGAGTTATGGCAATAAACCAAGACCAAAGGAAGATGCAAGAGCATCCAACATTTCCTGCCATGCCAGGTACATTTGAATGAATGTGCATCTAACTAAATCCTAAATGAAGGAAAAAAAAGTGATATTTGGCAATGCAAATGAAAAAAATGATAAATCTAATATAGAAAGACCATCTACTCAACATTTAGGCATTTCCTGTAGTTTTCCCCTCCCATCCACTCAATATAGTTATGTTTGTACATATACCTTAATGCTTTAACAAATTTCATTGTGCTAAAAAATGACACTTTGTTAGGTAACTATGGAACGGGTGGAGAAGCATCATCTTCCACAATGGTTGAACATCCATGGAAGGACTTCAACCCTAATGGGAATCAATGAGCTAGGCACAAACAATAGGTATGTACTTTCCAAAGAGTGTATAGATGTACTTTCTTATGTGATGATCCAATTAAATGCATAGGTAACTAGTATATGGTTCTTTTAGTTATTTGGTTTGAGAGATAAAATAGTCTTAATATGGTCACATCCTTGGTGTAGTTTGACTAATTATCAAAGTTCATGGTATTTGTTAATAATGTGCATTAATATTGGGGTTCGAACTTAAAATTTTATTTTATTATTCAGAAAGTCTTGAATTTGGTCAAGCGAAGAGAATAATACTTCATGAGATTGTATCCATGAAAATGAATGAGGTTGGAATCATATTTGAAATTGAAATTTACACGGTTCACTTGGTGAAGTTGAACATGCTAAAAAATGAGATATTTTTGTGCTAATCATGTCTACTGTCCATTGTACATGTCCAATGTGAATGAAATTCCCTTGTTTATTGTACAGGTGTCTTGAAAGAGGGACCTCAATTACAATATGAGAGCCAAATTCAACACAAATTGTATATAATTTTCTCTATGAGCAAATATCCTATGATCGGGTCAAATATAATTTGCCTTTGTGAAGGATGACTAATTGTGTATTCAATCTTTCATAGGGATTTTAATCTTTACTGTCCATTCATTAGTGATGGTTCTATTGCTAGTAGATTGGAGGATTGTATATCTGTCCATGGGCATTGGATTTTAAGTTTTAACCATTATGTAGAGGGATCAATGTCTTGAATTCATTCTTATTATGATTGAATTTTTTTTTTTCTGAGAGGTAATTTGATATAAGAAAAGAGTAGTTTCACAATATGCTAGTCATATATTTTGTTCTAATCTCTGTCTTATTGTCCATACATGATAGGTTTTCTCCATACAATTAGGATCTTTGAAGAAAGTTTGAAGCAATCTGCAAAAGTTTTCGGAACAGGTATAAAGGTCTCTCAGGTCACTGACAAAGATGAGATTAAATACCAAACAGCAAGCTTCTAGTGCTGAGAGGGAACACAAGCAAATTCCATTGTTCTTGAGGAGAACCTGACACTTTCCATGTATAAATAAGGTGAACAGTGGAGGAAAAAGGAGCCAATGGAGCAGCCTAATGATCCCAAGGACTTGGCACCCATAATTTGAAGCCTGGTTTATCTTCTTTTTTCTAGTAGTTGTCATGCATAGATATGGGAAGGTCTTTTAGAATGATTTTTTTTTATGTATATCAGCAGATAGGATAGTTTGTGTAGACTCCTTGGACAAACAATTTGGTATCCACTTGGTGGAGGACTTGGTTTCCTTAAAGGTAGGCCTCCACCAGATATTGATGTAATTACATATATATATATATATATATATATATATATATATATATATATAAAGTGAATATGAATCGATATTAAGATCAGCATGTGAATCTGAACATCATGCCACATATCAATCAATTTTGTTCTTCTTAAGAAACATATTAAGATCCAGATGCAGAGAGTGTTATGGAAAGTTTCAGTTGTGAATTAATAGTTTTTAAAGGGAATATTGAGAATGTGTCCTCCATTCTATAGCACAGTTGAAAATTGAATATTTGTTGGATTTTTTTTAAGGAACTTTCCACCAGAGGAAGGAATGAATTATGGTTGATTCTCGGAGTTATTATTATGGAAAATGGAATCTTGGTTACGTTATGATATTTTTATTCATGGTCAACATCTTCAGGAGGTTGAGGTTACTAGTCAAAATAGTACCATAGATG
Organism: Pinus albicaulis; assembly: GCA_034641835.2. Lineage (NCBI taxonomy): Eukaryota > Viridiplantae > Streptophyta > Pinopsida > Pinales > Pinaceae > Pinus > Pinus albicaulis. Next base: position 401,965,490 of record CM076571.1, on the reverse strand, counting down.
ACCTGGAAAAACATTTTGATGCTTGTGATTTTGGTCTTGCTTGGATTATTTTTTAAAGTGTTTTCATGATATAAAATGTGGTTATCAGATGACAACTCTTATTTTCAGCAAGGGATCTGTGCATAAATTGTAAAGTTGATGGAATAATAAGTTTTTTTGCAAAACATGTAAATTTCCTATGTTATTCCCTCAGATGTATAGAAAATGTTTTTCCTTGTAAGACAACTTCCAAAATGGGTCTCATATTTTTAATCCATGCCTCACAATTTAGAGTTAACATATTTTCATGATGTGACTTTTCAAGATCAGGGAGAAGATTTCAATGAATAAGGAGAAAACAAGGGGTGTTTTGATGATCAATACAGAGTCAGAAAATTTGCACTGGCAAAACTTCCATCTCTATTTCACCATGAATTTTTTGTGCCTTTCTGTGCCTGAGTGTTTATGGAAAATAATTTGTGTTGATTTGCATCGTTGGAAGGTTTGATGTGATGAGAGGACTGGAAATAATGTTTTCATGCATGTTAAGTCATACCTCCGAGATGAAAACAGTTAATGAAATGCATTCAAAGTGGGACATTTTCTATTGATTTTATAAAGGAGGGAGAGGATAGTTTGAGTTAACGCAGAGCCTCTTTAGATAAAATCGATGGCCAAAGGAAGCCTCATGTGTGATTGATGTTTTGAAGCACATAGGAAAAACATTTGCAGCACTTACTCCTTTGCCAGCACCAAGGAAATTTGACAGTTTTGTATGGATTTTTCATTCTGCAATTGTGGTTGCTAAGATGGTTAGGAAAACCAAACATGTTTGTATTCATTTTTTTCACAACAAAATTTGTCAAGATTTGCTCAAATTTTCGTGGATTGATGGGTTTCATTTTCCTAGTGATTCGATGGGTGTTTCAATCATTTTCTACATCCAGAAGATCTATTGTGACTGTGAGTTTGACAGTTGTTGAACGTCCAATGACAAGTGGCAAAACCATTGATTACGATGGGTCCAGGGTGCATTGAGCATATATAGAAGCTAATGATGGTCCATGAAATGACAATCTTATTGGTTGTTATGGATCAAGGATTCACTTCTTATAGAAATCACTCTATTGTTTGTCATAAAGCCATAGGCTTGGTTTACAATTGAATAATACATGCCAGTCACAATGCTCTTCTCTTGCTTCCACAAACACAACACCACCTTGAGTCTAGAACAGAACATGAAGAAAGTTGATGGGAAGCCCGGACCTTGTTTCCATGAATTATTTTACATGGTATTTTCTTAAATGATAGGCAGAACTTTCAGCCTTTCTTTGATAGATGACATGCAGCTTGAACTGGTGTCTGTCACCCTGAGAAACAATTTGCGCCACAAGAACAAAAAGAACATGAAAAATGACACAAGAATGAACTCAGTGACAGTGGAAAATTAATCTATTGATGACAGTGGCAGCCTATGGATGGGCAAAATATTCTCAGCATTTTTTGTCTTTGCTTAAATGCAATTGCAGTTCAATGAACATTAACAAGGTAATTTATTCTGTTTCTTGTGTCTTTAAATACTTTTCTGGTAATGACAATAAATTAAATTGAAGGATCTAAATGACAGATGTGTTTAGTACATCGATCAGTCTTTCTGTCACAAGTAAATTACAAATAGAGGAGAACTAGTACATCGATCAGTCTTTCTGTCACAAGTAAATTACAAATAGAGGAGAACTACTCCGATTCTATGACTTTACTGCAGCTTCAACTGCTTCAAGGTAGGTGAGCCATTCATTTTGCACTTGTGCCTATTTCTGTATAATATAATTATTTTCTTAAAAAATGTGGCATTTACATATTTCTATCCTTGCTGCGTCTCAAAAAAGGTTACTTATGCCCAGCCCCTATAGGATAATGCCCTTTTGAAATGATAAGTTGGGTGACTTGTATTCACTAACAGACCAAATTTTCATACTCTTCCATAACAAGCTTAATGCAGTTCGATAGATATGAAATCCTAAAATTCATCCATGGTTTTGGATCTTAGATGATTGGTGATTTTAAAAAATGTTTTAAAATGTTGTATATGAGAGGGAGGATGAAAAAAGTGGTAGGTGGCATTCTTCTTTTGAGGGGTGGAATATTTTCAGCATTCCTATGACAGCTAAAATAAGATTTTTCAATACATTAAACATTGACACCTTCAGATTTTATACATTGTTAAGAACATAAAAATCATCTCAGAGACAGTATAAATCATCTCAGAGATAGTATGTTTTGATGGGATTTTCTGACAGTGAACATCATCATCAATTTTATTTTATCTCCTGTAATTGTCTCACAATTTTGCTTAGAAATGATATTTATGGGCAATATTTGAAATGGCTCTCAATTATAGACCCAATCAAGTTGCAAACCATTATTTTGATCGGCAGAATATGTTCAACCTTTCTATGACATGTAATATGTAATTTGATATTACTTACATCTCTGGTTTTCAGTCATAACTACAAATGTACAAATAGGATCAAAGGAATTAATTCATCCCCTAAGGTTCAAATGCCCATACGTATGAATAAGCGATTGGGGCCAGTTATGAGTATTGGGTCATTTTTCCCCAGTTATAAGTACATAAATAACCTTTTTCCAATAGGTGAATTTCTTATGAACTAATAAGATGCAAATCACAGTGGATATTGTTTCAGTTTTCTCAACTGCTCTGTTGTTTTAGGATATCTTCTCATTCATTTTTTATATTAACATGAATTGAATATTACTGTCACTCTTTATTGGAAATTCATTTCTACCAGTTAAATTTATCTGGATTATGACATTAAATAAAGATGTTGGAAATTTAGTTGTGGACTACAATTGCCGTTAGACTGCACAATCATTGTTGTTTTAGGATATCTTCTCATTCATTTTTTATATTAACATGAATTGAATATTACTGTCACTCTTTCTTGGAAATTCATTTCTACCAGTTAGATTTATTTGGATTATGACATTAAATAAAGATGTTGGACCTAGCACCAAACTGTTCAATTGAATTAAATAAATACAACATGATTTAGGTCGAGTATTGGTGGCTGAACATTCATATAGTGTTGTATAGCATTGGATAGCAAGTGGTTTGTATACACTCCAAGCACTTGGAGATAATTGTCTTCTAGCACAAAGTATTTTATGCTGAAAGGGAATACTCTCATTTGCTTCAAGTACACACCCACAAACAAAAAAAACCTCTCATTTACTTCAAGTACACACCACAAACAACAAAGAGGTAGGTTAGTTGTTTGAATTTGAGCAAACCATGTCTTCAATTCAACTTTTAATTTATAATACTAATAATAATAATAATAATAATAATTGTTATTTGAATTTGTGCAAATAAGATGTTTTCAACTCATTCTTAGTGCTATTGTTGTTTAATATCTACTTTATCTCGGTGAATGGATATATATCATTAAAGAATCAAAACATAATAGATAGAGTAACTAGACACGATGGAATTAGATAATCATAAGCTACTTATAAGTACATCTAACCTTCTCCTTGTTCTCATCTCTATGAGAAGGAATGCATTGATGGGATTGTCTACCCTCTTTCTTCGATCCATGGAAACTTAGGAGAAGGAAGGCATTGATGGCATTGTCTACACTGTTTCTTCAGTCCAAAGGAAACTTTTAAGCCATATGATAGCTTTGGTCATTCTGCAAATTCATTTATGATCCTACAACCCTAATTCAATACCTTGCATAATCGATCCAGCAATATCCGTTCCATTGAACATGCGTAGGAAACAGAACACCAACCTAAGCCACACCATTGCAATAAGGATTGGTATCACAGTGAATGTAACAATATTTACATCATAGAACTCATATAAATATGATCTCCATATACAGTTCACTCATCAATCTGCATTGAATCTAATAATTTCATATGAAAAGAATCCACTTCCCACCTAGTTAAAAAACTTGAGAAGCCATGTGTAAGATACCACATACACAATCCCTACCTACATTACTGGATGGCTTGTGAAATAATCTTTACCTAAGCCCAAGTTTCTTTACAAAACAACATTTGGGTGTCTGGGAAATCCGATCAGAGCTCTGAATTTTCTATAACTTGCCCGGTTTGGTAACAACTCATTTGAAGCAAATTAGCCTTTTAAGCATGAATTAAGATTAATGAAAGTCAACCAAAATGAAGAAATCCACATTTTAGCATATTAAAGCCATTTGAAACTAAAGCTGGAGAATTACCATATGACCTCCTGTTACACACAAGACACGGTCTTTTTATTGAAGCAGGCGTAGCCTATAATGTGTGGTGCACCGAGGACGACTTAAGACGGTGTGCCTATTTCTCAGAAGGAGATGGGAAGCCCAGACACATGCCAACAAAAAAAAAATTCAAAGGAATTTCAATGAACAAATTGTATGATCAGCAAACCTTACTATCTGAATTCATCCAAATCTAATAAATGCTACAGTAGGATAAGATAATGTAATTAGCTAAATAATGGAAAAATTTACTTACATTATTTTTCCAATGAGAATATGTAGTCCCTCATTTACATCCATTACTGATAATTATGGCAGGTTTAATGGCATTCCATAGGGCAGTTGTAGGGAAATTCTCCTCTGGCAAGCAAGACTAACATCTGATTACAGGATGAAGCTAGACACTGGATCGATTCACTGTGTCCTCCCTCTTGCCAAGGTAATTTTCCATTTATTATTCAATAAAGACAGGCAACAATACACTAGAACTATGAGCAAATTACCTATTGAGGCCAGACTTTCTGAACTTAAAAGAAAATTTCAGCTTCAAGAGCCTTGGCAGAACTGAGGCCATTTTGCACCAAAATCGATACATGTGTAAGCTGAAATTGAATTGCAATATTAGTGAATCCACCATAAATCAGTATTTATGTTTGTGGAACTGACATGCATATCGAGCCAAGGACTGTAAGAAACAAGTGAAAAGTATGAGTGTTAATATAGTGATTGTTAGTCACTTGAATTGCTAGCTGTGACTATTAGAATGTGTGTTGTAGTAAACAAAGGAACGTGTGGCCACTCGGTAAAGAAAAAGGCAATAAATAGATAAATAGGTCAATTGTCTAAATCTTACCAAAACAGAGTAATAAATTTCATTAATTTAAATTTGTAAAGTCTTCTCGGCCTTCAAACCGTCCAAGGCTACCATGGAAAAATGCACTTACATTATTTTTCCAATGAGAATATGTAGTCCCTCATTTACATCCATTACTGATAATTATGGCAGGTTTAATGGCATTCCATAGGGCAGTTGTAGGGCAATTCTCCTCTGGCAAGCTAGACTAACATCTGATTACAGGATGAAGCTAGACACTGGATCAATTCACTGTGTCCTCCCTCTTGCCAAGGTAATTTGCCATTTATTATTCAACAAATTTAATCAACCTGGAAGAGTGAAAGGTGTTATAAGTAGTGATCCTTGTGAAGGAGACTTTGGGCTCCTTATTCTTGCTTGTGACAGTATTGCGAAAGAAGCACCGATTTTCCAGCAGATAGTTTGATCTGTTAATTCATTTTCTTGGCATGTTACTTCACATTTCCATATTTCCCTTTGTGAATTATTTCAATGGTCTTTGAAAATTTTCATTTCCTTCTCTTCTTGCAGCATTTTAGTTTCTTTATGTAAAACAGGGTATTTGTTTAAGTTATGGCTGATAGCAGCAACCCCTTGGATTGTAACTCTTACTTGAATTATTCATGTCTTATCTGGGCAAATCAAGTGAGTTTGGGATCTTCTGTTGTTGGATGGGAAAACCTATTTCTCAGTTTTGAGATGGGCACTTCTGATTAACATGTTATTTCACTTTTTTTAAGGGTTTATAATTTTATGTATTACTGTTGTAAATTTCTATGTTGTTAGTTGAAAGTGCATATATAAAAGTGAGTCATGTATTTTTGTTGCTTATATCAAAAATTTAAATGTTGATTGAGTAATATTTCTAAATATAATTAGAAAAAGTATATATGATAATATGTTGTATTTATATATTTGTTTTATATAGAATTTCTGTGGTTGATGGCAGATTTCTTGTATATGATAATTTTTTGAATTCATATTTCTGTTTTTTGTATCTGTGTGGCTGATTGCAAATTTCTTGATGTGGGATCAATGAATGACAGTCCAATTGCTCTAAAGTAACATTGGTAGTATTTATAGTCTGATAGCCAGCCAGTTCTTCAATTGTAATGTGCCCAGCCCTAATAATAATGCTCTTTTTTATATAAACTGTCAGTACAAATATTGAATTCTCTGTAGATATAGTGGAATTAGATATCGTGAAAATGTCCTTTGATTTCCCTAATTGTAAGTTTCTAGATAACTAAGTTCAATACTTCAAACTTTATTACACTTGTAAGCCAATCTATAACACATTTTGAATCCCCAAAATCATAATATTTCTTCTGTTTCTAAATGTTGCGATGGTCGTAAATTTCCAAATGAGAACTTGTATTCACAGGTAAGTATAAAATATTTTCACAGAATCTTTGCGGGCCTGTTTGCCTTACTTTTTGTCCAGTAGCTTACCCAAATCTAGATGTCTCTGTTTTAAGCGTCATTAACGGAAAAGTGAACCTGGAAACAAAAGGGTAAAATTTTGATTGGCAAGAACACAGATTTCGGGGTTTCAAATCTCCGACACTTTCAATTCGAGAATGACAAAAAAATCGAACAAGTCCAAACGCCGTTAACATTCTCCACCACACCAATAGATCAGAGCGCTGCCTCGACAGGGCACAAAATGGGCAGAGAGCTTCATTTTCACTATTTACAAAAAGCTCTGGACTACTAATATCAATAATCATAAGAAAACGTATCTACAACAGGTAGTTAGATGCCTCTAAAACGAGGCACAGCAAAAACAGCAGGCCCCTTTCATTATATGACTATGATCCATTGATTTCGGCAGCTTCCACCAGTTGTTGCAGTATCAGCAGAGTATCCTTCGCCTCAGACCCCCTCAAATTCATGGATGGTCTTTCTCTTATTGTCGTTACCCATTAATCTAACTCGTTGCATCCTCTTTTGGGGATCCACACGCCCTCTAACTGTTGCTCTTTTCTGCGTCACATCCACCACATAGTCCAACAAATCTGCCCATCAGCATGCCACAGACAACTTCAGAAAATTGGGCAAAAAAACAGAGCAGGTATTCTCAAATAATTAAAAATCCAGGGTTGTTTCTCATATTTGTGATGGCTCTGTTTCCTTTCCAAAATGAAAACACAGCACAGTTTCATCCCACGTTGAATGCGGGTTCCGTCACCCACCAACTCGCCGCCGCCGGGGCCTTCCAGAGGTCTGACAAATGTGGGGTCATGTCGTGATCCCGAGGCACCGCGGACGTGAAAATGACTTCAAACTTGGGCAGAGAAGTTTTCCGACGGGCGGAATTTCCGGGCCAAAACGTGGCCCCGGTAGACTACTCCCTTCCGAACTGCATAAATACAATATTTGAATAACGATGGCCATAAATAGCCAGCACGCAATATCTTTTGGGCTGTGGCATACCCAGACATATGACTGCCACATGCTCCAGAATGGCAGTCATTTAAAACCTTTTCAGCTTCTTCATGAACAAGACAGCGTCGGAAAATAGAATCCGCTCCTCTACGATAAAGTGTATCACCAATAATATTGTACTGTTGGGATTGGAAGCATATTTTCCATCGCTGAGACTGTGAGATTTTAGGCCGAAAAGATTGGGTTTGGAGACAAACAATAATATCTCAATACCATGGATCCATAGTACTGATAAGAAACATAGATTCATCCGCAATGGGTTCTTCTTCCACAGTTTCAATATGAGTAGAGGGGAAATCACACATCAGTTCCACAAATACCAAAGATTTCTTTGCCTTGGATTTTTCAAACTCCAAGTCAAATTCCTGCAAGATGACTATCCATTTGGAATACTTTCCCCCTAGCAGTTGTTTGGTTAAAATGTACATCATAGGGTTGCAATCAGAAATTACCGTGGTTTTACGTAACGAGATGTAGTGTCTAAATCTTTGGACAGCTTGAATAGCTGCCAAGGCCAATTTCTCCACATGTGTGTATTTGATCTCAGTCGGATGCAGATTCCGACTAAGATAGTAAATCACAAGTTCAGTTTTAGATTCGTCTTCCTGAACTAAAACCATCCCAATGGTGGAATGAGAAGCAGCGAGGTACAAAATGTAATCCTGGTTGTAGTTGGGAGGATACAATAACGGTGCATGGGTCAATGCATGTTTAAGTGCATCAAAATATCGATCAACGATCTCATCCCAAAAGAATGTAATGTTCTATTTCAGCAACCGGGTAAAACCCTTTGTAAGCTCGGCATAGTTAGGAATGAACCATCGTAAAAAGTTTGCTTTCCCCTGCAAACTTTGGAGTTGGTGTAAAGTCGAAGGAGGAGGTAATTTAACAATAGCTTCGACCTTCGACGGATCGACGCGAATACCTGCCTTGGAAACAAAAAATCCTAGTAAACGACCTGACTCTACACAAAAAACACATTTGTGTGGATTCGGCGTAATTCAATAATGTCGACATCTCATAAAAATGGCTCGTAAGTGAGTGATATGGTCAACCCTGTGAGATGAATGAGCAAGTAAATCATCGAGATAGGGCTTCACAATGTGCTTAATGTCATGAAACGCATAATACATTGCCCTTTAAAAAGTTTCTCTAGTGTTCTTCAATCCAAAGGGTAGCTTGCAATAAGAAAACGTCCCCCACGGAAAAATGAAAGTTGTTTTTGGCTGATCTTCAGGGAGTGTGTTTATTTGATTGTACCCAGAGAAGTTGTCCATAGAGGAAAAAATTTCACTGTCGGCACAGTCATCGATTATTTGATCGATATAGGGAGTTGGATAATTGTCTTTTGGAAAAGCTCGATTAATATCCCTATAATTGATAGATACTCGTATCGTTCCTTGTTTTTAGTCACGGGAACAAATTTTGATACCCAATCCGTTAAGGGAATTGGATAAATGAAACCTGCACGAAGTAATTTTTCAACTTCTGCTTTGATATTAGCAGCTTTTCTAGGATGCATTTGACGTAGACATTGACGAACAGGTTTGGCATCCAGGTAAGTCTTAATTTCATGTACGAAAATTGATGGATCAATTCCTAGCATTTCTTCATATGACCAGGTAAACACATCACGGAATTCTTGAAATAGGGCTTTATAAGTTTGAATTTCATCTTCAGTACAACAAGCACCTATATGAATGTTTTCAATTATTCCTGGTTTTACCGAAATGTCAATTGGAACCATTCGAGAAATATTTTCCAAATTTAACTCAGAATCAGGATTTTGCAATGGATTCTGGGGTTCTTTGACATATTCAGCAGTGAAAATTGAAGTGAAATCATCTTTAAAATGATCTAGTTCAGGTAAAAATGAAGATCGATGATGAAGATCTTCCCATGGTAAATCATCAACGGACAAAAATTCACAAATTTGCTCATCAGTATGAACAAAATCAGGAAATGTCGTTGTGGCTGAACTGGATATAGAAAGTGATTCCTCATGGATCCCATTCATTGGATCAATTTCGGTTGAAGAGGGGTTGGAAAGTGAATGTACAGCCTGGTATGCAAATTCAAATGGACTCAAAGGCATCATGCCATCAATTGAATCTAACTCGGAGTCGGAAGGTACGATCCAAGGATCATCAAACATAACAGTCTCTGATGAAATCATGTGAATAGTTGCAGTAGGAGGCGATACATTAGGAGGAGGAAAGGAAAAAGCTCCTAGTAAACCAAAATCTTTAATCAAACCTACTCCAACATCCTTATAAGGGATAACCACTTTACCAACATGCTGGATTGTTTCTGTAGAGGCTGGGTCAGAAGAAAATGAGTTAACTAATCTATTGTAACGATCTTTCCTTGATATGGAAATTTTATGAGTCGAAAGACCGAAGAAACAACAACAGTCATAGGATAAGTCCAACTATGACCTAGAAGAAGGTTGTAATCTAAAGGGGCATCAACCACTTCCACATCTAGATTTACGATTTTACCTTCGACCCCTATGGGTAAATCCTGCAAAATACCAAAAGGATGGAAACCTAGACCATCAAAATCCTTAAGAATCGTTGGAGATTGGTTGAGCATAGGAGAACCAAGCGATTTCCAACACTGAATTGACATAATACATATTGAAGCTCCCTCATCAATCACAGTTCGATAGATTGGTCTTTTTTTTACTAACACCAGAATTTGGAAAGCCATTTGGTGAGGTAAGCGAGGCGTACTATTTTCTAAATCAAAGATTATAAGATTAGAATCCTGAATATCTATAGCTCCTATGGCAGAAAAAAGTAACTTACGTTGTGCTGGGCATGATTGCAGCACTTCCAAAGCCGACATTGCTGAAGGGGAAATAGCTAAGTCTTCAACAATGTTGTAATTCTGAGCAGCTCTCCATGTGGATTGAAAGCTGATTTATGAAGAACACCTTTAGCAGGCGGTTTGATTATTAAGTCTAGATTTTGTTTCTCGATCTGTAGCAAACCAGAAATAGGAGGAGGTGTAGTTGATGTATTTTCACTAGAAGATTCTGCTTCTTTACCATCAACAGGATTCTTAGTACCATAATCTTCTGATCGCATCGCAATCCTTACATGAGACATCATAAAAATAGGCTCTTCTGAAGCAGTCGAGGAGGAACCAACCATCTTGCTATCTTGAGTCGGAAAAGGATCCTTCAAGACAACAGGTTTTTGTGAACCTTTAACGAATTTGGAAACCTCTGCTCGATGTGGGCATTCCTTAGTAAAGTGATCCTCATCACAAATGTAATAGGGATAACGAGGTTTGCGCTTTTCGTCACTGGATTCATTTTTATCATTTCTCTCTTTTGAATTCTTTTTTTTTTTATTCTTCCCTTTCTTTTTACCACCGGATTTACATTTAGCCGTAGATGTCTCTACGACATGAATGTCGGCAGAAACTTCGGGGGAAGATTCTCCTTTCGGGGAATCTGTTAAAGTTATAATAGGAGAAGAATTCTTTGAAGATTTCTTCTTGCTTTTAGTATTGACTGTACCAATCATACCATCAGTGGCATGAGACCCTGAAGGAGCAGCAGCTATTTGACCTTGTTTTGGAAGGTCGGGGATTTTTTCGTGTAAATTACCTGACTGCATATAAACAAGGTCAAGGTACTAAGCTTGAGCGATTACTTGCTCTTCAGTAACAACACCAGCTTTAGCTACATCTTCAGTGATCTTGGGCAACAATGATTTAACAAACCATTCCGCCAAAATTTGATCCGGAATGTAAACTTTCACCAAACGCCTTCTACGTCGCCATTCATGAATATGATAAAAAATATATGTAGACGTAGATTGTTTTAGTGAATTTAATAATTCTGTGCCATTGTCGTATCTGACAGGCAACTGAAAATGAGTCAAGAAGGAAGTTGCTAACTGACTGAAATTATTAAACGAGCCTCGTGGTAACTCAATGTACCATTTGGCTACAAGACCAATAAGAGTTCTTTGGAAAAGACGTAAGAAAATCGAATCATCAATGATTGAATTAGACACACACCAGAGGTGATAATTCATGACATGATTTGATGGATCCTCTCCTAACTTACCTTCGAATTTTGGCATATCACTGGGTAACTTATGCGGCATTGGTGGCCAGTACGGATAATAGAAAATCGGATCATTCGTAAGGCACGTCAAATCAGGTAAATTCAAATTTGCAATAAATGGTAACTGACGGTTGGGGTCACAAAAAACTTGAGTAGCCAAAGTATTTCTAGGAGGTGGATACCCAGGATAACTGGGAATCGAAGTTGCGTTAGGAATTGTGTAACCTCCCGGAAAAGCAATATTAACCGGACCAAACTGGGGTTGTTGAGGCTGCTGATAAGTATAGCCAGGGTACGGTTGATACTGATAACTTGGATTTTGTGAACCAGGACCAAATTGAGGATATCCCTGGTATGGTTGATACGTGAATTGCGGTTGACTTGTGATAACTGTACTTGTACCGGCTTGTCCTGCAGGCATCTGAACCGAAGTCTAAACTGAAGATCCTAACTGGGGTACATAGACTTGAGGGATTTGCACGGATGCAGGGATAGCCAAAATCGGAGTTACAGATACTCCAGAAATAGGTGTTACAGGTTGAACAGACGTTGCAACAATTGTAGCAGTTTGAGACGGAGTCTGAGGTGTACTAGGCGCAAACTGCTGAACAGAACTAGGTGCAGGAGTTTGAATAGTAGGCTGGATAGGATGCTGGGTTGGACCAGAAACCAAAGGCTATACAGGTTGAAAATTAAACTGCACATTAGGCTGCATATGCTGTTGATACTGGGACAGATCCCACACCATATTCATTCCAGGGTATTGTCCCGCAGAAGGTTGAACGTAAGGACCATAACCTGGTTGAACGTAGGGCTGATAAGTAAGTGGTAAATTTTCAGCTCCTTGAATAGATGACTAACAAGAAGGCGGTTGGAAACCTTGAATTGGGTACTGACCTTGAGGTTGATAACCTTGAGGCGCATACTGAAGCTGGGGTTGATAAGGACCCTGAGGAGCATATTGAGCTTTGGGTTGACCCTGGGGTATGTACTGTCTTGAAGGTTGATATCCTTGAGGTGTGTACTGTCCTTGATGTTGTCCCCCAAAATAATATGATTCCACAGTTTTTCCTAGGAAAAAGCTACCTTGAGGTTGACCCCCAGGTGGTAACTGACTTCCTGAAGGTTTCCCCCTAGGCGGTAACTGATTACCTTGAGGTTGCCCCCCAGGCGGTAATTGATTTCCCTGAGATTGCCCTCTAGGCAATAACTGACTGCCTTGAGGTTGTGGATTTGGAATATTACCAAACATCATAAAGATTTTCTCTGCGTTCGATGTTTCAGTTTTAATTCCACTTAAACCAGATGATAACACTTGTTCAATTGGTTGAGGAGCTGCTCCCGAGAAAGTACCAGATAGAGCCTGATATCCTGAAGGAATAGAAGGACCACCGTGTAAAAATTCTTCCGGTGTCTGGGAAAACATGGATGACTCTCTTTCCATAATGGATGACGGATAGTAACCTCTGGGTGTTGGATGAAATGGAACTCGAGGTGGAGAAAAAGAAAGACCCGAATTCTCTAAAAAAATTGTTAGGGATAAATACCAAGCAGAATTTCGAATAGGGCTGTAGAAAATTGATTCACGTTCCCTAGGATTTAAAGACTGAGGGGAATTGGGAAGAGATAAATCTTCATTTGGATTAGTAAGTTCTTCAATAGAAATTAGTCCAGATGGAAGATCGTCAGTGACAATATTTCTTACCCTAGGTGAACCAGGATCGCTAGAAGTTGGTGTAATAAATCCTGAAGATGTTTCCAAAACAGAAGGTTCAGTTTCAGGTTCAGAGATTCAGGTTCGTCATCTGGTTCAATGTTAGGAGAAATACTACCACTAACTTCATAAACTGAAATTGGATCTTGAATGTGTTATGTTATGGGTGTTTGATAATCGGGATGAAGAACTATAGATGAAGTCCCAAATTCTGTTGAATCCTAAAGCTACTAGATGATACCAGAGCACGAAGCCCTTCAAGCTGACTTGGTGTATATTCAGGGGGTTTCCCTTGTTGTTGGCCAGATAAATCGTTCTTGCGGACAAGACCGAACTCCCTAGTGTCAGAAGACAATGTAGCAACAAATGAACAACTAAGTTTGTATTTCTCTAAATATATTCATTTTACAAATAAATGTTATAAAGGTGTCGATCCTAACTTAGATCCAAATGCTTATTTGCAGTCGTAGTGCTTCCATCACATCAATAATCCTTCATCACAACAAGATTCCTTTTGTCGCAACAATAATCCTTCTGTCGCAACAAGAGTTCTTTCGTCACAAGAAAGTTTCGTCTTTCGTCGACCTGCAATCACAAACAAGAAAATATTAAATAGCACCTGTATAAAAAATAATCATAAAACATCCCTATCATAGTGATCAAGGAATCTATGAAATAAATGATCAAATGACAACTTATTGAAATAAACAATCGAATGACAATTTATTGAGAAAAACAGAACTTGATTGTCTTAATCTTAAAAATAACAGAAGAACCTTACAACCTTAGCCTTGATGTTCAAAAGGCCTTCCCGGGGTCCGAAGCAGGAGTCTCCTCTACTTTAATAAGTCTTGCACTCTTCCTCTAGGAGCATAAAGAGGTATGTGATCTTTCCTCTCAAAAGCTCAGCAGAAAGAAGACTAAATCTCAACAACACTTCAACTCAATCACACATAAAGCTTGAACTCTAATCCTCAATCTCCAATATCTCAATCTCCAAAAAATTCTTCTCCAAAATATTAACCCTTTGAGACTACCCAATGCCTCCTTTTATAAAGCAGATGAGGAGGTTAGGATTCCACCTTTGTAGGGATAGAATCCTCCTTCAAAGGAATAGACTCCTCACATCGAGGGATTAGTTCCTTAAGGTGAGGGATACATGCACCTTATCAAAGCGTACTCATCCCCAAAAAATCTCATCTAGAACCTTCTAGAATTGACCTCAAACCACTTTTTTGACTTTACTTTCTCACCTTTTTTACTTTGAGGAGGGTACGCAGGCATTGCAAAGGAAAATTGCGTTCTAAAACGCAGGTAAGCCATGCATTACTTGCGTACCCAAGCTAGGAATGCAGGCAGGCTTCATATTACATGTGTACCCAAAGTTTCAGATATTTTTAGGGTTTTGCCTCCTGTTCCGGGGCTTGACATGAGGAGTAAAGGTTGTAAGACTTGCAGAGGAGGCATGTATGAGTATTAATGAGCTCATACAGTCAGCAGAATGTCAAGGTGACGATTTGTAGTGTAACAGATTGCCCCCTAAAGTGCAAAGTCTGGAATAGATGAAGATGAATTATGTCATATATGAAGAGTGAAGTAATTTATCATTTCAAGGATCATCCTGTGGACACCCCAGTCAGAACCTGTAAAAACAATCAATGAAATATATATATATATATCATCGCTGAGGTAGGCATTCCCATAATCAGATCAAAAACTAACTAAACTTGTTCTAATACATAAATGATTTTAATATTACATCAATAGTGTAGAAACAACATGGACGCGGCCATCTTTTTATGAATATTCCACTGTATAATAATAAAATTCCTCGCAGTCTGGATGGTCGAAACTAGATCTAGGGTCTTGATTTCTGCATCTCGAACTAGTACGATTCTATCCATGTGAATAAATGTGTCGAAGTCGAACATGGTAGAAACCACTTGATTACCAGTCAATAATGTGGACTGTTAACAAGTTTGAGAGTAACCACCAGTAATTTCAATGGCCCTCAAAGTACTCAGTACATTCCATGAAATGTGAATGAATGAGCTGAATTCGAACATGTCAAGGAATCATTCGATCGAAGGTCAATGATGCAACCTGTCGTTGAAGGCAAGAAACCTGCCATTGAGGCATGCAGATTTCAAGGTACTGACAATTTCTAGAGAAACTTTCCAGATAATGAGTTGTCGTCGATAGAAAGTGATCCATCGTAGGCAAGCCCACAACACGAAATCATAGATCAAGTTTTGAAGAAATATATCGGCAAGGACTGACTCAGGGATGGTCAAAATGGATGATAGATATTTTGCAGATGAATGGTTTGTTTGAACTGTCCTCTTGAACACATAACGACACTGCAGATGGCTTGGTGACAATTAACCCAAAGCTAATACCCAGAAACTAGTTGAAGACTTTCAATATGGTTTGATTAACTGTTAGGCAAAGGATTTCCCAACCCAGGTGATTGAAAGTGTCGTGTTCAAGAGTGGTTGACTGAATTTTCGAAAAATAAAAATACAACAAACAAGTCCATTTTTCTCTCTTTTCCCCCACCATTTCTGGCAAGTACCTCTTTATTTTTGACAAGCTTGAGGAGGATAACATTTTCTTGTTTATAAGCTCATCCTTCGGATGAGTCCAACTTAGTTTAAGATTCAAACCCTAAGAAGGAGTGGTTCGTTCCTGTTGAAAATTAAACAGGTCCTTTACTGTTAAATTTTAACGAGTCCAGTATAGGAGAAACTTGGTGTTTTTCAATTTTAGGGAGTCAGAAGAAAAAAATTAAGAAAACTCCATGGGTGTACTTTTTCGTAAATTTAGTCTCTCGAGCCCGAAAAAGGATAAAATGATGCAGGAGAGAACTCTATTGACCGTAATTAGTCAACGTATACCTTTTTCATAAATAGTCCATTTCAGTCCATAAAAGGGGTAAACTTATACTGAAGGGACGATCATTCATTTACTTTAATGATTTCGAATAATCAAGTGCTCGGCAATCTTTTCATGTTTAGAGATTCTGAAAAGGGCTTAAAAGAGGACTCCAGAGTTTCGCTTTTTCGTAATTTTCAAGAGTCCGAAAAAGTGATAAAAGTATACTCAGTAGTTTCGTTTTTTCTGTAAATTTTAACGAGTTCGAAAAAGGGATAAAAATGTACTCATGGCTTTCAATTTTTCGTAAGTTTTAACGAGTTCGAAAAAGGGATAAAAATATACTCCTGTGGCTGACTTTCAATTTAATTAACGAGAAGGAAAAGGACAGAAAGAACTCGGCATTTTCATGTGTTTTACGAGAATGAAAGATAGAAAAATAATCTCGGGATTTTCATGAGTTTAACGAGTCTTTGAAAATAACCGAAATTGACTCAAGATAGGTTTCATTTTTACAAAAGCTTGAAACAGAGAAAAACTATGCTTCAGAGTGGTTTCATTTTTGCACAAGCTTGAAACAGAAATAAAACTGTGCTTGATGCCCCCTAAGCGTAACTGCTAGAGCGCATGCTCCACGAGCTTCATTTCGTTCAACTAAGTACACTGCTGGTAATTAATAGCTGGATGGAATGAAGGTTTATTTACGAGATCATATGAAATACCTGACCTAAAACTGTAAGAAAATTATGCAAAAACTAATCTAAATATGACTTAACATTTATGAGTTCTAGTCAAAGACTCGACTCAATTAGGGGAGGATTTGTTTCATTTTTTAATGAGCTTGACACGGGAAAATAACTATGCTCATGGCAACGTGTTTCATTTTTTAATGAGGTTGACACAGTAATAGGAACTATCCTCACCTACATGTTTCATTTTTTAACGAGGTTGACACCGTAAAATAAACTATCCTCGTATCTACTTTCTACAATCTACCTATATAACCTACTGATTCATTTTTTAATGAGGTTGACACAGGAAAAGAACTGTCCTCATTAATAATAAAACGTTAATATTGATCCTATGTGGTTAAGTTGAATATAATAAGGGTTGCATCTTCTGTTGATGAGATTTGATGAAATACATTGAAAAATATGTATTGGTATTGAAAACTCTGTGTGAATACGACATATGACCTGTAGTCCTTACGAGGTTAAGATATGAGAGGCGATCCAAGTAAATAATGAAGGGTTAGCATAAATCTAGTGCTTTTGGTAAAACGTGGGGTTTCCTTTAACCTAGGTTGGAATATTGGAAGCGTGACCAATTAAGAGATGGTCGATGAGAGACGAAGTCTATTGTTTAACCCTGTGTGTGACTAAAGGAGTGATGAACTATGCGTGAGGCTATATTACACGGAGAAACCATTCTAAAAGAGATGGTGTGGAACCTTGAATAACCGTGGAACCAAGAGGGAATAGTGACGGCGGTTTCGGAGGAAAAACCAGCAGTATCGCGCGCCCTTGCGAGTGGTAAGCGGTAACACCTTTTTGGACGCTGATGCAGGGCTAGCCTGCAATACCCAGAATCTTTAATCTCTGTGCATTTACAAATGCATCATCATAACCGCCCAATAAAATTTCAATCTAGGACAATTTTCACCCACTGGCAATCTCAACTATTATGCGGAAGCTTATCTTTCAATTCCTGGAAAATTCACAAGTTATCATTTGAATGCGGAAACATTTAAATCATATGTTAGAAAACCATAAACCCAATAATTTAAACTCTTCATGGGATTAAATTTCAAGCTTCAATGTAATCTCAACACACTCAATACAACATCAGTCCCATACTTCGAATAGCATTGAAACTCACCTCACACATTCAGACCAATTGCCAATAATTTTTGGTTCATCACTTTATGGTTTATGAAAACCATATTCTCATCAACATAACATATACTTATATGTTACATCCTTACCTTAAATGAAATCTGAGTGTGTACCTCGACTTAACCATTTCATTCCACATTGAATGTCATGAATCATTATATAAACCCTTTTAATTCTGGTTCTAAGCCCAATACTTCTCTTTATCATTTCCATAATCATTTATATTTGGGTTTCAGTATTGGATTTCATGTATTCAGAAGTCAACGAGGCAATGCACCCATGGTTTAACATTCAAATTTAAACATTATTTTAATTGAACCAAATATCAAATATATATATGTGCGCCCTTCCCATTCTGCTTACCAGCTCACGAAATCCAATGCCAGAATTTCATATTTATCCAACGCTCCATCGCTTGTCCACAATTCAGATTCAATCTGCTGGCAATCTCTGCAATTTCAATTTATTGACTACGCCTTCCAGCTCTCAATTCACCACAACTGATTCAAAACTTCTGGCTTAACTACAAGTTCCACACGATTTCAGTCAAACAAACACCGCAGAGTAGTGAATTCAAAATCGGATTACATTGAGGTTTCTGCTATACACGTTGCCACTGAATTTAAATCAAACCTGCGCCTTTAACATATGTTAAAATCACCACTGAATTTAATTCAACTTGCACCTACATCGTTCTCCCAAACATTAGCAGTGCATTTTTCCCCGGTTTCAGCAAAGACTCTAAATCATGGGTATCTGTTTTAACTTCATTAGTGACAGTGTTCACGGTAATTAGAAGAAGAATCGTAAATATGATGAAAAAAACCAGACTTACACCATGCAATCGATTTAACTGAAACACAAATTCTGAAGTCGAATGCCAACATTCTTCTACTCAATTGAAACAACGCTTCTCTGCGTTATGGATTACCCATCCACTGAATTAAAACCCTCGTACACATCTTCTTTACCTCATTTGTCAAGCGTTTCTATCCACCAACCTTATTCAGCATTCAACGCTGTTAACAAACTCTCCATTTAAATAGTTACTCGCCTCTGCGCCCTTGCTACAATCGACTTGGAAGAATTTCTCGGCGTTTCTGTTCTGAATTAATTTACTGATCGAATTCAACCTCTACGTTTTCTAGATTACAACTGCCATTACATTGCACAACCTCAACCAGTTGAAAAATGACTCCAGCAACAACGTTCTGCAATTAATAAAACTGATGCCGCTACTTACAATTCGTTTTCCTTTGCATTATGTCTCATGGTTCGATTACAACACTGATGTTCCAGAATTCAAATGCAGATAATTACACACTGGTTTTAAATTAAATCGCTCTTCACAAAGAAGTGATCAGAATTCCTTACGATTTCCCTTTTTGGTTCGATTCACAGAGATTTTACATCTGCCACTTCAATCTATTTAATGCAGATTAATAGATAAACGCCGGAATCAAATAATTAATGTAATTATTCGTTGCTTCTTGAATAAACCATTCACTTCAGGATTCAACTGAATTTCAACTCGACATAACAAATAAAAACCAGTGAACTCAATTCGTAATTTGGAACAATCACAAGTCAGCACCAATTCAATGCCTTTCTCATTCAATCAACAATATATATATAAATCTGAAACGTTGTTTTCATATAAACAAAAGGAGATCACTTACAACCTTTTTCTTTGGCCGGATATTCAACATTTTCCCTTACAATTTGCTAGAGGCTTACAGCCTTGGCTGTTAAAAACCTGCTCTCAACCACTCTCACTATTCAAGTCTACCTGCCCTATTTGCCTTTGAGGCCTTCTAATTTATACAAATTAAAAATGCACTAAATTGAGTTCTATCCCCTTAAAATCTCAAAAAATCCCTAAATCTCTCAACATCCCTAAAAGATAGATTTTTATCCCTAAAACTTTGAAACTAATTCCAACTTAGGCTCCATCATTAATTCTAAACTATCTTGAAACTAATTTCTCTCATGTTTCCAGTTGTTTGGAAACATTTACAAATTCTCACAAATAATTAATTAAAATATAATTAATCACTCAAAATAATATTAATATTTACATGAAATTTAATATTTCTTCAAAACATGAAACCCCCTAGCTTAAATAAAATACAAGGTGTTTTTCGGAGTTAATGCTCCTGCATCAGACTCCCCATGTAAGAAAATTCATGACCACCTGGTCATAATTCTGGATAATTATTTCCTCCTGGGTCCCAAATTTTATTTTGTAATCTTTCCTTGCTTGTCAATTGCTTTACTGTTGTTGTTATCTGCTGTTGTCCTCCAGGTTTCTATATTTTGTGTTGTAATGCTCCACTTGCTCTACCTTCAAGATCTGCTACCGTCTTCCTCTTGTTGTCACTCCTTTTCTTTCTTATTACTGTCTTTCTCTGGGACATTTTCATCATTAACCTCCTTATCAACTCAATTTCTCTGTCCAGTATATCCTCTGTCTGCTGATTGTTTCCATCTCTTGATTGCTGAACTCTCATTCTTGCTTGTTCTTCACTTGTTTTGATCGCTTCCTTTCCACCCTTACTGCTGTTTTGCATCTTTTCTGCTACTGCTACATTGTATTTTAGAACAATTTCTTGCCTCTGTTTTCTGCATCTGTCAACTTCTTCTTGATTATTATTTATGACAACTATTTTGTCATCCTTCTTCAGCAGTCTCTCCTTAACATCCTTCAGTAGATGTTCTTCCTCTCCTTCTTCCATCTGTGCCAAATATGTTCCAGCGTCTGCAACAACATCTTCAATTATAAGACAATCATTATAATAAAAAATATAAGGCCTCTGTACCTCTTTTCCCTTTAGCAACACTTCAGTATGTTGCGTTGATTTCTCTTCTTCTGTCAGCATATTAGTATGCTGATCCAAACTCAAAGAACTCTTGAGACTGTCAGCTAGTCTCCACTTCTCATCAGCTATTTCAATGATGTCTTCCAGCATTTGTCCACTGTAGTGAACTGATTCTTTCCCAGCCTCTGCTTCAAAACTTTCATCTTCTGGAAGGTACTCTTTCACATCTTTGTCAGCTTTAAAAGACTGTCTATCTTCTTCCAAACCTGCAATCACACACAAATCATTAGTTTTAAAATCACAAGACCTTACGGTCTTATTTGATGCTTCAGTCATCAAGTCTTCGGGCTGCTTCGAATCATTCATATGATTCAACTCCTCTAGCTCTTCATTACTTTCAAAAAGTAATGGTCCACTCTCTGGGTAACATATCGAAACTTCAACATCTTCTTCAGCATCTTCATTTTGCTGTAGCTCAACTCTTTCGAGCTTCTCTATCCTCTGTCTAGCATCTATAACCTATTCAAGTTCCCTTAGTTCCTTTATCAACTGCATATTCACCTGATGATTCCTCTTCTCTTGTAGCCTCTGCCACTTCAGCTTCTTTCTCATGACATAACCATGCTTCTGGTCTTCCTCATTTCTTTGCAACATCTCCATTAACACCTCAAGCTGAACTACTATCTCAGCCTTCTCCCTCTCATATTCCTCTTTGCTTAACTGTCTCTGTATGCCAATTGCCTTGGCATCCCTTTCCTTTTGTCCTCTGCTGTGGTTTATTTCAGAACCTCTGTTACGACTGTCACTAGTCATCATCCTTTCCATCTCTATGAGTTCCTCACTCACTTTACTATGAGTTGCACTAAAGCCTCTTCAGCAGCAAGTCCTGTCCTGCCGCCACTTACCTCACCAAGCTCTCCTCACTCAGTCTTTTGGCAAGCAATTGGTTCTCTATCTCTGGAACCTCCTTTGAGCACTTCTATTTGCTCTTTCTGGCTTCAACTCATCTG
This sequence comes from Pinus albicaulis, assembly GCA_034641835.2. Taxonomy (NCBI): domain Eukaryota; kingdom Viridiplantae; phylum Streptophyta; class Pinopsida; order Pinales; family Pinaceae; genus Pinus; species Pinus albicaulis. The sequence continues at coordinate 401,943,522 of CM076571.1, read as the reverse complement.
TCTCTTCAAAGAACGCAACTGTCATCCTTATCCAATCTCTATTGGAATTCCTCAAGGTTCTGCCACATTTATGTTTTCACTTAGAAACTTTCACCAGCTTCCTTTATCTATTAGCAATTCTAACCACATTGCCTTTTGGGAGTTGCAATAATACTTCAATGCAAAGATTACAATATTCTATTCTTCAAATCCAAATAAAACCATATCATCTTACCTCCAAGATCTCGTCTGATCTTGTCCTACCATTTACCTGCACTTCAATTACCTTCAAAATCTCATCATTCCTGCAAATCTGTTTCAGCAAATCTTTATGCTTCCACTGCACAATTTCTCGATATTCAACTACTGTCAATCAGATTTTAAAATATGATCCTCTCTTCCAATCTTCTGGCTTTATCTGGCAAACTTTAGCTGTCAGCAATAATTCCTTCTTTGCTGAGTTTCTTCCACTCAGAAATCATTAATAGCTTCTTTCATTACTATCCCTTGATCTGCTTTGCTGAGATACTTCATTTCTACAACCATCAATCCTCAATCTATTTTTTGTCAGTGAAACTCAATTCAAAATTAAACAAACAAAATACCTGCATGATTCTTCATTCATTCAGTTGTACTTTGATTGCTTGACTGTCAGATTAGAATCTGATCTCTCGGTTCTGAATTCCTTCAAGAAACTTTCATACAGAGCTATTCCAGCCCTGATACCAAAAATGATGCAGGGCTAGCCTGCAATACCCAGAATCTTTAATCTCTGTGCATATACAAATTCATCATCATAACCGCCCAATAAAATTTCAATCTAGGACAATTTTCACCCACTGGCAATCTTAACTATTATGCAGAAGCTTATCTTTCAATTCCTGGAAAATTCACAAGTTATCATTTCCACAATCATTTATATATGGGTTTCAGTATTGGATTTCATGTATTCAGAAGTCAACGAGGCAATGCACCCATGGTTTAACATTCAACTTTAAACATTATTTTAATTGAACCAAATATCAAATATATATATGTGCGCCCTTCCCATTCTGCTTACCAGCTCACGAAATCCAATGCCAGAATTTCATATTTGTCCAACGCTCCATCGCTTGTCCACAATTTATATTTGATCTGCTGGCAATCTCTGCAATTTCAATTTATTGACTACGCCTTCCAGCTCTCAATTCACCACAATTGATTCAAAACTTCTGGCTTAACTACAAGTTCCACACGATTTCAGTCAAAAAAACATCGCAGAGTAGTGAATTCAAAATCGGATTACATTGAGGTTTCTGCTGTACACGTTGCCACTGAATTTAAATCAAACCTGCGCCTTTAACATATGTTAAAATCACCACTGAATTTAATTCAAACTTGCACCTACATCGTTCTCCCAAACATTAGCAGTTCATTTTTCCCCGGTTTCAGCAAAGACTCTAAATCATGGGTATCTGTTTTAACTTCATTAGTGACAGTGTTCACGGTAATTAGAAGAAGAATCGTAAATATGATGAAAAAAACCAGACTTACACCATGCAATCGATTTAACTGAAACACAAATTCTGAAGTCGAATGCCAACATTCTTCTACTCAATTGAAACAACGCTTCTCTGCGTTATGGATTACCCATCCACTGAATTAAAACCCTCGTACACATCTTCTTTACCTCATTTGTCAAGCGTTTCTATCCACCAACCTTATTCATCATTCAACGCTGTTAACAAACTCTCCATTTAAATAGTTACTCGCCTCTGCGCCCTTGCTACAATCGACTTGGAAGAATTTCTCGGCGTTTCTGTTCTGAATTAATTTACTGATCGAATTCAACCTCTACGTTTTACAGATTACAACTGCCATTACATTGCACAACCTCAACCAGTTGAAAAATGACTCCAGCAACAACGTTCTGCAATTAATAAAACTGATGCCGCTACTTACAATTCGTTTTCCTTTGCATTATGTCTCATGGTTCGATTACAACACTGATGTTCCAGAATTCAAATGCAGATAATTACACACTGGTTTTAAATTAAATCGCTCTTCACAAAGAAGTGATCAGAATTCCTTACGATTTCCCTTTTTGGTTCGATTCACAGAGATTTTACATCTGCCACTTCAATCTATTTAATGCAGATTAATAGATAAACGCCGGAATCAAATAATTAATGTAATTATTCGTTGCTTCTTGAATAAACCATTCACTTCAGGATTCAACTGAATTTCAACTCGACATAACAAATAAAAACCAGTGAACTCAATTCGTAATTTGGAACAATCACGAGTCAGCACCAATTCTACGCCTTTCTCATTCAATCAACAATATATATATAAATCTGAAACGTTGTTTTCATATAAACAAAAGGAGATCACTTACAACCTTTTTCTTTGGCCAGATATTCAACATTTTCCCTTACAATTTGCTAGAGGCTTACAGCCTTGGCTGTTCAAAGCCTTCTCTCAACCACTCTCACTATTCAAGTCTACCTGGCCTATTTGCCTTTGAGGCCTTCTAATTTATACAAATTAAAAATGCACTAAATTGAGTTCTATCCCTTTAAAATCTCAACAAATCCCTAAATCTCTCAACATCCCTAAAAGATAGATTTTTATCCCTAAAACTTTGAAACTAATTCCAACTTAGGCTCCATCATTAATTCTAAACTATCTTGAAACTAATTTCTCTCATGTTTCCAGTTGTTTGGAAACATTTAAAAATTCTCACAAATAATTAATTAAAATATAATTAATCACTCAAAATAATATTAATATTTACATGAAATTTAATATTTCTTCAAAACATGAAACCCCCTAGCTTAAATAAAAAACAAGGTGTTTTTCGGAGCTAATGCTCCTGCATCAGACGCGATACATGCCTCTGTGTGACACATGGAAGAGGGAGGTATTGTAAAGCCATTTTCATCGCGTGAATTCTAAATATTAACCCTAGTGCTTCTAATCTACGTGATATTCGTCGGTTACCATCGGATCTGTTGGATGGGCGCGACGAGATTGTGACCGTCAGATGAAATGGTATGTATGTTGTGGGTCTAATGCTGTTTTAAATGTTGATGGTTGGATTTTTATTTAAAGTTTGGGTTATACACATATGAACACACATTCATATGGGTGAGCATCATTAAGAAATGCTAAATACAGATCATAAAGGCTGTGGATCGAAGTTTAGCGTTGGGGTTTAGTTTTGATTAAAGTCAAGAAAATATTAAGAGGAGGGGTCCCGCACATCCAAGATTGGAATTGAAATTATTATTAAATCAGGGATTTAATAATAAGATCCAATATTTGGGATAGTTCGACTCGAGAAATCATAAGTTTTCCAATGGTGGAGGAAGTTAAGTGAAAGTAAGTTATACGCATATGAGTGTGTACACTGGGTTAACAAACTTGGAATTGACATGAATCACTATGTTGGGCACACCACATTTATATACACATGTTGTGGGGCCCGAGGAAATTATATAAGCGTTCACTGGGGATTTAAATACAAAAACAAAATGGTTCATTATAATGTTGAAGGCGTCATATATGTTTTTTTTTTTTGTAAATCTGTCTACTTCTATATTAGTACAAAAATATGTTACATAGAGGCTGAGGCCTCACAGTGCTAGCCCAGAGAAGAGGCATACATATCATAAGACCATAACTGTTGACTGTCTGAGATGAACTTTGAAGACCAGGACCTTTTCCTACTGTCGAAACAACTGGTTCTGAAAAACAAAATGATGTTTGGAGTGGTAGACTCGCTACAACAAGTAAGACCGAGACAGACATAATCCATGACAAAAATTACAAGCATACAGAAGGATGCGCTGAAACTTTGTCTTGAGCCTGAAAGCATAGATAGCAGTGCGTGGGGAGCTGCTAATCGACTAAGGAGAATTACATTAAAAAGCCTGCAAAAACTGTGAAGAAGAAGGGAGAAGAACCCCTTCTGAGTACCTGAAAGCAAAAACTGAGGAGCGAGAGCCATTTAAGCGTCGTTGGAGGGCGAGGGCGCTTCTTCCACCACAGGGCAAGCATACGGACTGAATTCAACATCTGCAGGGGGCGACGGAACATGTCCTGAAGGAGCGCAAGGCCTGGCTTGCGGGAGCTCGGGCTGAGAAGCCGAAATACCCTGAGAACTTTGCAGACTGACCCCGGGAGGGCAAAACAGTATTCCATCTTCAGATTCCTGAACAAGGCCGGAGGGAGCTGAAGGTGGAGCTTGGGCTGTCGGGTTGAGTCTGAATTTGATGGAGACCGAAGCTATGAAATCATGGCGGTTGAAGGAACAAGGATAATTGAAGCGAGCCGAATGGAAGTGCTCAGAGGAGGTGAGGCGAACATGAGCTGCAGAGGTGGAAGGGCGTCTGCCACGCCCACGACCCCGTCTTCTGCTGGGTGCCACAGTTCGACCAACCTCAGTATCCGAAGAATCCGACGAGGTGGCAGAGGAGGGAAATGCAGGTGGCGTATTAACCTGCCCACGAGAAGAACCTCTTCTGCTCAACATTCTGGGCCTCAGATGAGGCATATTGAGAATGAAAGGATATTCTGTCCAAGCAGTCGAGAAAGGAATGGAGAGCGAGCTCTGAGACTGAAATAAACCAAAAGACGGGCCGTGGAAATTACAGAACTGACCAAAAGAGACGTGAAAACCCTCCGCTAGCTCAAAGCAGCAACTTAAACGACACCTCTTACCATTGCTGGTGCGCAACCAAGGTTCAAAATCAACTTGAGAACAACTGGAATTCAACGGAGAGACACACAATGCTGAATGAATAGGCGCCATTACAGTGTAATGGTCGAGAAAACGAGGCGGAAGGAGCTGCATTAATGCAGCAATAACTGTATAAGCTGTCATATATGAGGTGAGCTCGGAGCGCGAAGGGGTGGCGGTGGTGGTAGACCACGTGCCCACCCGCCCCCTTGTCAGCGAATCATATCGCATCCCGTACACCCGCATCCGGGATCGAAAGATCTTGTTGCACCAAGAGTGTGCAGTCTCGTTGGAGTTGTGGATCATTTGAACTATTTAAAGGACCCGAATAGAAGGGGATCTGCTGATTCGCTCCTTGGTTAGCCAATCTGTCTGCAACCTTGTTTGCAGTTCGTTTGACATGTCTGAAGTTGATGCTTCTGGGAGTTTTGAGCCATTCCTCAATCTGTTCTAATCTGCTAAGTAGCCTCCAACTTGAAGCGATCTTGGCAGCTGAGGTTCCAGCTTGCATTCTGATTGCTGCTTCTATTAAAATTTGAGAGTCCCCCTCTATATCCAAAGGGAAGAGATTCTCATTGACAGCAGTGCTTAAACCTATCCATAAGCCTTCCATTTCTGCTTCGTTATTAGAGGCTCTGCCCAGGGAACCATGGAAAATGTGTATAGGAGAGCCCTCTGAGTCCCTGAAGATACCCCCAAAGCCAGCAGGGCCTGTGTTACCTTTGGCCGCCCCATCGAAATTTAGTTTGAATGAGGGCGGGGAAGGAGGCGACCAACTGAGAGGAGACTCCTTATTGAAGAGAATGGGACTGCTTTGAGCTACAGAGGAAATGTTTAAGTTCCAATTTAGCATGATAAGACGCTCCTGTGGTGAAGAAGGCATGTCCGAATCCTGCCATTTTCTTAGAGCCAGAGTTTCCTGAAGGTACTGTTTGAGTTGATTCCAAAGGGTGTCGAGCAGAGTACTGTGATTCCTGAAGATCCTGCTATTACGCTCTTTCCAAAGAATCCAGTAGATGAATCCTGGGAGAAGCTTCCAAAGAGTGTTGAGGAATAGACATTGGAATGGATTGTTGGGCCAATTCCTAATGGTGTTGACTACATCTCCCACTCTTCTACCTGTTCTTCTGTTGCATTGCTCCATTCTTTTCCAAAGATTATTCGCTAGGGGGCAAGAGTCCAAAAGATGAGTGATGGTTTATGCCTGAAGATTGCAGTTCGGGCACCTTGATGGACCAATGAATCCTCTTTTTTGCAAATTGTCCCAAGTAAGGATGCGATGTTTACTGAGCAACCAGAGAAAAATAGAGACTTTAGGCCATAGGAGAGGTTGCCATATCTGGTCCCATATCTGATCTTTGAAGGGTTGTTCTGGTTGGTAGAGGAGGCGATAGGCTTCCTTAGTGGTAAACATGCCTCTTGGGGTATATCCCCATCTGATTTTATCCATTTGATCTGAGAGTCTTATTTTCCTGAGATTGAGTTCTTGGTCCAGATCATTGTATGTTTCCTCCTGCCAATTGTCTTGCCAGGATTCTGCAGGACGCCACATGTTGAATCCTTGAGAGTGTTGCTGCTGCCAAAATTGTTGAACGTGAATTTGACCCGTCTCTTGCATATAGGCCTGCCATTTAGGTTTGTGAAAGAGAGAGGCAAGTTTGGGGGATTGTTGCCATGAATCCTCCCAAAATCTTGCCATAGATCCTGAATGTATTTCCCAGAAACTGTGAGCCTGTATAAAAGAGCTATGTTGCTTGGCAGCGTTCCATATTAATGAGCCTGGAGTATTTGAGTTGAAGCGAATGAGAGCTTCCTTAGGACTTCCAGCTGCATATTTAGCATGCCAAAGGCGCGCCCATGGGGTATGTGGTTTGGAGATCCAATTCCACCAAATCCTAGCTCCCATGGTGGTGTTGCTGTGAAGGGGATCACGCAGCCCCAAACCTCCTGCTGTCTTTGAGCGACATACTTCGATCCATTTTACCAGAGCCCATTTCTTGTTAAGTCCAGAAGATCCCCATAGAAAGCCCCTTTGAAGATTACGGATTTTTTTTAGCACCCATTGAGGGGCAGCCAGTATAGAAAATAAGTATATGGGCAGAGCTTGTAACACAGATTTTATAAGGATCAGCCTACTTGCTATATTGAGAGAGCGATAGGTCCATAAAGATAACCTTTGTTCCAATTTATCAAGGAGAGAGCGCCATGAAGCGTGTTTGACAGCAGAGGCAATGAGGGGGGCTCCAAGATATTTCGAAGGTAGCGACGAAATGGGAAAACCGAGGATTCTGGCAATGTTCTTCTGCGTTATTGAGGGAGTGTTGAAGAAAAAAAGCTGAGACTTGGAGGCATTGATAGTAGTACCAGAAGCTTCTGAAAAAAGATCAAGCAGGGTCTTGAAAGCAGCGGCTTCATGAACCGAAGGATGACCAAAGAGCATGGTATCGTCTACAAACTGTTGATGGGAGGTAGGAGATTGACCATGAAGCGTGAGGCCTTTGAGAGTATGGGAAGAGATGGCTGCATTGAGAAGACGACCAAGTCCTTCCGCCATAAGGACAAAGAGGAACGGGGAGAGGGGGTCTCCTTGCCGGATACCTCTAGTGGGTCGGAAGGGAGTGGAAGGGGAACCGTTGAGAAGGATGGAGAAACTGGGAGAAGTGATAAGATTCATAATCCAACGAGTCCACATGGCACTGAATCCAAAGGCTAACAGAACTTGGTTGATATAGTCCCAGCTGAGCTTGTCGAAAGCCTTTGAGAGATCAAGTTTAAGAATCATACCTGATTTTTTTAGCGCCTTGAGTGAGTGGATCACTTCATGGGAGAGAATGATCCCGTCCAAAATTTTTCGACCTTCTACATACCCTGTCTGTTCTGGCGAGATGAGGCCAGGAAGGAGAGGCTTCAACCTGTTGGCTAGAACCTTGGAAATGAGCTTGTAGATTACATTACACAGCGCAATAGGTCTGAACTTATCTGGAGTGTTTGCTTCATCCGTTTTAGGAACTAGTGCTATGAAAGTGGAGTTTAAGGAGGGAAGGATCCAATGCATCGTCCTGGATTCGTCCATGATCTCCCAAACTTCAGATTTGATGATGTCCCAGAAATTATGAAAGAAATTGGCAGTAAAGCCGTCAGGACCAGGGGCTTTACCATCCTGAAGTTGCGCCATAGCCTCGTCCACTTCTTGTTTGGTTATGGGCTGAAGTAATTTGTTGTTCTGATCCTCCGTGATTATCTTAGGAATATGCTGCGTTATGGATCGAATGGCTTGAGTTCTGCAACCTGGAGGCTCCTGTAGAGTGTGCTGAAAGTAGTCTTTGAGTTCTTTCTCTATTTCCTCATGCTGCTCCAGGCGTTCTCCTTGCGAATTGTTGATGAAGGCTATGTTATTGTGCATACGCCTTTGAATGGTAGATCTATGGAAGAATTTAGTATTCTTTTCCCCCTCCTTTAGCCATTTAATTCTTGATTTTTGCCTCCACAAAATTTCCTCTTATAGTCTCCTTGCTTCAATCTTATCTGCGAGTGCCTATTCTTGATTGGCTAATTCCTCCATTCTGCCTTCAATAATTATGCTTTGTTGTAATGTTTTCATTTGCTGCTCCAACATTTTCTGTTGTTCAAAGATATTACCAAACTGATGGCGATTCCAAGCTTTGAGATTTTGTTTGAGGTGTTTTAATTTTTGTTGAAATTGATACATTTTTGCTCCTGCAGGGGGGCTGAATGTGTTCCAAGCATCTTTAACAACCTCTTTGAAGTTCGGGTGAGAGAACCAGAAAGCTTCAAAACGAAAGGGCCTATTGCTTCTGGATCCAGGGCTTGTCCATTGTAGCATGATAGGACAATGATCGGAGCCCATATGGGGCATAATAGAGGCGTGGAAGGCCCCACCAAGATGGATGGCGTTATCTGACATGAGGAAACGATCTAACCTGGAAGCTATATGCTGAGGACCCCTTCTTTTGTTGGTCCAGGTGTATATGCCGTTGGAGGTTTGAAGATCAATTAAATGATTTCTGTGGATGAAATCCTTGAAGCCAATGCTATCTCCTTCGAGTCTCATCCTGCCACCGGTTCTTTCATCCAAAGCTGAGATCATATTGAAGTCCCCACCGCAAATCCAAAGGGGAAACCTTCGAACAGAGTTGAGCACAGAAAGAGTTTCCAAAAGATCCATTTTATTTTGGAGTTCTTGAGGGAAGTACACGTTGGAGAGGTGACCATGGATATTGGTCCCTACAAGGTGAAAAGTGGCTTGAATAACAAAATGAGAGGCATGAAAGTCCTCTAGGTAGAAGACTTGGGGATTCCAAAGGATTGCAAGCCCACCAGAGGCTCCGGACGCATCCACTGAAACCGATCTGCATCCTGGCCAGATTCTATTGAGGATGCTTTCCATGACTGTACTGTTACACTTCGTTTCTTGAAGAAATATCATTGCGGGCTTGTCTTTCTGAATCATATTTTTTAAGATTCTTTGTTTTGCAGGGCTATTGAACCCTCGCACGTTCCAAGAGATGAGCTTCATGAGGAACGGTGGGGGATAGTTTTATAAAACTTGGTCAACCTGGGGAATCTGCCTGAATCAACAAGCATTTCTCCAATGATTATAGTTCTCTGTAGATCAGTTCTGCGTCCCCTCTTTTTTGATTCTTTCATGATTTTCTTTCCGTCCCAAGGGCTTCCTGCCTGTATACCTAGACACTTGTGTTTCTGCGCTCGTGCTAGGACTACTTCCAGACTCTCTAGTTGTCTGGGAGTGATGGTACTAAACTCCTTCTGAAGACAAGTTGTTTCTAGGCCTAAGATGTCTAGATCTCCCAGATCTATGCTTTCAGGTTCTTCCTCCATGTGAGTAGGTTGAGCTTGATCTTCCTTCCTAGGCTGTTGATGCACTGTTAGAGCTAGATCTGAATCTGATTCCATGTTGATGACTTTGTGGCCTGTTTCAATACTGGGGTTGGCTGTGGAAGTGGAGGTAGGAGAGAGGGCTAGGTCTGAGTCCTTGGGAAGATCAGAAAAAGTGGGAATAGCTGATGAAGCAGGGAGATCCGGGGAGGAGGGGATAACCGGAGTGGTATCTTGGTTAGGTAAAGCAGACAGAGAATCGAAGTTGTTTTTAGATTCAGGAATGATGGGTGAATCATTCACCACTGGAGATTTCTTCGCATGCTTCCTTCGGCTGGAGACCTTGGTATAACCTTCCGCATCCTTGCTAGGCTCCATGACAGTGGCTTTGGCCAGATGATTTAAGGGGAAATCTCTGAAAATATGGCCATGTTCATGGCATTTTCTACAACGAAAGGGAACATGTTCATAGTCTATAGTTTGGATCCATTCAAAGTCGTCATGGAAGAGACTTACCGAGTCAGATAATGCTTTGGCCAGGTGCATGTGTACGCAGATTCTGGCGTATGAAGTGTACCTTCAGTTTTTAGTCTCTTCAGCAACTTTGATGAAAACGCCCAACCCGTTTCCGATTTCCATCAGTGTCTCCTCATCCCAATATTCCATAGGAAGGGAATACATTCGGATCCAGACCGGAGCCCAGTTAAATTCTTCTTTGTCAGGATGAAATCTTTCCACCCAATCTCGAAGGTAAAGGCCTGCCGAGTTGAAGAAGTACGGAACTCCGTCGAATATGCGTGTTTTGTCTTCTAGGCAATGGAAAATAGCTGTGAAAAAGCCTTTGGGGCCAAGTTGCAAGGTGACTTGACCCTTAGGTTTCCATTTGGAAACAATCCATCCTTGCAATGCCTTCTCCATGGGCCAAAGGCCTAGGAATTTTCCAATGAGGGCGTGATCCCTCATGTATTGTATTCGGCCGTTGATTCTATGACTGGGAAGGTCTATTTTTGTTCTTTCTGTCGACTTTGGAATGCATGTAGCAGAAGAGACCCTGGTCTGACTTGAAGAGGCGTTTTGCACATGTTCTTTGCCTTTGTCTTTCGTGGAGCCCGTAGCTGTATTGGTCGCTTTGTCGTTTGTATCCTTGGAACTCACATGCTGAGAATCTTTTTTGTCAGTTTCTGCCGTTGTAGGCCCAATGGGGTCCGCGGCCTGAGAAGACAGAGGGACAGCTTTCTGCCCTGTAGTGGGCTTCGATGGGTCGATTTTGTCAGGCATCGCATTGAGTGGGGGAGGGGGGGCTGAGCCCGCCCCTCCATGGACCGGATTCATGAGGAGAGAGTGCAGAAGAGGCGGCGTGTGACAAGCCACCAGAGCGCTCGAAAGATCAGAGTTGCAGAGATGAGCTCAGTAACCCTAGCAGAGCTGCTTCTTGCATTTTTTTCCGTCTTAGGCGTCATATATGTTGACATATGTGACAAGCGATAATTTATTGTTGGTTTGTTATATGTAATGTAGACCAAAATATATTATGAAGAATTGGGATATGTCAAAGGTAAAGCAGCAAAGTGTATACATATGCAGCACTTTTTATACAAAGTACCATAAGGTGGGACCCTCACGAATCGCATTGGAGAAACTTACGGCAACGGAACATGTTAACAAAAGCTCCGATTGTGATTGAGTTCTGGACCTGATTCATTATACACAGGAGTCTCATATTTATTTTAATTCCGACTTAAAGCGCATCGGAGTGATTCATCGCATCGGAAGTAAAAGTGCAATTGAAAAAACTGTTGAATATTTCAATCGCGATGGTGCGATCCAATCACAACCATCGGATCATTGAAGATTACAACCGTTGGATCTAAAGAAAGTCAGAGTGGGGTCTACAGTGACCCATCGCATCGGCGCAGTGAAGTGAACAGTGATTAATCACATTGGAGGAGAAAAGAACATCGAAGCATTCTATTGATAGTGATTATCGCATCGGGTCTTTCACAAAGGCATTAATCACATCAAAAAATAGAAAAGAAAGGCTTATAACGTTGTGGGGCCCAAACCTTTCAAAGGTTAGCATTGGGGTTCAAATATGAGAGCATATTATATGCGTGGTACTCTTTTAGGTTTAACCATAGGATAACAATGAAACCTCCATTTGAAAATTGTATGAAGACTTAGTGTTGCGATTGATAAAAGGGTATATTATATGAAATGAGGGGTTTATGAACTTTGAGGAAATAGTGAGATATTAAAGTTCCACACTCATTTAAATTTCCAGCTCAGACAATAAGATGGAGGTGTACTCTCCTATGAATTGAGAGAGGTATATATACTATTGGAGTTAAAATCTGGGGATGCATTATTCTATACACCAAATTGAAACATCAGAAAGGGGACTATGGGTTTTACCGGCCATCATATAGTTTTTCATAAAGGAAACGCCGCTTATGAAGATTGAAAATTTAAAAGTTTTGCAATGGTCCAATTGTAATATTCAAATGATAATTCGATATATTATATGTAGTTGTGGGTTACACTTTAATTCCAAGATTGAAATAAAACATTGACTGGATTTTATAAGAAGAGCATATTATGTGCTTTATGGGTTTTATAACCGCGAGTATAAAAAGCTTCCGTAGTTATTTAAATTTCCATCCCATGAAATTATAACCTTGAGAGTTTGCCCAGATTCAAAGGCAGAAATTATATATATACAACAGACACACTATTGCAGTGAATAGGTGAATATCCACAGGAATGAGAATGTGTTTTTGACAGGTGTACAAGCACAGAAAACTGGAGAATATGCAGAAGACAATGAACAGAGTATGAAGAACAGTTATATGACAGCTGCAAATACACAATTGCAGTGAATATCAGAGAAAGGCAAAAAAGTTACCTGACAGTAGCAAAAAGGACAAAATGAGCAAGCCAAGTGCTGGAAAGAAGACTGAGTGAAATTTATATACGTAACTGAAATGAGAATGTAAATGTTGTAATTGATTTTATATTTTTTGTGATGCATTGGCAAGTCTCCGGAGGAAAACAAAACTCCCACTGTAATACTAAAATTAATGCATATTGTTATATTCTTTTTTCATGAGCGGGTAAAAGAAATGAGAAGGAAGAAGGAAAAGAGGCATGGCTATCCATTTCAAATTCCCTAAGGAATGCTAACAGTAAAAAATAAATCCCTATAAATGATACCACCTTGATATGTGTAGAGAGGTTAGAGAGTGAGGAAAAAGAATGGAGAAATGAAGCAGTGAGGTAGAAAAGAAGGAGGAGCAGAGCAGAGAAGAAGGTGAAGCTGATAGACAATCCGAGAAGATGTAGAGATGATAAAGGACTAATGAACAATAGAAGAGAAGGTGCAGAACAGAGCTGATATCCAAGGTAAATAAGTAAGTGTTTTTCTTTTGAAAGAGTAAGGAAGTTGGAGCTTCCCTATCAAGTTGTATCTTGATAGATGTCAGTTGTAGCTGAATGAGGTAGGATCCTCTTGTAGGTTGGTGCCTACAAAAAATTGATGGGAGTTGGAGCTTCCTTGCAAGTTGTAGCTTGCATAATTGAGGTTGGAGCCTCCTGTGGGTTGGTTCCTATAGAAAATCAGTGGTGAGAGGGAGTTGGAGCTTGCCTTTGCATCACACCAATAATAAGATGTGGTTTTCTCCCTTTATGGGTTTCCACTTATATCTAGTGTCTATGTGCATGATGTCTATGTGTTGTTATGATATATATATTCTGCTAATACTTGATGCTCACATATTAAGACTACTGGTACATTATCTAATCTACTTATTAAGTGAGACTCACAAATAAATATTGCTCACACATTATGTTGATCATGAAATGAAGGTGCTAATAAGGTTTAATGAAAAGTTTTAAAAGTCCATGAATGTGTTAAACTGATTCACCCCCCCTCCCTCTCAGTTTAACTAAGGGTTCAAAAATTCTAGCATTATACATTTTCTTTATTTCTTTCTCAACCAGTGGCATTTGGACAAGATTTATTCTGTGCATATTCTGTTTAAAGGGCTTCTGGTTTTCTTTGAGAGGGATCTTGTGATGGACGATGTCAGTTTCATAGAACTTCAGGTCTTCATAGCTGCAATAAAACACATAACTAAATTATTTGAACAACTGAATATATTTTGTTTTATATGTGTTTGCAGTGTTTTGGACAATTTTATCATTTTGGGCTCTTGCTCACTACCTATATTGCATTCTTCTACATTTTCTTCAGTGGATTTCATCTTTGGCTTCTTAGCAACATCATTAAAGTCAAAAAAAAATTCTAGAGGAACCAACCCTGTTGGAAAGGTATTACCTCTGAACTGTAGCACTTCAAAATCTTCTTTTTCTGGATTTGCACACAACTTTGTCTCATGTGACTGCTCATATTCTAACATATTTATATCAGCATCATCAGGGGGATATTTTCTTATGTTTTTTCCTCAGCAGAGCAATCTTCTTCATGATCTGAGTCCGAATTTGTAATTTAAAACTCATTTTTGGACTGCAGGAAATATTCAATCTGTTTTTCATCTTCAAAAACTTTCCAATATCTTATATTATCAGGGACTACTGGTCTGTATTTGACTTGCACTACGTATTGTGTGTTATGATGAGGTTTTTGACAAGTACTAGCTGCAAGTGCTAGTGCATTGGTAAGGATATTTTGATTTCTTGGGATGGAGGCAAGATCATATTCTTGGATTTATTTTAGGAAATCAAGGGCATCATTCCTATATGCTATTAATGTAGGATGTTTAGCTGAATTTTCTCCCTTAATCTGCCTAATGACTAGCTCAGAATCCCCATGGACAGAGATCCTTTGGGCTCCCGATTTCTTGACTAATTGTAGCCCTAGGAGGAGTGCCTCATATTCGGCTATGTTATTTGTGCATTTAAATTTCAGTTTATATAAATGATCCTCTGCATGGTTTTTGTAAGTGTTGTGAACCCAAACACATGCTCCTAAACCCGTTTTACCACAAGAACCATCAAAACTCATGCTCCAAAGAGGTTCAATTTCAGTTTTACCATTATGTTTTTCTTTTTCTATTTGGTCTAACTGTTCTGACTGTTCCTCCTCCTTTTATGTTGTTTTCTCATTTGGTGCTACTTTTTGATTAATGTTTTCATCATTGTAGAGGATAAATTAATCAAGGTCTGTGTGGGCAGAGTAGAGAGGGGAGTTATCAGGATTTTCTTAACTGTTGACCATGTATTTCATGTGAGTTTCCTTATACAATCTTCTTGGCTGACCAAACACAGGTATGGTAGCATAGTTCATGTCCATTTGGAGGTTGCCTTGAAGTTTGGCTCCCCATGAGCATGATAGGAGCATGCCCTACTAAGGGGGAATTTCAGCCACTACAATGTCTACTACTAAGATTTTGGCTAGTATTTGTGCTAGATTAACACAGAGATATTTGATAAGGCCTAGAAACTTAACTCTACTGGAGTCAAAAGACTATAAGTCTCTGTATGGTCTAGTTATCTCAAGGCCTAATTTTTCCATAACTACCTTTGGCGTGAGGTTATGTGAAGCTCCTAAATCTAACATGGAATTGTGGGGAATTTTATCATGAATGTTCAAACTAACATAAAATGGAGGTACACCTCCCTCTTGAAATTTTCCTTCTACCTCAGGTCCAAATAGAAGCTCTGGTTTGTGATCATTTAAATTTACAGAATCATCATTTTATCCTATGTTTAAATATTTCAAAAGTTTGGATCTATATACGTCTTGGCCAACTAATTTAGTAGGAGGTATGGATATTTTTATCTTGGCAATTTCATTCTCAATACTAAAGGGTGTCTGTGTTTTTGGCCAATTTAAATCAGTTTTATCAGAGACTGTTTTTGCAGCAATTTTAGGTTGTTGATTTGTTTTGGGGATCTCAGTTACATCAGTTTTATTAGGGCTACTAGTTGATGCACTAGTGTTGCTTTCCAGACTGTTTTTGTTTTTATTTTTATCAAAACTTCTAACCATTATGTTTGCATTTTCTGTTGTCTTTTTAGGATCAGATTCAAGGGTCTTCCTAGCAGAAATTTCATGGTTATTTCTCTTGGGAGTGTCTTGAGTTTTCTTTCCTCTGAGGTCATATTGCCTATGTACTTCCATGATGTACTTTTCGAATCATTGTTTATATTCCTCATATTATAGGCATTATTCTTCGAATTGAGTTGGGGAAAACATGCCTTATTCTTCCTCAGTGAGAAAAATAGTATCCTCATTGTTGATTCCCATTAGATTTATTTGTCTTTATTTTTATTCTTCAATCACCCCCTCATCTTCATCAGCATATTTCTCTTGGAGAGGAGGCCTAATTTGTTGGTCAGGTCCTATTTTCCTTATTTGAGGGGGATTTTTCCTAAAGTTCTAGTTTTGGTTCTGGTTTTGATTTATGTTTTGAGGAGGTTCTTGGTTTTCTCTGGGGTAAGCTCTCTCATTCATGTTTATTCTCTCCATCATCCTTTACATGGTTCTAACTAAGTTATCAATTTTATTATTAGATGTGGAGGCTACAGCCTCTTCCCTATATGTGACTCTTTTTTCATTTTTCATTCTAGCTCTTTTGGCAATAAGATTTGCCTCTACACTTACTACACACCTCTGCATGTCCTCTAATGTAAGAGGGTCTCTTTCTCTTAGTTGGTAATCCATATTTGAGTCAAAGCCATCTGAAAATTTAATTAGACTTAGACCTTGTGGAGGTTTCATGTGGCTAGGCAGGGCATTATATACACTATTGAACCTAGTGTAGTACTCTTGGACACCCTCTCCAATGTTTCTTTTAATGTTTTCATATTCTGATAAGATTTGGAGAGGGTTCTTCTTGACTTACCATTTATTTAAGAACATCTAATGAAAAGTAGGGAGGCCATGTATACTATTAGCGGTTATGCCTTTAAACAATTTTCTTACTTCTCCCCCTAAGATTTGATAAAACATTCTTAGTTTAACTATTTCATCATCTCTTTCTTGTCTGTTAAAATAGTCATTCATTTTTTCCACATGTTGTTGAGAAGTTGTAGAACCACTTGCATCATATAAGGGAATTTTGGACCGATAGTCTTGTGGTAGCATTTCTAAAGGGAATGGTAGAACTAATGGGGCATACCATTTTTCCATGGCTGGTGGTTGGGGAAGAAAAGGAGGGTTAAAAAGTGGAGGGTTGACAAGAGGAAGTGGAGGGTTAGAGGGAGGAAGCTGAATAGTGGGTATATGAATGGGGGTGGAGGTTTGGACCATAGGATTCTGCTATAAGATGGATGGGTCCAAAATTATCTGGGTTATCCAACTCTGGGATTTAGTCCTAAACAAGCTTTGTTCTAGGGGTGAGCCAGGTAGGATACCTTGCAAGTACTTAAGGATTTTAGGTAGGGAACTTGCTTTTTGTATAGGTTTGCTAACAGTTGAACTTCTATATCTAGGAGATTTCCTTAGGATGTGCTCTGGATTGTCAACTATTGCAGGAGGGTCTGGGTCTGGATGGGATTTGGTACATATTCTTCTAGAAGCAAAAAAATAGACCCAAAGCTTTAGAGAGGTTGAAAGTTTTATATTAGTTTGAAAAACAAACCAATCTTTGAAAGAAATACTTTATTCACAAAGTATTTTGACTGGGTTCTGTTTGAGGTTTGATGCTATCAGTATTTCTCAATAATTTCCCAGTGGAGTCAGCAGGCCTACTGAAAACGAGTGGAGTCACCAGGTGGATGATTTTTAACTGTATTTATGCTGGCAGTTGTCCACCATTAGCAACCAGGTACTAGTCTTGGCTAACACTTGAGTCATCTAAAGTTGGATGGGGTTTTCTCAGTTCTTGAGGAAGTATTAAACTACTTTAATAACTCAAGTTCCCCAGTATGGTCACCACTATGTTGGTGCCCCATGATTTGCAAGATTGGAAAAAACAAATCTACAGGGACCACATCAGACCGTTTTGGAGTCCAGGGACCTAGCCTTCCTGGGCTCAGAGAGGGCTCTCTCTATGTTTATAATTAACTAATATATATTTATGCTTATGTTTTCTGATTTGAGGCTAGTTATGAAGTTCTGGGATTTTTTTGTTTTCTTTGATTGATTGATTGATTAATATATTTATTGTTTTAGTTGAATAGATAGACTATGGAAAGCTTAATCCATTGGGCTATGGAGTCATAAAAGGCTTTAATTGTACATCAATTCTGCAAGTTTTTTCATAGGTCAATGTTGGCATAAGGGGTCCTGACCCAAGTTCGAAGGTTAAGGTTTGCCAGCAAACCCCGATACTATTGGCCCTTTCGGAAATGACCTAATTTCGTAGGCCAAGGTCTCACCCAAAGTAGTATGGGAGGGTGCTGGAACCAGGTTTCCGCACCCTGGGAGAGAATAGGTAATTAAGGCATATCGGCTTCGCTACTATCAAGTTCATGCAGATCAACTCTATTTGCAGGCTTCTAACAATACAATCATCAAGTATTTGCAGAATCTGGATTATCCACAATATCATAAAACAATTGTCGATGTTTCGAATCCCAACGAAGATCCATCTTCAGGATGAGAAATGAATGAATAACGAAAGAAGGTCGCAAGAGGTTAAGATATAAATAGTGAAAGCTAATGATGATGAGAGGAGCCGACAACAAATTATGTTAAAAATAATTTTTTTTTTATTATTGTAATTTTTAAAGTTTTTTTTTTTAATTTAATCTAAATAATAAATATTTAAAAAGTTTTTAATAAATATTTAAAATTTTTAATTTAAATTATCTATATTATTTTAATTAATTTTAATTCTAAAATAATAACCCTAATTTAAAATTCTGATTAATTATATTAATTTCATAATTGGTTAAAATGAATTAATGTCTAATATTAATTTTAATGTCTAAATTTTTTATTTAACCTTGAGAGTAACTATAATTGTTAAATTATAACCAAAAATGTTTGACCTAAAACTGGAAGAGTTATATTTTGAAACTGGGCACTCTCTTCATATGCGTCTGAAAGTGCATGGTGTCGATATTAAACATGAGTGATCGCGAACGTCAACTCTTGCTAATCACTCCTCGAAAACAAAACATCACTTACGTCTTGAGGATGCTAAACTCATTGCGAGGGAGGAACACTATTAGAGATGTAAGATTAGAGAAGCACTGAAGATTATAAAACACCCGCATAACACCAACACGGACAGAGGATACGAGATTAGTGACAGTTGGCGACCTCTTATTAGACAAATCTTCTCCTTAGGTTCGTCCTCATCCCAGGTATAATTTTGCAGGTTTGCTTCTCTTCCTTATTAGTAAACCAGTTTAGGGTCGTGTCAGTACAAAAACTCTTATTATTCCACTCACTCGTAATAATTATTTTTATTAATTAATTTGTATTTTATTAATAAAAATTAATTAACTAATAATAATTATCAGTAAATGTAAGCTAATTATAATAAAACTTCAAATCAAACTTATTTATATATTAAAAAAAAATAGAATTAAAAGTTTATTAGGATCTAATTGATAAGTAATTTAAAATTAAAAATTTATTAGGGTTTAATTAAAAAAATTTATTAACATATATTTAAATAAGTTATATTATTATTTAGAATTAAATAAACATATCATATTATTGTTATCTAATATATTCCCTTAGATTAATAATTTAATTAGAATATTTTAGGTAAAACATTTTAGGTTATAATTTAACAATTTTAGTTACTCTCAAGGTTAAATAAGAAATTTAGACATTAAAATTAATTTTAGACATTAATTAATTTTAAACAATTATGAAATTGATATAATTAATAAGAATTTTAAATTAGGGTTATTATTTAAGAATTAAATTTAATTCAAATAATATAGATATTTTAAATTAAAAATTTTAAATATTTATTAAAAAGTTTTTAAATATTTATTATTTAAATTAAATTAAAATAAAATACTTAAAAAATAAAATTACAATAATAAAATAAAATTTATTTTTAACATAATTTGTTGTCGGCTCTTCTCATCATCATTAGCCTTCACTATTTATAACTTGGCCTCTTGCGACCTTATTTCATTCTTCATTCATTTCTCATCCTGAAGATGGATCCCCATTGGGATTCGAAATGTCAACAACTATTTTATGATACTGTGGATAATCCGGATTCTACAAATAACGACAACCACAGAATTTTTAGAACCACAATCAACAAGTAATCATAACAAAGCTACTAGCATGAATAGATCTGATCAATACATTCGCATTCACGTGGGCATCATCAATTACCATTACATAACATCTTAATAATAGCTAATTCCAAATTATAGATACATTCACAGCTTAAATAAATAACACAGATGCACTTCTGTAATGAAAACGATTAGTCCAGATACCATAAAGATACTTCAAATATATTCTGAATTCATTAGTATGAAAAAACTCAATTACAAGCCAGAACACATCCCGCACACATAGCCTAACGAGGTCCGCACATAGTAGGACTAAGGATCTCCACGCACACAGCTAGCAGGAGTCCTTACCCAAAACAACCCTAATAGATATTAACAATTCGCACATGGCATCAATCTTATGTCTTACCTCGTTACCTTCTAGACCCAACTATCTATCTGTTTATATCATCGCAGCCCTTGTTATCCTATGGTCCGCAAGCCGTGGTTTACGGATCTTAGATTTACCCTTTAACCCATTACAAAAAATTAGGGGCTTTGACCCACCCCAAAACCCCTACGCAAGACCGACTATTACAAAATTATATAAAAAACACAGGTTAGGGAACCCCATTCCAACAGGCCCCCAACATAGTCTTGTGACTCGTCTCGAGTCCCAGCGGCCGTGCGGTTTTCATATTTTCCTGAAGCTGCTTGATCGCATCAACCAGAGGGGGCAACACTCCTTCTCTCTATGTAGCAGCGTTCTGAGCATTATCCACCAACTTCTGTGAAGTTGGGCCTTCTATAGCAAGAGTGACTTATTCCAAGGTCTAGTTCATTTTCTTAACCGCGACATCCACTTCCTTAGAGAGCTTAAGGGTTTCATAGGCCCATGGCTTAAGGTGGTCATTAGGAACCTTTTTTTTGTGGCAGAGATCTTTGAGATCATCTCTAAGTGCGTGGCTGGTACACAGTCATGCCAGGAATTGATTAGGGACTAGTGTGGGCATTGTAGCTTCCATCTGCTCGAACTCTTCTTCCTTCTAGCATAATTCTTCGGTGATTTCACACATGAGAGGATCGAACTACACCTTAGACCACAGCTGCATAGCTGTCTCCAACGATTTTGTGCCCTAAGAGATCTGAGTTGTAATGGCATTGGTGGCCTCTCTGACTAGCGTAACTTGATGGGCTCTTACCTCAGGTGGAGTTTCTAGCTACAATTTGGCCTGCAAGGCAAAAATCTGCTCCTCCATCTCTGTCTTGACAGTCTAAATCTCAGTCCTAGATGCCTTTAGGGTGACAAAATTCCCTTCAATCTTGGCCTGGGGGGTAGCATAAGCCTGGATATCCTCATTTACAACTGCGCATAGGCTATTGATTAGTTGTTCCAACTCATTATATTGAGTGGCGACCAGGATGCATGCAACCTGCACCTGGGAAACCTCAACGGTTTTTCCCACGATCGTCTCCTCAACTGTATTGAGCTGTTGATGCACCCTTCAGTCTTGGTTTTGGATCTCCCCAAAGAGTGAGGTGTGGAGGACTTGAAATGGTTCATGCGGGAGCCGGGCCAAGTCCAATTTCACCTCTGCGCAAGCCTGTACTTGCACACCTAAGGTAGGAAAGCTCAAGATGAATGCTACACCTGGCAGGGGGTAGAGGCGACTCTCAGTTGTGATGACAAATTCACTGCTAGTTGTTGGGGGTGGCCTTGTCTGAATCATGGTTGTCTGCAGGGTGTCGGTTTTGAGCTGCAGAGCTCGGAGCTTAGACTGGAGTGTAGTGACCGTGGCCTTCTACTGTGCTTCCAAAGCTAGCCATTTATCTTTTGAGGTGAGGGTGACTACTTCTGTGATCTACTTCAGGTCTTCCTCTATCAGATTAACTTCAATCTCCTGACCCGGCCTTGTAGCTTGTCGTTTCTTTTGTTGGCCTTTAAGAGGGTTAGAAATCTTCTTTTTACCATGCGGGGAGTCAGCATCCTGTGCCTCTAGACCCTCTATGTCAAGATCCTGTTGCGAATCCTACTCCGCACCCTTCTCAGCATCCTTGCCATGTTCTTCTTTCTCTTCGGTGGTATCCGACGGGGTGATATTATCGGCACTCGTACCTGCAGTATAGTTGTACATGATTTGAAGCCCAGTTTCCATTGTGCTGGCCAAGTGGCAATGAGGCAATCGATTTTCTTGTCAGTGACCAGAAATGGCAGTGATACCCATGCTGGATCCTTACAGCCCTAGCTCTGCACATTGTGCATCATGACCTGCAATGCTGCGATGCTCTTATACTTGTCATAGATCGCTGGTGACAAGCACTACTGGGAGTGGATTGCTACTGTGATCCTGCTTTGATATAGGACCCAGAAGACCTTATTATCCTCAATGCAATGCTCATCCTTTGAATCCCACAGATTCGCATACCGTACCCCTTCCCACATATCTTTCTTGAGCTCACGGAGGACCGAGTCTTCCGAGGCCTCCCATGCAACTAACACGATGAGGAGAAGCAACCAGGAGTATCAGAATTCCCTTCCATGATCCTGGGCCCTGCAAACGTTCTCCATAAATTCATTACACAGGAACTGGGACTAGTTGAAGCAGACCCCTTTTTCGCAGCGGCCAACCAATTGAATTACATACTCAGGTATAGTGGCAACCAGGCATTTGCGCATCATTTTTCATGCTAGCAACAAGGTACCCATGAACACACCGGGGTCACTAATAGTGTTGATCAGGAACCCCCTAGTATTCCATTCAATGTGGTAGCCGTCGCGCACCTTATTAGGGATCTCTTGCTCATATTTATTACCGATGTGCTCCACAGGATTCAGCCCCTTCATGGGAAGACCAATAATATGGTGAATGAGCGCAACATCAATGGGAATGCGGTCCTGGATCCACAAGTTGTCATCATGAACTAGAGCTAGCAGTTTTCGCACAATTCTGTCATTGATATTGTAGTGGCCAAAGTGAGACATCTGCAGTAGGTTTAATAACCTAGAACCAGCCAATCTGCTTTCCCATAGCATGGGGACTACCCTCAGCACTTCATCCTCCAAAACCCTTTCGCGAATAGTTCAGGTGCCAATTTTGGGAAGGCCTCCAGGTTGGCCAGGTCATGATTGTCGAATTTTATCGAATGGAGTTTGCTAAATGATTCAGCAATTATGGGGACCTCGCCCAGGATAAGTGGAATTAGTAGGTAGGTGCACATACCATTGATATTCTTAGGTTTGTGCACTGAGGGCCTGTGAAGCCAAACATATGGTGGTAGCCAGTTTACTGGTTCAGCAATCTGAGCTTCCTCCTGAGTAGAAAGAGGTCTCTTCAATGGGTTAGGTGAACGCGCCTGGGGCACCGTTCGGGGGGACTTCACATTCTGAGGGGAGGTGCGTGGCTTTAATCCAGCCCATTTTGCAGTTCTCCCCTGCCCTTGCTCTTGTGCTTTCCCTTTACCCTTCTTCTTTTCAACCTACTTTCCCTTTGTTGGTGTGGACAGAACCTCTTCTACTTCAGGTGTGACCTCCAATATTTCATCAGTGGAGGCGACGGTCTGCGATGATTTATATGGATTAGTTGGAGTCATTTTTGCTTGAAAAATAAATTTGGCATTGCTACTATCATAAGGGGTAGCCCATCCATACATTAACAGAGCACATGGTGACAAGTTTTTTCACAACACAATATATTCAGAATGCACAAAACCCACTTCTTATCTACCCTCCTTCTATTGGCCAATGGTTGGGTAAGGCTTATTTGAAACTTAAAATCAAGTAAATGGTAAAAAATCTTCAGAAATAACCTCATTAATTGTCGATTTCCTGCTCTTTTCAACGGTAAAATTTCCTTTTTACCTAGTTTTATTGTTCCAACAACTAGTTTTCGCAGTTGTGTATTACCCGTGCACGCCCAGCACACCTCTGAGGGCTTCCAAACCTGCGATCAACCCCTGTGCTCCCAGTGCACCTCCCTAGGCTTCCAGACCTGTGATTGACTCCTACACTCGCAGCGTACCTCCCTAGGCTTCCAGACCTGCGAATGGCCCCTGTGCATAGAATAGGTTTGCCTCCGGTTTTCTTCCAGCCTGTGCGTATGCCACCCAATACAACTATGTTAGCCATATGGTCATTTTTTATGGTACGGTTTGAGTGGGTTTCCATTAACATACCCTGGGATAGTGTCACCACACAGTGTGGCTAACTGGATAGCTCCTCCATTAGTGATTTCCTTTACTATATAGGGACCTAGCTAATGCTGATGGAACTTCCCCGGGTGCTTCGCAAACTGGATATCATATAGTAGGACCGATTCGTCCTCTGAAAATATCTTTTGTCGAATATTTTGATGATGCCATGCTTTTTCCCAGGCCTTCTGAACTTTCTGATAGAATTTGGCAATAAATCGATCTTCCTCCAAGGTAACGAGTTGCGCTAAACGTTACTCCATGATGTCAAGCTTTTCCATGTTTGTAAAGGCTGTGATGTGAAGGCGAGGAAAAATATAATCCATGGGCATAATGGCCTCCTTTCCATAAACCATTTGAAACGGTTCTTTCCCCATCAATTTCTTGCAAGTGGTTTGATAGGCCCAAAGGATTGATGGGATGTGCATGTCCCAATCTCTTCAATAAAAATTGGAGATCTTGGTCATCGCATGTTCTATAGTATTATTAAAATCTTCCACGACAACGTAACCATTTGTTGGTTTGAGGGGTCCTGACCCAGGTTTGAAGGTTAAGGCTTTCCAACAAACCTCGATACTACTGGACCTTTCAGCAATGACCTACTTTTAAAAGCCAAGGTCTCACCCAAAGTATTATGGGAGGGTGCTGGAACCAGGTTTCCGCACCCTGGGAGAGAGTAGGTAATTAAGGCAGATCGGCTTCGCTACTATCAAGTTCGGGTAGATCAAGTCTATTCGTAGGCTTCTAACAATACAATCAACAAGTAATCGTAACAAAGCTACTAGCATGAACATATCTGATCAATACATTTGCATCCACGTGCGCATCAACAATTACCATTACAAAACATCATAATCACAGCTAATTCCAAATTACAGATACATTCGTAGCTTAAATAAATAATATAAATGCACTTCTGTAATGAACACGATTAGTCCAGATACCATAAATATACTTCAAATATATTTTGCATTCATTAGTATCAAAAAACCTAATTACAACCCAAAGCACAACATGCGCACACCACCTAGCGGGG
Source organism: Pinus albicaulis (assembly GCA_034641835.2). NCBI lineage: Eukaryota > Viridiplantae > Streptophyta > Pinopsida > Pinales > Pinaceae > Pinus > Pinus albicaulis. Next base: position 401,918,584 of record CM076571.1, on the reverse strand, counting down.
TCCACACACAGTAGACTGAGATCTCTGTGCACATATCTAGAAGGAGTCCTTACCCAAAACAACCCTAACAGATCTAAAAAATTCGCACGTAGCATCAATCTTATGTCTTACCTCTTTACCTCCTAGCCCCAACTATCTTTCTATTTATATCATCGCAACCCTTGCTATCCTATGGTCCTCAAACCATGGTTTGCATACCATAGATCTATCCTTTAACCCATTAAAAAACATTAGGGGCTTTGACCCACCCAAAAAACCCTATGCAAGGCCGAATATTACAAAATTGTACCAAAACTGCAGGTTAGGGAACCCCGTTCCAATAAGCAAGCTAACTATATCAAGTGGATCTTTTAGTTTAGATGAAATATTAAATGACAGCAAGTTGTGAATTCAGTAAAAATAAAGGAAAATAAAAAATCCTTTAACTATACTTCAACAAGAAAATCCTTTAAGATAATTTGTTAAGAGGAACTAAAGAGCAGGACACCCCTGAATTCTTTAGCCAAAACTCTACTAAGGAAACCTTTAAGACAACAATCCAGCAATCCTAGAGAGAAGGACACCCCTGAATTCTCTAGCTATTACTTTCAGACAAAGAAAACATTAAAGATAACAATTTAGTGAAATTAAAGAGTAGGACACCCCTGAATTCTCTAGCTATTACTTTTAGACAAAGAAAACATTAAAGATAACATTTCAGTGAGATTAAAGAGTAGGGCACCCCTGAATTCTTTAATCAAACTTCAAATAAGGCCTTTAAGATAACAATCCAGTAATACTAAAGAGCAGGACACCCCTGAATTCTTTAATCGCTTACTTTACTAAGAAAACCTCAAGGCAACAAGCTAAGTGGAACTAAATAGCAGGACACCCCTGATTTCTCTAATCAGACCTCGCAAAAGAAAACATAAATATAATAGAAACAGACAAAGTTAAGGTGCCCAAACAGCATATCTCAATCTAAAATTTATGTTCTTTTATCAGAGAAATTGATGGACAATATGGAAAAAAAATGAGAAACAATGACAAAGAGGGATAACATCACCATTAACATAGCTCAAGAATCCTATGGATGTGTTGTCCCATAGATGTAACATTCATTTCTCTTCTCATATAAAGTTGCGTCAATATCAATAATACAATCAGAGGAAAAATATTCTTTCTCCAATAAACAATATACATTTTGGGCCTTATAATATTCTGAGGATATAAAGCAGGAAACAATCTTCTTGATATGTAAGGGAATATAGACCATCAAACTGATAGTGAAATATAAAACTTCTTTTAAAAGATTCAAACTCTGATACCTGTATTTCCGATGGTGCTTTCTTATATCCTTACCTACAGAATTCCTCATCTAATGAAAAATTCATCAGTGGAGTTGCCAGGTGAATAATACACAAGAAAATTTGTATGTAAATCTTGTTCACCATCAAGAAATAAATTTCAATACCCAGGGAAAAATAACTTTGTGCCTTCGTCCCTAGAAATGGCGCCAAAAATTTTGTATCTCAAGAAACAATCCCTCAGTTGTGAAAGGAATCAACACTTAAGAACATTTTAAAAATGTGTCACAGAAATGATTTTATCATGAGGTCTTTGTTCTATCCCTCTGGATACTAGTTTTCTAAAACCCTTAATTATATGAAATAACAAAATATTTCATAATTCCATTCACTCCTGATATCTGAATGCAAGAATAACTCCAGGGGAAACTCAAAGTAATATGTTGTAAACACAAAATCTACCACTTTTAATTTTCATAGGAAATTCATGGAGAGAGAGGAAACTCGAAATAATATGTTGCAACCATAGAATATATTACTTAAAAGTCTCATCTAGAGTTTTTGAAGAGAGGGGAAACTCAAAATAATATGTTGTAAACATATAATCTATTAATTTTATGTTTTAGAGAGAATTTTAGAAGGGAGAAGAGATGGAGTGAAGGAGCGCAAATTAAGGTTATTTAACTCTTACTCACAGATGTAATTAAGAGACCGGTTGCTACATTTATTCACTTCATTCAAAGAAGAAGGGACATAAAATGGCACAAGAAACATGAATCACCATCAACAGTTGCAGGAAATTTACTTCTTATTTTATTTACCAATCAAAAAAATAAGTACAAAATGTAATCCCTAAGAGGTACAGAACTCAGCGCCCACCTTTTTTCTGTTTATTTTTATCTACTTAAATACATCAAAATATTTTGCAACTAATGAACTCCTTGAAACTAATTCAACTACCTAAATTGTTAAAATTACTTATGAAATCATACAAAGAAAACTTGAAATATCATTCGTTTTTTCGAATCTGATTTGTTGTTGAGGAGTCCCCCCGAAGTACCGAGGTGAAATTTCTTGCTATGATGCAATAGCTACATAGTTCTGTAACAACACCTTTGTGCTCGACTTGACCCAGCTGTCGTGCTTCCAATAGTGCCACTATATGCTCTTCTACTTGACTCTGCCTATGCTTTTGTGCATTTTGAACATTTTCATCATGTCACCTGCTACCCAACTCTGCCTCTACTTTTGAGCTTTGAACACTGTCATCATGTCACATTCTACCCAACTCTACCTCTTCTTTGCATGCTTGTTGTGTTTGGTCTTCTCTTCTCCTTTGTTCTACGTCGGGTCACTTACCCAAGTCTCTCTGTCGTGTTTTGCCGATTTCTTCATAAAATGGCGCGCAAACCTCATAAGCTCGGACTTGAAATCCTTTAGATTTCATCTTGGAACCACATCGCGTCTGTGCCAACATCACACTTCACTTTTTTTTTTCTTTAAATTTTCGTTATAATGTGCACTATGGGATCGGGTCCCATCGCATTACGAAACTAAATTTTAAACAATATAATGGACCTGTGGGTGATGGCCCACATAAAATCCCTTTACATATGCAAAAGAATACAATACTGGAGTTTATTTAGCATACATACACGCGTGATTGATAGTGATTTACTTTAAAACATATCGCTCTTAACTCAAACCACTTATATATATGTGGAACAGTGGTTGTAGGGTACCACAATACGCTAACCAATCACAGTGAATCGCATATCGGTGAACTTAACATATAACTTAAACGATAAAAAATACAAATGTTGATGCAAATTTGTGATGTAATATTCATCGTAAATCTTCACCAGATCTAACGGCCCCGTTGTAATGTCTCACAGTTCCATCTCCCATTCTTGTCGCATCATAACAAAAATAATTTACCTTGCAAAGTCTTAATGCTAAACTCTAAACCTGTTGATGTGCAATATGCACTGGATCACTGTTTCAGCACGTGGCTCCTCCCTTTATTGCATCACAAGTTTCAATTCTTACCGCATCTCAAGTTATTTTGTTTAAATTGCGGAGTCCTTAGCACATAACCTCAATAATCGTCGATGTGAAATTGTGTTATGCTAACACGTTGCCCTTATCCTCATCCCATCGCAAGGAATATTGTTTAACTTGCGATGTCATATTAGCTATCAGTATCTTCCCCATCAGATCTATGATTCGATCCTCGTCGTCCGATTGCCTCCTTTGGAAATATTCTAGGTGTTTCTATCTTCGTCGATTTCTCTTATTTCTATCGTCGCTGATCTGCAACTCTGTTATCCTTCTTGAGATTTATTCAATCTTTAAAAGTGTTTATTCCTCCCGAGCTTGTGAATGAGCCCAACTTGACCCTGGCTAGTCTGTAATGTTCTGAATGTGCCCATCGGTCCGTATCTTGAACTATTCTGCACGTGAATGAGTCTGACTCGACCCCTCCTGCATTATTTTCTCTTTTCTACTCCTCTAGCTTAGATTACACCTCCAATGTTACTGATTCCTTGATTTTTGTTTTGGTGCACATGTGATGATGAATCCTCGTTGAGCTTGTCATTATCCTTTCGATCATATTACAGGTCTTCTTGAAATTTTAACAACTATTCCTCAATAACCTTGAATTTCTTAGAACATCTCTTGACTTTCAGTTCAGTCAAATTAGGCTACAACACAAAGCATGAAACAAATCCACTTAAGTATAAAATCCCTCAACACATCAAATCAAATTTCATTTTCTTCCTACAACCTCAAGAAAAATCAACAAAGGAGAAATTTTCGAGTTTTAGGGTGAAATTGTGCAAAACAGGGTCAGAGGACGCATTTTTCATTGGCGTTGCACGTTTTCCAGTGGGGTTGCAAGTTTTTATTAGAGCGCTATGTGTTTCTTAAAGGCGTTGTGAGTTTTTAAGGAGGAGGGTGGGTTTTCTAGTGGTTCTGTGCATTTACCAAGTTTCTTCAAAAATTAATTGCAAGACCTCAAGACTTCACAAATGCACCTGCAATCCTTCAAAAGTGATTCACCATGACTCAAAAAAGATAGTAAGTGAAAATTTGATTCACTCTTCATCATCAAATGTTATTTTGGATATGTAAGTTGGTTTAAGAGAAATTTGGTGTTCTTTCCTAATGCAAAACCCTAGTTTCCTTGAAAAGCTAATGTACACTTTAAATTTCAGTCCATTAGCCTTCATATACCTTTCCTCATATCATAAAAAACTTTCCCAACTCCCTACATTGATATCCCATTTCCATAAACTATCATATCCTTGAAAACCCCTAGTCCTAGGTTTTCATTTTCCTAGGCTCCCTATATCCTACCTACAATTAAACCACTCATAAAACCTACCCCTTTTCATCTCTCTCGTACTACAAATCCCTATTCCTATCTCCTCCAATTTCCTCACATGAACCCTTACTTCATACACTCACATTCCATTCCATCATCTCCCTAGGGTTTTGACACCAAATACATTATTGCAGAAGAGGAGAACATAATTCATAGTGAGGAGGAAGAAAGACAGGATAGAAGGCCATCTAAAAAAGGAGGGATAATTATTAGACTTGAACAAAAAAATACCAGAAAACTCATGTCATCTCCCATCACTGTGAGATACTTTAAGCATGTAGGTTGTTATGAGTTCTGTGAGAAAGTACAAAGGGTTTAATACCATCCTGTGTTTTCTATATTATTCATTTCCAACCTCCATGACAACCGTGTAACCCTTGTTGGTATTACTTTCACTTTGTCTCCTACCATTATATCAGCTGCCACTCGGATCCCAAACATTGGAGAAAAATGGTTTAATAAAAGAGATTTGAATCATTTTTAGTATGATCCATATATTAAACCAAGGTATAAGAATGAGAGAAAGAGGATTTTTCCTTTCTCTTATCTCCTAGACAGATATGTCCCCATGATGAAATTTATTATGAGGTACTTTACTTGTGAGGTTAGGTTTTCTAGACTCTAATCCTATCATATCCAGCTACTCATGCACTTTACAAGAGTCAGAATGATTAATATACCTTATTCTATATAATGGATAATTTATAAGATGGCATTTATTTCCCAAATGAGAGATTATGATCATCAAATGTAATATTCCCAATTAGCCATGAGCTAGTTGGAATATTAAATTTTGTTTTGTTGCTTTTTTTTATGAATAAGAGGACAATAGAGGTCCATAATTCTCCTTAATAATGAATAAATCAATGATAATGTGAAAAGGATATATATTTTCATCTTAATTTAGCACCAATAGGTGTGAAAAGTGGTTGGAACACCTTGACTGGGTCAACCTTGACCAAATCAACAATGCTGTCATGGAGGATTGGTCATCAATGAAATACATCACAGTTTTAGATGGAGATGCTTTGCATGGAAGTAGTGATATTATTGGATGTGTCTTAGGTTTTGGAAGCTCATATCTTATGAAAGGAAGAGGATGGAAACCATATTTATTATGTTATGGTATATGATATTTCTGAATATATGGTCTATTTAGACATATATATTTCTCTTGATGTTTAGCTGAGATTGAGTGTTCTTTAGCACTAGGTGTTCCTGATCGGGAATCCCACCTCTTCTATTGAGAAGATATTGGAGGAGTATTATACTACATTTTCCGCTTCCAGGCTTAAGGCAAAGCTTCATCTTTCATTTACATTGTAGATCCTATTGAGGGTTGAGTTATTTTGCAGGTTGCAGCAGTGGAGACCATATTTGGGTCATCTCACTACTTATTTTCAGTGGAGAAGGCTTCCTTTCCATTGGGACGACAATAAGGACGGTTTTTGTGCATATTTCCATATCTTGGCATCAGGCCAACTATTTATTTTCCCCTACAGTGCATTTTATTTCTAGATCTACATTATTTTGTAGGAAGAGTTGCAGGGTGGTTTTGGCACACCATTTGGAGAGAAGGTTTGATGGTGAAGGGGATCTTCCTTTCATCTAGGAGATATATTGGATGAGGCTGCATTATTTCTTATATCATATCAGCCACACTTTCCAGATCTATATTTTTCAATGGATCTTCATCCCTAGGGCTCAAATCCCCATCTTGTACATGGTGTTTTTTTGAAAACCTCTAAGGGGTTCTTCAAAGGAGGTTGAATAGTGCTCAAATATGTATTGGATATATCGTTTGAGGCACATATCTGCCTTATATCTATTTTATAACTATTTTCTATAGTAGTTCCTTTTAAAAAACGCTATAGCAGCCTTCTAGTTCTTTATATATAGTAGAAACACCTCATTTGACGAATTTTTTCCATTGGAGGCTTGTTCTTTCTTATTGTACATCTTATGGCCCATTTCTTATGCATATTTTGTTTCTTTTATAATGAATATAAGGTATCCATATTGTTCTGTTTCTTTTATATGATGTTTTACACTATTGTTCCATCATTTTTCACTATATTCCTGCTTTTCCCATTTGGGAATATTACAGTGGTATCAAAGCATAATCTTGGCACAACCTATGCATCTCAAAAATAAAATATGTCATATGAACAAGGATATCCTCTTACTAATAGAAAGAGGAGGTATCAAAGGATAAGACACCAGAAGTTTGATTATACAAATGACAAAGAAGACAAGGGTAAAACCCCTTTATCTGGAGGAGAAGATGAAGAGAAAGAGTTTCATAAGATTCTTCTCAAAGTTATGCAAGACCTTTCTAGAGAAATAAAGGAGATGAGGATGGATAGATATAATAAATCCCCTAAGGGATTTCAACATGGTGAAGGCTTCGACATTTCTCATCACTGGAGTGATCACCCAATGCAGCAAAAACAAGTTTCCCAATGCTCTACAATGCCTACATTATTAGCAGTGGGAAATGAAGGGTTTCAAGAACAATAATCCCTTGAAGACTGTTTCATGGAGTATGAGTCTCAAACTCATAGATTCAAGGACCACTTGATTTTTCAATAATTTTTTCAAATCAAGGACAATAGGAGACCTAGGCATCACAATAGAAGTGGTGGATTCATTCAGAATCATGATCTACACCGCACTATGGGCAGGTTTTTCTTACCCAAATTTGATCGGTCATATAAATGCACTGCCAAATCATGGGTAGATAAGCTTGAAATATAATTCTAGTTGAACAAAGTTCTAGAAATGGAGGCCATTAAGATAGCAGCGCTACACCTTGAGGGTGAAGCACATGATTGGTGGTTCCATGGCTTGTCTACATTGGGTCATGCCAATGTGACTACATATTCAGAGTTCAAAAGGAGACTGGTGGAGAGGTTTGATAGAAGAGATCCTTAAGCACCATTCATGGGGCTTGCAAAGCTAAAACAATCAGGTAATCCGGAAATTTATATTTCTAAATTTTTGATACTTTCTGTTATGGTTCCTGATTTATCTTCAGCAAGAAGGGTCTATATGTTCATTGATGGGTTAGATGAACCTCTTCATGGGTTGGTTAAGTATACAAAACCCACTACCCTTAAATATGTCATTGAAAGGGATAGAGATATTCAAGATGCCTTGCAAAAAGCAAAGGCAACATTTCAGCATAAGCCCACTTTTCCCTCAAAGGGAAAAGATGAGAAGGCTCCACTTTCAAAGAAGAGCCAAAATAAAAAACCTCTTGATGATGATGTCCGAAGAGACTTGAGGAGGAGGAAGCTTTTCTTCACATGCTAAGAATATTGGGAACCCAGACATAGATGTGCAGCAAGAAAGGCACACTACATAGAGGTCTTCTCAGATGATGAGGAGGAAGAAGAAGATGAACCAAGAAGAGGTCACAGTGCTGACATAGTAGGAGATGAACCAACACCATCAGGAGATGGGAATGAGGTATTTTCTCTAATTTGAGAGGCTCTTGCATAATTGAGAGGAGTACCTAAGTACTTGACCTTAAGGGTTCGAGGTTCCATCTTAGATCAGAAGGTTCCTGTTTTGATTGACAATGGGGCTACCCACAATTTTATTGATGCCCAACTAGTGCAGAGGAGGGTAATACCCACTAATGATTTTGATGGATTTTCTATTTTGGTCCCAGGAGATAGAACTATGAAATTCTTGCATTATGTTCCATCCTTATCAGTCACCATAGGGAGATATACATTGATTGATGACTTCTTTGTGGTTGACATACCTGACACCAATGTGATATTGGGTGTAAAATGGTTGATTACTTTGGGGAAAGTGACCACATATTGGGAGACTTTGCAGATGAAATGGGTGGATAGAAAGAGTGGTGAAACTAAAATTATTAAAGGCATGCACACATATCCCTCACATACAACTTCCACATAGAAATCAAAGATGGATTTGCGCAGTGGAAGCAATGACCTAACAGTCCCATCCATTGTGACTATGAGATTGGTTCATGGGACATTCTTATTTTGTGTCAAACCACGTACGAGGCCACCTGATTCAGATTTGGTGATAGATGTCTCACATCATGATGCACCATTCATATATCTAGGAGGGATGTGAGCATTAGAAGGCCAAGATACAACATTGAGAGTCTTGAGTAGCCTCAATGAGGAGGGATACATTCTCCCAACATCATCATTACCCACTCTCATTTCAGATTCTACAGTATGGAAGGAGAAGCATGGGAAGGATAGAAACCTTCCAACATATACCTTTGGCATGGGAAATTTCAAGGAGAAGGGAAACCATATGACAGATGTTCTTTGTGATAGATCATAAGTGTTGTCACTATGGAAGGTAGATCCATATTGGAAATCCCAACTGTTGGTGGATTATTCCAAGGATATTTTCACATGCATGATACTTGATGACCAGCTACATGAAGAGGGATATTCAATCCAAGAAGAATTCATCTATTATCATGGTAGGATCTTCTTATCTAGAGCCTCTAAGCTCAAGAAGAAGTTGCTACAAAGGGCTTATAAAAATTTCCTTTTCAACCATACTTATTCCATGAGAGCTTACAACACTATCATGGAGAGATTTAAAGAGGAACTATATCAACATTTTCAAAGATGCATGAACCATGTGGAGTTGGAAGAGAGACATAACTCAATGAAGGAGCTATCACATACACATCTTTCCTCTTTTTGAATGAGAGGGGGTCTATCTATGGACCACTCCATTTGTATGAGTA